>CM074719.1:119646519-119671519 GCA_037306005.1 Rhinophrynus dorsalis | reverse complement strand
AAAAAGGTCTGGAGGCTATGGCAAGGGTCTTTTTAGCAGATCCTAAACTTATAGCATATGGTTATTTAGGGTTAATAACCAAGGGATTCCAGCTGGTCATTATTTACCACTTATGAAGGAGTGTTGCTGAGGACTACTTAATCACAGTTTTTGGAGTAACTCTCATCCCTGAAGAAGTTCCCAGGAGGCAGGAAACGTGTTGGAGATTAGCCACCTATCGTTGCATTGAGGTCTCAAGGTAGAAACAGATAGAAAGAGAGAGAGATCAAGTGTTGAAGTGGAATCATATGAAGGATAAAGAGGAGCAACATAACATATTACATTGATTCTATGTGATTTGAACCTTTATATGTTACACCAGAGCTACATCTGTCAAATTTATTGGGGAAGCCCTGGGAAGGACACCCGCTGAGCACGGAGAATCATAAAACACACTTCAGTGGTTCCTGCTGGAGGGGCGCCTTTTGGGACAGAGAATTAGATTTTGCTACATAGTAGCAGAAAGTTTCGAGCCTGAACACGCTCTGCCCATGTCATATCCGCTCATATGACCAAGGGAAGCCCTAGGAACGTTACCCGCTTGAGTATGGAGAGCTGCAATAAATGTCTAGAGCAGCGGTAGCCACCGGAGGGGCATCCCATATGGATTGAGAACAGGTCAGTGAGACATTGTAGCAGATTACATTATAACAGACGGGGGAGTTACTAATTACTATACATGAAGCTCAGATAACGGGGATTGCTCCAATAAGATCTCACTGAGATTCATTTAAAGATCTCAACCTTGGGACTCTCTAGGTGGCCATGTAAATAGTTGTCTTCAGAGAATGTAGATATATTATATGCATTTTATTAATAATTCGATTGTCAATGTGTGTTTAGGATACTGTTTTAATAAATATTATCGTATTCTATATCTGCGTTGTTGCATAGATATTAGTAAGAATAGAAGGCTGCAAAACATCACTCTTAAATATTCAGCGATCATCCCGAATATTAGATATATATATATATTTTTATTTATTTTTTCCAAATTGAACCAGGCAAAGTGTCTGAGCCTACTTAACATTTTAAGGACTAGATAGGGGAACAACTCATTGCAAAGCAAGGTGTTGAACACACATATGGTTCTTAAAGGGTTCAGACTACCATGTACACTGAGCAGAGTGTTAGTTCCTGCTAGGCTAGAACTGTAATATCCACCATCAGGATCATGAAATCCAAGACTGATTGTGTGTGTATCTCTTGAGAAAAGTGCCCATTAGGATTTTCTGACCATAGTAAGGTAAGTGGAGGGTTATTATTAAAAGGGGCTATTTCTACGTTTAATGATGTTTGAGGAGGGTTTGGTCCCTTCAGTCAAAGTTTCTTTACAGAAGGAGAGTACAGGGGTGAATGTTTAGATACTATGTTATAACAGTGATAGACAACTTTTGGTTTTCCAGCTATTGGAGGCTACTTCATCATCCCATACCAGACTTTACCTTGTTGGGATGGATGGGAGTTGTTGTCTCCACCAGCTGGTGAGTTAGAAGTTGCTTATCCCTAAGTAAAACCAAGAACTACTGAAGCATGTCTAGCATTGTCTCCTAGAAGAGGTAAAAAGGGCAAAATCAGATGATCTCTGTCCTTGTGAAATATCTGTGTATAGTTCTGAAATGGTGAAGAAGGATCCTCTTGATGGCTTTTACCTTTGTGTTGTTGCTTATATATGCCACCATTGATCCTTTAAATTTTTGAGGTATGGTATTGTACATCACTGTGGCACTGAAATGGTTAACCTTTCCAGTGCCACAAGTTCTTCAATGCACAACCCTATAGCACACAAAGTGTTACAGAAAGGCAGCTGCTGGATCTGCTCTCCAGAAGCAGACTGTCCTCTGACTACATAACAAACTATGGGAAGATCCCAACTTCATCAGCCTCAGGTTAGCAAATATGGGACTGTGAACTCTGACAGCACATGCAGCTATCAGAGCTTAGTGCATGTAGTGAAGCTCAATATTAACATCTAACAACACAATATGAAAATGAGTCCTTGTTTAAGGAGTTACTGCAACATCATAAACCTGGCAAAGGCATCACAAAAGCATGATGATATTGGAATATTTGTGAGGTATTTGCAGTGATAAGGTTGAGGAGACATTTTAGTTTATATGTTGAGATGTAATTGTAGCACCATATTGCAGTACTGGCACCTTATCAAACTTTAATGCATCTCTCCCATGGGTGTCTACAGTATTTATTCATCTAACACTACAGAACCATATATTCACACCATGCCCTTATCCTCATATGCTACATTTCCCTCTCATAACAAAATCCTTGGATCATAAGAGGGTAATACCTTGAGAGGAGGTATTTTTATTTGACATTGACAGTACTACAAGAGCCCCCCAGATCCAAAATTGCTACTTGTATATGTGTCTTTACAGTATATAGTACCACCAATAAAAGTATTACTATGCATATGACCTATAACAGAGTGAAAAGTACACTTGATTTCAGTACACACAAAAGAGTGACTAATATATAGAAATTGGTGAAGTAGTTCCCTGTTGAAAAGAGCTTACATGCAATGCAGGATTAACAATTTAAGTGCAGTGGGCACTGTGGGTTTCAAGAAGAGCATACGATGGCAGCCAAAGAGAGTCCACTTGATACTGGGACCTAGGGATTGGCAAAAGGCTCTGTTTTGTTCTCGCAAGATATTCTGTGAAAACCACGTGGCTCTCTATTTCCTGAGAAATATTGCCCACAGCAAAACAATTAACATTTTCTCCATTTCACATACATCAAAAAATATTTCATGAAAATATTTTCATGTTTTGCCTATCTCTTTCAATGGGGAGAAATTTCCCACCAAAATACTTTAAATATCGTAAACAGACGAAAACAGAAAGAAAACAGCTTAGAGAAAGAAAGGGGTAAAAGCAATGTTGAAGCTATTTACCTAGAAAATAAGGTTATTAGAGGCTCATGGTGTTGACTGACACTATGAACACCCATAATAAAAATAGGAGGAGCCAGCAGGAGCTTGATTCATCCAGTGACACAGAGAAGCAGAGGAAGTTGCCACCACCAACATGGAAGGGACTGGTTGCCCACAGTCCCCAGACCCATTGATGCTTAGTCTCCCAACATCATCACTTGATATCTGGGGGAAAATTGTGACAAACACAGAATTGGGTATCAGTGTAAGCAGCACAGGTCAGCTGCCTGTGTCTGCTGATAATGCTGCCAGTGTGCCTTCTAATTCTGAGGTGGAGGAGGAGATGATGGCAAGTGTGACAACAGGAGACCCTAAGTCACACGTGCCATCCACAAGCAGTCCCACTACCACACAGCAGCTAGAGATTGGTGGGGGTGAGGGTAGGGGTGGTTGAGTAGCAGCTAGAATTAGTTGTATGGACCCTAATGATGCTGCTGAGGGGGAAGGGGAAGTCAACAGCCAGATTAGCGGTTAAGGGAGCCCACATAACCCTCACCCTGTGATTCCCATTCCCCTACATTGTGCCCCTGGGGAATTCTCCACCTGTCTTCCCCATGAAATCATGGGTGTGAGAATATTTCTCTCTCGGTCCAGGAACTGTGCAGTCATCAGCAACTGCACTGTGCACTATGTGTGACAAGTAAGTGAAAAGGGAAAACCAGGGAATATCTTGGCCAACCACCCTCACAAACAAAATGCAATACAGATACCACACCAATTATGAGAAGCATATGAAAGCGAAATCCCTACAAGGGCCCTGAGAACATTGGTGAAAATCTAAGAGGAAGAGTTGTGAAACCCAGCCTGATCCTGAAAGTTTGATGGCAAGTGTAACACCTGTGTCATCACTGACTTCATGTGCTAGGGTTCAGGCACAGGAAGACGTGCCAACTGTCCCTGTCCCAGCACTCTCAGGGTCCCCTACCTCCTCCTGATGTACCACCTCTGCCAACATTACCTCCTCTAGGGATGGATGAAAATTTTCTCCTGAAACCAAAATTGGTGAAAAATGGCACTTCCCGCTTGGAGAAGAATTTCCCAGGAAAAGTGCAGTTTTTCCGCTTTTTTAGCATAGATCATTCTATGGAAATCAATGGGAACATTGAATTTACACACAACACATAGCAAATGTTATTTTATTTCCCAAAGGCACGATCTAAAAGGGGAATGAGGGCGCCTGTGTTGGTGGAGTGTGGGGAAAGAATCAGTTGAACAGGGAATGTTTTTTGGGGGGTTTGTTTACTGGGATTGGGGGGCAGGTAATAAAAAATAAATCCTAAATACAATTTAAAATACCCCATAAGACATGGTATAAAAGGGGTTTGAGGAGGGTGTCTGTGTTGGTGAGTGGAGTCTGAGGAAAGAATCAGTTGAACAGGGAATTTGTTTTGGGGGGTTGTTGATGGTATTGGGGGGGGCAGTTAATTAAAAAATAAATGAAATAAAATAAGAAGTTTGTATGTAACGTAATAGAGACAGGGACCCCCTGACATAACTCAAAGAGTCATTAGCACACAGGTCAAATAAATACGTGGAACATTCATGGCATAAAATACACCAACCTTTATTCTTCGATGTACAAAAAGCAGAGATGTAAATGAACACACGTAGCAGTGGAGGGATAGGGAGGAGACACAAGACAGAACTTCTGCATGGAAGGTTCACAAACATGACATGTTTCGCGCTAAACTAGCGCTTATTCATGGATAACAGTTGTTAACAATTACCTACTTAAGTAACCTCCCAAGTCTAATGATAGGTTAAAATCACGAATGTAACAGGAATCCCCAGCAGGGAATTATCCCATACCAAAAACACACCTACCGTACATATTAACCTCTACCCTGCTGGAGTAGTCTAAACAAAGAGAGGCATGTCATAAATGAAAAAACCAGGACTAAAAATGAAAAATAATAAAAAATAAAATTATCATATGGGAGTGTCATGGGGTTAAAAATGTGACCTATGTCCCATTCAGAGTTCAAACCAGATGGAACACGGGTACCAAGATGAAAAATCCAAAAGGCCTCACGTTTGGCAATAAGGGATGAAAAATCACCCCCTCGCCAAGGGAGTTTAACCCTCTCAATGCCCTGAAACATTCCTGTTACATTCGTGATTTTAACCTGTCATTAGACTTGGGAGGTTACTTAAGTAGGTTAATTGTTAACAATTGTTATCCATGAATAAGCGCTAGTTTAGCGCAAAACATGTCGGGTTTATGAACCTTCCATGCAGAAGTTCTGTCTTGTGTCTCCTCCCTATCCCTCCACTGCTACGTGTGTTCATTTACATGTCTGCTTTCTATACATCGAAGAATAAAGGTTGGTGTATTTTATGCCATGAATGCTCCACGTATTTATTTGACCTGTGTGCTAATGACTCTTTGAATTTGTTCATTTGTGATATTTCCCGTGATTATGCACCGGACATAAGCTGCCACTGGGGGAGACTGATACTTGATGTGATAGAGTATTTCGTAGAAAATGATTTGTATGATTTGTTGTTAGAGGCCCAAGCCCTGAGGAAAGATTGATTTATAGCACAAATACTTATTAGAGGCCTAAGCCCTGAGGAAACATTGATTTGTAGGACTTAGGCTTGTTTGGCATAATCCCTAAGGAAAGATTGTTAGAAACAAGCCCCCAAAAATTATTTTTTGTTGCCATATGTTTTTTGTTTTTTTTAAAGCACAAATCCTGAGGAGAAAAATGACCTACTGGCCTAGTGCCAGCAGGTCATGTTGTGTTGGGCAGTGTCAAATGCCCTGATTTAAATTTGGAATTTGGGACTGCTGTCCCTGCTGCTGTTGAGTCATTTAAGCAGCAGAATGATTAGGCAGCTCAGAGGGAATGGGATCAACAACAGCAGTAACATGGTTGATGGATGATGAAGGTTTCCCTTGCCATGACTAGCTCCAGTGATGTGCCTGAGGCAGTAGCAGCGCTACAACTAGACCCTAACACTTCAGGTATATGTGGAGAAATGAAGAAGTTAGCTAATAATTCTTCTCTGTCTGCCCATCCTCCAAAATCATGGGTGTGTTATTAGAATAGAATTTTGTCCCTTGATAGCAGGAACTGTGCATCTCATCACAACTGCAATGTGAACAGTGTGGGCGGTATATAATACCTGGCACAACTCTATCCAAACACCATGACACCAGAAACTAAGTACTGCTGCTCTCACTATGCCCCTTTTCCACACCCCACTAAGGACACATGACAACTTGCTGACAGTTTAATAGTAATGATGAACCCTCCTTGCCACCAGCTTAGCATATTCTGCAGGATGGTAGCTCCTCAGATGCCGCTTGATGCTCTGCTTGCGATTCTCCTCCACCACACTGCCATTCGTGGTCAGTGCACCACACAGTGTGCAATGGGTGGACATTAGCCTGCAATATCATAACATCTACAGAGTGGCGGGGAGGTACGATGAATGAGGTGGACTGGAAGAATATGTAGTTACCCTAGAGCAAGAAGGTGATGGCGAGCAGTTGCTTAGCTTGTCATCGAATTTCCAGCCTCTGCCTTGGTTGCTCTATTCTTCCTCCTCTTTGATTTACACCTCACCTTGTGTTGTCTTTCGGGAGTGTCAGGGGGTACAGCAACAGTGGTGCTTGATTTCTGTGGTGGGTGTTTGGCTTTAACATGTTTGAAATAAATGTCATGTCTGTGTTTCATGTGTGTTATCAGGGAGGTTGTGCCAAGACAAGTTCCCTCCTTTCCCCTTGTCACTGACTTGTCAAAATTGTGCACAGTGCAGTTATTGATGACTGCACTGTTCCTGCCCCAAAGAGAAAAATAGTCCCATACCCATGACTTCAGGTGGGAGGGAAAAGGTGGAGAAGAATTGCCTCTTTCTTCTTCACCTCCACATTCCCCTTCCCTGTCTGAGGTAGAGGATGCTGCTGTTGCTGCTGCTACTACCTCAGAATCAGCACTGCAGCTAGGACAAGGAGTATTGCTGCTGCTGGCAAGTGGAACCTGTCCTAGCTCCGCACCACTTGTTGAGCTCATTCCCACTGTGTCCACTGTGGTCTGTGGCACACTAGCCTGTTCCTCAGCATCCTGCTGCCCTTGCAATTTAACAACAGCAACAGGAATTACAGCAGTTGCAAACTCCAAATATTCCAAAAGCTCACTGTTGGTGGTCAACAAGTAATGCCCATACCCATCCCTGTCTCCCATTCCTTCTCAGTTTAAGCTAAAAAGACCATCAGTGTCTCTTCCACCCCAGCTTCTCCACTATCATCATCAGCACCACCACTAGTCCCTCCGTGCACTATTACAGACATCTCACTGCTGGTTGGTGGAGGTGACGAGAAATGTGACAGAGGTTCCCCTAATGTCACACTTGCAATTTCTTGGTGACCTGAAGAAGGCAGACTAGCAGCAGGCACAAGCAGCTGATCTGGTCTCCTGGTGGTGGTGGTATTATTGCTGCTAGATAACAATTCTGCCTTCTTCAGGATCATGTTCCACCTGGGCAATGCTGTGGGGGGAAGGGGACTCCCAGGGTCAGGGGAATGCTGTGGGCTCCCTTGACTACTAGTCTGGATGCCCTGCATTACTTCCCCTACCACTCCCTTAACTGTATTCCCACCAGCTGCTTCACCATTACTGTAACTACTACTAACACCAACCACATCAATTTCAGCCCCTGAGTCTTCCTCCTCATAGTCACTAGTAATATGATGATTAAGCCCTCCTTGATGCCTAACACTAACAGGCTTCTGGATCTTCTTAGTAGTAGTACTAGCACTGGCAGGACTGTTTGGGGATGGCAAGTGTGACTTGAAGTCCCCTGCTATCACATTTGGAATAATTTTCTCTTCATCCCCTCCTGAGAATTACAGACACACTGACAGCAGGTTCAGCACTGGTGGTAGCAGGTTCAGCACTGGCAGCAGGTACAACACTGGTAGCTGTCCAGCTCTCACTACTACCCTCTTCTTCCTCCCTTGAGTTTTAAACTTTCTCATAATGATAGCAGTCACTATGAGCTTCTCCTGCCTCAATTTTTCCTTAAGATCATAGCAGAACAGCACAGCACTTCTACCTCACTCTGTAGCTGATTCTATTGTGTTTCACTTCCTGGAATATGTCACTTTTTAAAAGCAAAAAGTAAAAAAACACACGTAAATCAATGGGCAGAAATTTTTGAGCCATTGAAAAAATGGCGAAGAATTTTTGCCAGTGGGTGAAAAATGCAAAGAAGTGGACAACAACGTGATTTTTGCAGATTTTTTTGCTGGAACACAATGAGACCTTTTCACCCACCCCTAGTTACTTCCTCTATAGCTGACAGCGATTCTGTAGATGCGAGGATGTGACAGCTTGTGTCCAACCATTGCACATTGTGTGGTGCACTGACCACACGTGGCAATGTGGTAGAGTGTAATCAGATACAGGGGATCAGGGAGCATCTGCAGACAATCCATTGCACAGAATATACTAAGGTGGTGGCTAAGCTTGCCATCATTTGTCCTTAGAAAATGGACAACGAACAGAGCTATAGTGACAGCTGTAGTTGTTTTCTTGGGGCATGATTTGATATTGCAGAACTAAGTGTCAAGGTGTTTGGTTGCAGTTGTTCTAGTTTGTATGTCCATTGTTCCCAGTCCTTCCCATAATTCACAAAGTTTCCTTACATACACTGTGCATATGACAGGCATAGTTCCTTCTGCTCTCAAGGGAAAATTTGTATTCCAACACACCCATGATATTGGAGGTACATGAGGAGGATAATTACTGGCAAACTTATTTTCTCTATATACACCTGAAGTGGTGGGAGCTAGTCTGGGTGCTGTTTCTGCTGCAGGCACATCACTTTCACTACTGGCATCTCATATCACTACTGTAGATCCCAGCTCCTTTGAGCTGTCTAATCATCCTGCTGCTTAGACAACCCAGAAGCAGCAGCTACAGCAGTAGCAAAATGTCAGAATGCCACCAGTGACATTTGCCAGTGGAAAATATGTTGTCACGGTTTGTTAAGACTCTCAGACCCAAGGTTAGGTAAAAACACAATTTTATTGAAAAGTTTAAGATAATCCCATAGGATTTTATACGCATACATACAATACATAGAATGGCAAATAGATAGTGACAATAGTGAATCAGGCTCTACCGGCCCTGCCAATGTACCGGGCAAGGCAGCCTAATAGACAGTCAGGAGAATACTGGCTCTACTGGCCCTGCTAATATACCAAGCAAGGCAGCCTAACGGATAACCAGCTGATACAGGCTCTACCGGTCCTGCCAATATACCGGGCAAGGCAGCCTAACGGGACGCCAAAATAGTAGGCTCTACCGGCCTTGCCAACACCGGGTAAGGCACCCTCAAGGTGGAATAATAGAAGGTTCTACCGGCCTTAGCAATATACCGGGCAAGGCAGCCCAAGGAGGAAGTGTCAACCAGTGTGGCCTCAATAACTGTCAGATGACAATGACAGTATGGAGATGGTAGGTAGAGGCTACCCATGTACCGAGGGAATAACTAGCTGTCTAGGACTGGACAGCGCACTGGGAACCATCAGTATATATGAGTCGTAAGCCGTGAGGCAGAGGAGTAAACCAGTGCCCTCACGCTGGGAACCAACAGGCTGGATGTAAGTAGACCTACATGTCATAGAGCGAACCAACGCCCGAGCATTGGTAACCAACACTCTAATACAAATGAGCAGCAAGGCAGTGGAGCAAACCAGCGCCCGCACGCTGGGAACCAACAGACTGAGTTAATAGTAAGCAAGAAGGTAATGGAGCGAACCAGCGCCCGCGAGCTGGTAACCAACAGGCTGGATATATCGTAGGCTATAAGGCAGTGAAGAGAACCAGCGTCCGCACGATGCGAACCAACAATGCATATAGTAGGCCGTGAGGTAGTGGAGTGAACGAGTGTCCGCACGCTGGGAACCTACAGATAGTTGTGTATAGAGCCGAGAGGCAAAGGAGCGAACCAGCGCCCGCGCGCTGGTAACCAACAGACTAGTAGTGTAGTAGCCGCAAGGCAGTGGAGCAAACCAGCGTCCGCACGCTGGGAACCAACAGATAATAGTATATAGAGCCGTAAGGCAAAGGAGCGAACCAGCGCCCTTGCACTGGTAACCAACAGACTAGTAGTGTAGTAGCCGCAAGGCAGTGGAGCAAACCAGCGTCCGCACACTGAGTACCAACAGTTGAAAATGTCGCCGGAGCGACTGAGGAACAAGGTCGCCACAGATGCAGGAACCGGACGCAGGAGATGAGCAGGAACCAGCACAATGACGGTAAACTGGATCAGGAACAATAATGGAGACTGGCAGCAGGAAACAGCAACCTCGGACGACTTCAACCGGAACAGGCACTGGAACAAGTACAGCAGACAGGAGTCTCAGGAACAGGACGAACTCAGGAAACCAAGAACACAGCAAAAGGCCCAAGAAGCTTCTGTAGCAAGTGACAGTGGAAGCAGTCTGAGACACCATGAAAGGGCAACCAGAGGGTGCCCAAACTCAGTTTAAATAGGCAATGTGAGGTGGGCTAAAGGCAGACAGCCAATGGGAGCCCCCTACAGGTGATAGACACAGACATGCAGCAATCATGGGCACCGTGATATATGTAATGAACTGCTGGCACTAGGCCAGTAGGGAATATTTTCTTTTGTTTCAGGGCTTGTTTTTGGCAAATCATTTTTTTCTCAGTGTTTGTATTTATCAAGTCTAAGTCCTACAAATCGATTTATTTCTCAGGGCTTGTGTTTGGCTAACCTGAGACCTGCACACACAATATTTCAAATATTAAAAAAGGGTTACAATCTACAATGAATGTGGCAGATGTGTATGGTGGTAGTGGACTGGTGTAGTGTGGTTGATGTACCTATCATCTATCTATCCATCTATAGAGATTTGTTGAAGGCTAGGCCTGTTTTTATGAGAGGGGCTGGAAGCTCTCATATACAGGGCAGCATCTTCTCCCACTGGGCTCTATGTAGTTTAGAGCTTCTAATACATAGCTTCCTCTAAAAGTATTACAGCAGTCACATCTGGTTTCCCTCAGTGTCTCTTCTCAGTTTACCACTGACAGTATTGCAAGTTCCTCCATCCCACAGTCACCTCAAACCAGTAATCCATTCTTAACATTTCAACCTCTCCGGCTTCCACTTTCAGTCCCTTTGTACAGCCTCACTTCCTCTCATTCCTCCTGGCACTAAGGCCATGCCATGACCCCATCCCTGCCTCCTTTTCCCCCTGTTCCCATCTGCAACTCCCATCTCAGCCTCGTCCTCTCCGTCCCCTCCCTTCATATTCACTGGAGCATTGTGGTTCTCTCCAACTACCCTTTACAAGCTTGCTACTACCCCTTCCGCTTCACCAGGCTTCAGCAGTTATCCACTGTCTATTACTACTTCCCCTAAATTTTCTTGCTACATACCTCCCCCTCCAGTGCTTGCATGAAGGGTACATTGCTTCAGGCACATGTTTACTTACCACTCCTTACTGCAGTAAATAATTTAATAAATTTGTCTATATATAATAATAAGTAATATACAATTCCAAGGGTTTGTCTACTTTAGGTAGTATTTATAAAAAAGCTAAAATAGAGATTTACATTCAAGAGTGCAATTCCTTCAAAGATGTACCAGACAACCCATTTCCCTTTATTGAATACCCAATATTACCTGAGATCCCAAGATTCAACAAACATTTGGATTCCAGGCCAGCACACAAGTCAACAAACAGAGGTGAGGAGGGATAGGCAGGAAATGGGGTAGGGGCAGGGAGAGACAAAAGGGAGATAATGCTGGCCCACACAGAACAGGATCAGAAAGAATCTGAGCAGCTGGTGCTCAATACTTTTACCCAATTTCTAGCCTCACCCTCCTTCTTTCCTATTGGCTAAAGGCTATGATTTCACAAAAACCCACCCCCATTTATTTCCTATCATGTGCAGTCACCACAGATGGTAGGCCAGTTAGGGGAATAAAACGGGCTTGTTTTGAAAAGCTAAACACCACCACATAAAAAATGTTGTAGCGCTTGGAAAGAGATAAAATCCACAATAAAATCTATACACAGGTGAAAATGGAAAGGAACAAACAGCATATGAGGAGGCTATTAGCTAGAAGGAGCACCTTGTGTCTTACGAATCATTTCTAAGGTGGTAGACAGTAATGGAGCCAAAATCTTGTCCATGAGAATAATAGGTTTGGGACATGGGCTCAGACTGGTAGGAGAGTGCATCAGCTTTAGTGTTCTTTGAACCAGGATGGTAAGATTATGATTAAAATTAAACCTCTTGAAAAATAAGGTCCAACGAGCCTGACTCGGGTTCAAGAGGCAGGCAGTATCTAAAAATGTAAAATTCTTATGAACAAGGACGATGAAGACTGGGACAGAAGAACTCTCTTAAAGGTGTTGCCAGTCCTCTAAGGCTAGTTTCACGGCAAGAAGTTCCCTGTTGCCCACATCATAATTGTGTTCAGAGCTAGATAATCTGTTTAAAAGGATAGATAGTCCCTAACTGGTTGGACTGAGATTCTTTTCAATTGTTTTTCTTGAATTGTACATGTTTAATACACCTGCTTCCCCACAATCCCACAGGTATAGCACCCTCACTTCCTTAAAATATTCATATTCACCCATTTGAATTTATATTAAAAAGTAGCTGTGAAGGCAGTCAGTAATTATGCATGAAGACTACTGGTGAATCTACTCCCAAGTAAAAAGTACTTTACTTAGATGAGCCAGTCTGCATATTTTCCCATCTAGTAAAAAAGTAAAATATTCAAATTTCACCAAATATGGGGTCTACGGACCTCTTATTGCAACTCTAGAATTCTCTACCAATGAGGGCTGCGTGATATATAACTATTACTTTGTGCTCCGTTTGTGATGTTTCTGGAGTTCATGGCTACCTATTACTCTATCTATATGTTTATTTACAAATTGATGCCTAAGCTGTTATCTGCTACGTTTATAATTACTTAATAAAAGAGGTGTTGTGCTCGTCTCCTGGGGAGGGAGCGAGGGAGGGAGGGTGGACGGGATTAGCTCTTTTAGAGTCTTGATTAGGGGTGGAGATAGGGGTGGGTGGTTTTGGTTTTGGTTTAGCTTAGCTTCTTAAAAGTTAAAACTCGAAATGGGACAGCTGTATCTCTCTGTCATGATATCTACTTAACTACTATGTGTATTCTCATTGAATCTGTAATGTTTTATTACTGTCCTCTCAATAAAAATGTTTTAAAAAAAAAAAGTAAAATATTAGATATTTTTTGAACAATGATTTGTATGTCCACAGGCATTTTTAAATTCAGTTACTTTATGAGTCCTGGCAGATTCTACTGTGAGATTATTCCATGAATCTGCCACCCTTTTTGTAAAGGTTTATTTGCCTTTAACACTAATATCAGATCTATGCATATTCTTCTATTTTTCTTCTCTTTTGGAAAATAAGAAGGGTGACAAATGGTTGTATGGTTGTTATGATTTTACGGATCTAGTCTGACACTTGGCTGTTGATTACTGCTGCCTTCCTTTCCCTGTGTCAGGCTGAGTCAGCTGATGCTGCCTTGACCTCTCAGTTTCTATGGTTACTCACCTGACTTTTATCAGCCAACCCCTTCAAGGGTATTTAAAGCAGCTAGGCTCACTTCCTCCTTGCCCTTGTGTTTGTTTATGGCCACAAGTGTGTTCTCCTGTGTTCCTGATTATCTGTGTATGACCTGGCTTCCTCTGACATCCCTTGTGGCTCCTGATTCCTGGCTTGTTCCTGTCATCGCTGACCTCCGTATTCCTGACTCCGACTCGTAGGAGTACCCATCTTGGCTCCTGACCTCAGATTGTCTTTTGCTTTATGCTCCAAGCTCACCATTCTGCTTTGTTTGTTTTGGTTACTTTAATAAAGGTGTTGTGCATTTTACATTATTGTGTCTGTCTGGTTCCTGGTCCCTAGCACCCCTTTTATATGCCCACAGGGAAAAGTAGAGAAAACTTTCATGTAGTGGGGAAAACATTTTCTTCCCATTGATCTAAATGAATGGGAAGGTGAAAAAAGCAGGGAAATTTCACTTTTTACTGGAAAATATTGTCCTAGCGGAAAGAGCCATTTTCCACGGATTTTGGTTTGAGGTAAACGTTTTTGCCCATCTCTTCTAGTTTCTAACAAGCCTAAGTCCAACAGATCACTGTTTTCCCAGGTCTTGTGACTAACAATCCTGAGCCCAAAGTATTATCACTTATTCATCAGGGCTTATGACTCTAACAACAAAGTCCTACAAGTCTAAGTCTTACAAACCAATGTTTCCTCAGGGCTTGGGTGTAACACAAGTCTAAGTCTTACATATGAATGTTTCCTCGGGGCTAGTGCCTCTAACAGCAAATCTAAGCCCTACAAATCATCCTCTACAAAATACTCTATCTTGTAAAATTTGCTACGTGTAGTGTGTAAATTAAGTCTTTACATTGATTTCAATGCAATGAACTAGTTGAAAAAAGCAGAAAAACTGCATTTTTGAAGGAAATTTTCCACTTGGCAGGAAGTGCCATTTTTCACAGATTTTGGTTTGAGGTGAACATTTGCGCCCACCCATAGTCTCTGCTCAGCTAGCACTAAAATAAGTAGTCTGACAACCTATTTTATACTGATGAGTTAGCACAGCAAGAATATATGGCTCCGTCTAACATCCATCCATATAAACTGAAGTGAGCATAATAAAATATTGTAAAACAAATGTTCCCTCCTAAAAGAGTAAATGTTCCTATCTGTTTTGAAGTCCTGCAATAATCAGCAAAGCATTTGTACTCCTCTTCAAATCCACACAAAAATGGGACATCTAAAAATAAAAGTACCCAAATTATGATGCAAGAAGGCAACAAAATAAATATTTAAATGCATTGTTCAGCTGAACAGTGCAGATTGAATTAGAATGTCAGCACAAAGGAATATATAATTTTCTCTCATGATTGCATTCTACCTAGAAACCAAAATGTGATAATTAGCTGGGAGCATAGTGTACCTACCAAGAGCAAGATATTGTTAAAAATGTTCAGTTTTCATGAAAAGTATCAAGCATCTTGCATGGAATTAATATCACTGCAATATAAAGTAAGTATCAAGGGATATTTTCAGTGACAACATTACAACACTGAACAAATTGGAAGACTCACCAAGCATGTGAGGGACCTGTGATTTTTTGCTTGGGTGTGGTCAGAAGGGTAAGGGACATACTTAGGACTTTTTACAGTAGCTAGAGAGGGCACAGCACTTCTGAAATATCCCTTGTTTTACGTGAAGATTATGCATACTGAAAAAGCTAAATTACACAGTCTATTGATATGCATTAATGAACATAGGGGAAGAAAATGTGAAGTAGCAATTTAAAATATTAGAAACTCACGGTTTTCTAATAAAATTTAATTGAGAAAAAAGGCATTTTAGCACCCAAAAAACAAACCATCTAATTGAATAGAGGCTGTGGCAGACCAATGCTTAACTTGATCCCCACTGTGGGTTTTTGGGAATAATGACAGGATCACTCCATAAAGGGACTGAATTCATAGCAGGGGTATTGAAGAAAAGGCTTCTTGGGGAGTTGGGGCATGCTGCAGGATTTTTCCCACCCCGGGACAAAAACATAACACCAGAAGAATCACCTCAAATTTGGGCCATGGACCCATCCTTTATGACCAGGCTCCTGGGACCCTGAAGTGGCTACAATGGCCACTATAACCAGATTAACCAACACAATGAATTTATGTAGCACAAATGTTCTGCTTTTAATACAAATTACATGTTATGAGGCCGCCCTACCTACAACAAAATGTACTAAATGGCAGTGAGGAAAAATTCTGGAGTGAAACATGAAAAAAATATATGTGGGTCAGTTACTACCAGTATAATATATCTCACTTTCCTTCCGCTGCTCACACTAGCAAAGCCATGCTTCTACATAGTAACATAGTTGATGAGGCTGAAAAAGGCATGCGTCCATCAAGTCTACCTGTTGATCCAGAGAAAGGCAAAAAAAAGCCCTCTGGAGTAATTCCAATTTAGCCCCAAGTGGGTAAAAAAAATTCCATCCTGACTCCAAATGGCAGTCAGATAGTTCCCTGGATCAACATTCCTGGATACAAACCACTGGGGGTCCTGTAACTAGTTAGCGAGGAGTCTTGTTTGTTATTGGCATTAACCAGACAAATCATTCTACCAACTAAGAACTCAGATGGAAGTATAGCACTATGTAAATTAAATTAAACCCCTAAACTTGTAATCTCTTTCAGAGGCCATAAGTATCGAATAGTTTGTACTGAAATCAGAAAAAATATGCTCTTTGTTTCTTCTAGGCACAGCTCTGAAAAAAGTACAATCATAAATGGACATACCTGGGAACTCTCCGAATTTGCCCCGGAGACTCCGGTTTTGACAGAGCTTTACAAGGTCTCCGGGGGACAGGCTGAGTCCTCTGGATGTGGGGAGTTTGTATTGAAACTCTGCCCATATCGGCTGTTTCTCCCAGTGTTCCTCCTTCCCCAGCCTTCTGTGTGACACCTTTAAACCCTGCCCCCCAACTTGTGTCAAGCCCCGCCCCTTTTTGATGTGATTCGTGTCATTATTGTCACCCCCTGCTGCACCAGAGGACTCCCCTCCAGGTAGACCTCAATTGGAAGTTCCCAGGTATGTAAATGCATCAGACACATCTATATAATCTTTCTCCCTCTCTCTCCATGGCTGAAAGTGTCCTTAAAGGAACACCAACACCTAAAACAATATTGGGTTGTATAATTTTAAATGTCATGAATTTTCCGCTAGCATCTGTAATATTTAGTTATTTTTTGCTGGAGTCCTAAAATCTAATTCTGAACTTGCATTTTAAAACATATGTAAATTAATCCATTTAAACACAATTTGATTCTTTTGGATGCAGAGCTAAAGCTCTTAATGTATTGAAATTAGATTTACTATTCATAAAGGTTGTGACATTTTATAAGGCCTACTTACAGAAAATAAAGCACTATCACTTCTGAGGCACCTGTCAAGATTTCTATGGTAATGGGAGCCCTAGTAAAGCATTAGGGCACTACTGAAAGTAGAGGATTTTAGCATTTAGCATACAGTACAGGTTATTTAACTGTATATAATCCCAAAACATATTCAAGTGTTATTCTTTCTTTAAAGGCCGTGTAATAACTTTTTTTTCTTATGTAAGACAGTAAGATAGTAATAAGTGGGACATGCTCTTTAACCAAAAAGCCACTCTGCATCCCTTCTTGCTTCACATGGATGCTAGCTACTGAGCTACTGACAGGGCACTGCTGGGCTGAGTAGATGGAACTGTAAGAACATCATTATATTCTGTGCTGGAATTCACCAATTCCTTTTGATTTAATTGCATGATTGAATGTGTGTTAATTGTCTGTTGACACTGTTCAAATTTCATGCGGGATTTAAACAATTATTCAGATTGAGTTAAAACACCATGACACACAATTAGGTCTTAAATTGTTTTGTTGCCAGTTGATACTGTTTTCAGTTAACAAGAAAAGCAATGTTCATATAACTATGTTTACTCAAGAGAAAGTCATTGTCTTTTTAATGTATGTAACTGCACTGTCTGCAAGATCAATTTGTGTCTTTAATTTCTTAATTTTCCAAAGTGAAATCAGTTGGCCTTCATATGTTGCATGCAATTCTATAGATGTAAAAAGCAAATTATTAATTTCCTGTTTGCTTCATTAAAGAGCAACTGTCCCCTAGGAATAGGTGGCTCTTAATTTATTTGATTGTTTGAATACGTAGGAAGGTATCTTTATGCAATAATCGGGTACATATAAGTTCATATTTATTGCATGATATCTGCAGTTTGCTACATGTAGTGATCTGTATTAATATAAGCTTTGTAGAACACCTCTCACACAAATGCAAGTTTCAGTTTGTTTTAAATATAATTTATACTAGCAATTTTTCTTTAAACTAAATAGGTTTTGAGAAATTAACCTTACATTAACCTTAACTAGTTGCATTTTGTGGAACTTGATGCCAATTCCTGCTAGTTAGTTCTGATTAAGGCTAAACGTGTCACTTGCAGTGCTATCAGAAGTTACCTCAGCATGTGAGATATTCCAGGATTCATGCATATCGTAATGGATGTTAATATTGACTCATCACTAGTGTTGAGCGAGCGTGCTCGGCCGATGCTCGGATCGGCTCGAGCATCGCTCTGCTCGGCACATGGCGGTACTCGTACGAGTACCGCCATGTGCTCGCCCGACATGTTCGGGTGAAGAGGATCTGTGCCGGAAGAGGCACAGATCCGAAGACGCTCCGCTGGACCACCAGGGAATGGAGGTACGGGGGCATTGCGGAGATGAAGGGGGCATTGCGGAGATGAAGGGGGACATTGTGGAAGAGGGGCATAGACTCTATGCCCCTCTTCCACAATGTCCCCCTTCATCTCCGCTATGCCCGTCTTCCACAATGTGCCCCTTCATCTCCGCTATGCCCCTCTTCCACAATGTCCCCCTTCATCTCCTATGCCATAGCGGAGATGAAGGGGGACATTGTGGAAGAGGGGCATAGCGGAGATGAAGGGGGACATTGTGGAAGAGGGGCATAGACTCTATGCCCCTCTTCCACAATGTCCCCCTTCATCTCCGCTATGCCCCTCTTCCACAATGTCCCCCTTCATCTCCGCTATGGCATAGGAGATGAAGGGGGACATTGTGGAAGAGGGGCATAGCGGAGATGAAGGGGGACATTGACCAGGCACCCTCCGCTCATCAGAGCAGGGGGTGCCTGGTTTAATGCTCGAGTGCTCCCATTCATTTGAATGGGGCTCGGGTGCTCGGCCGAGCACTCGAGCATCAGGGGGTGCTCGGTCAGAGCACCCGAGCACCCGAGCATCGGGGTGCTCGCTCATCCCTACTCATCACTCAAGCTAATAAGTATGAAATGTTACCCCGTGCCACCAATAAATATCTCAAAAATGACTTCTATCTGTATAATATAAAGTGCTAGCCTGCGAAGCTCCCTGTGTACTTAACCAAATATGCAGTAGAGACTGCAGGAGCGATGCAGTCATGCGCAGTAGAGACTGGCCAAACGCACTTTTCCAGAGTGGGGAGCGCCGAACGACTCACAGCCTTCTCAGCTCCTGGCTCCAAGGCAGCATCCAGGGCCATTGGATGGCACTTTAGCCCATGTACACGGGCTTTCATACTACGTACAAATAAATGTCTAACAACAGATAGGCAGTGTTTAATTATATTTCAGATTAACTAAACTAATCTTAAGGTGGCAGGTCGACTAAGTTTACAATTCAAGAAACAGCAGACTTTAATAGACCTGAATGGCTTGTAAGGGTTAATTGTCTTTATCAAATTATAAATTAAAGAACTTGCAGTAGATTACAACAGAGATTGAATCCAAATAAAATAGCACATTGTTCTATAAGTGACTCATGTTTGATATAATGACTTACCAAACATACCTGTCTAAAGAACCAATTTCTCATTTATGTACAAATAGACTGCATGAAGTCATACATACTACTAGAGATGGGCAAAAAAATAAAATTTTGTTCCTGAGGGAAATTCCACTAATTTTTTTTCCTCTTCCCGTGGGTAATTCTGTCTATAGAAAAGTACATTTTTTCCTGCTTTTCCATTAACACTTGAAGTGTTCTCATGGATGGTTTGACATTTTCTGCCGATGTTTCTCTATGGGGTAGTATTTCCTACCATCACAGATTCAAAAGCATGAGCTTACCCCTTTGCTGAACAATGTTTAGACTTCCATAGTGCAATATAGGTGAATTTAAAGAGAGAGAGAGAAAGAGACAAAGACAAATTATGATCAGGCTTACATAACACTGTATACCTTAAAAAAATATGAGCAGGCAAATTAAGCATTCAAATACAATTGGTGAAAGCCAATCCAGTAGTATGCCAATGCCACCAGTGCCAGACAAAGAACATTTGTCACCCTTCGGTGATATTATGGTGTTTACTGCAAAATTAGTTCCGGACGTCATATGTCACAGTGGCCTCTGTAGCATCAGCACAACAAGCAACTTCATGTGCATTCAACATACTCTTCTTCCTCCAACTCTCCTAAATCAGAGGTGTTGGAATTTATTTCCTTGGAAGCATAGAGGTACTGTGCAGCCCTCAAATGAAATGTGGACGATGTGTTAAAAATGTTGTGAAGAGCGGAAAGGACTGGGATCACACAAGTAGTATATCAGCACTCATTAAAGGGATAGTAATACTTCATTTTAACTTTATTTTATTTTGTAGGCATTAAAAAAACATGAAGAACGATATAAGTCTTATCTCTCAAACCTTTATGGTTTATGAGATATTCACAAGCAAAGTTTCCCCCTCCCGCCCCTTTTACCTACTGTAAACAATCTCTTCTCAGATGTGGAATGCAGTCCATAGACTGGACAGATAACAGAAGGGGACACTCTTATTCCTATGAAAACAATGAAATCCCTGCCCCCCTTGACAAGCTTTTCAGGTTTTTCCCTTATCTTAATTGAAGATTGTCCCTCTCTGCAGTCTACCTGGGCACCTCCCTTCTGCTGTGGCTGAACAGTGTGACATCAGTAAAAGGGGCGGGAGGGGGACACTTTGTCATTGAATTACTCTGGAACTACAACTCTGACAGAATTGAAATAACACTCTCCAAGGTCCAAATACTATGATGATTAATTAGAGCTACTTTTATTATGAAACATTACTATCCCTTTAAGCTTATCCAAATAGCTGACATCAACCTCAAATTGCTGTTGGTCATTTTAACCATCTCCCAAGAAATCATGTCCGTCACTCACTGACTTAGGCCCGTTTTCATTCCGCAATACATATTGATGTTGGATGGGCGACTGACTTACTCTTCACTTAATAAAATAGTGTGCCCTCCCACAACTATCACATTGGCATAGTCAACAAGGTGTGCCATCTGCAGATTCTCCCTTAAGCCCTGCATTCTATTGCTCCCCACAACATCACAACATTTCTGTGTGTGCTCATAGCACATTGTGCACAATGCTTATGTTGAATATTAAGTTCAAGTAAAATAATACCATACTCACAAATTAAGGACAGGGAAAGGAGGAGAGGGATTGGACTGTCAACAGTCACCACTGAAGTGCCTTTTTGTGCTGTTTCTGCTATTTCAGTTGCTCATGCTTCCTCCTCACTAGTAGTATTACTAGTACTAGGAAGTAAAACAACTTCTTTCATCACTATCTGCTCTGTATCACTACCAATATGTAGAATTCTGTGTTCCCCACCACTATTTCCAGCACCAATACTTGCATCCACTGTGGGCAAGATGGATGCATTAGCAGCAGCCCTATGAGGATCATGCTTTTTTGACTGCCGTGGCTGTAACCTATGAATATAATCATTATAATCATTGGTACATAAAGACAATTTAGCAGCAGGAACTAATCTTGCAGCCAACTCCATAATTTCAGTAATAATGGGTGTGGTGTGGTGGTGGTCTTTCCAGATGTCTCTTCCAATCATTATTTTTCATCTCCAAAAACACTATTATGCTTATTCCACTGTCAATAAAATGCAAGGTACCATTGCCAGCCTCCATCACTACATCTGTCTACTCCTGCTATACTGATGTGAGTCTGCGCTCGTGTTAATAAACATCAATGCAGTTGCTTTAGGCTCTAGCATCTGCACTGTGGTGGTGGTGGGGCACACATGCTCAAGGGATACCTCCTCACACAGTGCAGCTGTATCATCCTGAGGTGACTGCACTCTGCTCATACTGGTGCTGCTGGAGGGACTCAGAGTGGCACACAGTGAGAGACTCTGAGTGGGACAGAATAATTCTGCTGCTTGTTATGATCTAAATATATAGCCACCTTCTCAATGAATTTGCAGTCTGGGCTTTACCAGCTACCAGCAATGTTATTAAAGCTCAGAGCCTCGGTTACTGCTCATCCCATTGCATTACTAATTAATGCATCCTTGCTATCTTGATATATGCCCAAAGCCTGGAAAGTGGCTAGAGTTGTCCCTATCCACAAAAGTGGGGAAAATAAATGTAATATCAAATTGCAGACCAACGTGTCCATGTGCAACTATTAAAGTATTACTGACTGTCCATTATTTTTTTACCCCACTTCATTCAGGCTTTCATCTAAATCACTTAACAGTCACTGCCATACTAAAAGTATGCAGTAACTATGGGGATGTAGTATATGCTGCAGTTCCACAAATGCATCTTGGTAACCTTGACATTCTGTATAACTCATTATGCCACTTCTAATATATTTTAATCTAATCCAATCTAATTACATTATCCATCACTGTGATATGATTAAATAACTGAATTGGCTAACACTTGAATCTAGAAATGCCCTTCACCTTTCTTTCTTAGTGTACAACTACTTCTCTGGAAATCTACCAGACTTCTTGAGCAGTATGCTCACTCCAGCTCTCGATACTAACTATAACCTATGCTCCACTGCTAACAACTCACTGAGTATTTTACTACAAGAAAGAAGCAGGTTGATCTGGCTTCTCCTTCAGAGCTCCGAAAGCCTGGAATAACCTACCTCCTCCAAAAAAATATATAGATACATATATATTTTTTAAATATTTAAAAAAACCTTTTATTTCCATTTTAATGACCTAGAAATCATAGAGCTCAACCGCGGTTTCATGTCCATGAGCACTTAACACAGCACTTTGCTACCCGAAGGTGAAATACCATTACAATATGAAAAATATATGTAGATTTTTTTTTTAAAGATGGAACTGAACAAAAAGATGGTTATACTTTACAATAAATCAGTTTTTTTTTTTCATTTTACTCAACTTTATTGAGAGGATAAAGGGATGAAATACAAAGAGTATAATATGCAATACAATCTCAAAGTGTACAGGTGTCATAAGAGTACAAAGCGTAAGTAGCAAAATAGAAACAGAAAGAGAAAAGCATCATACAGTACAGATAATGAGATGTAAACATCGAAATTGTTACAGATGGAAAACAATCCTGGGTGAGGGAACCAAGTTTGACAATGTAGAAGAGATGTGCCCCACTGACAGGAATGTTGAAAGCTGGGCCAATCATTATGGTAAAGTGGGCAATAGGCTCAGTCCAGGGTATAGGAGTATAATGAGCTGATGGAAGAAATGGGCCCAACAATAGAAGGGCGTAATCAGTGAAGAGAAAGATAAATCATGAGAAAGAGCGAAAAGGTAAGGGAGCCAAAGAAGGAGTGAAGAGGAGAAAAGCAAACATCTAAGAATAAAGAGGAAAGACGAGAAGCAGACCGAAATAGGGAGATGAGGGAAGGGTGGAGGAAGGACAGGAGGGTACCAGTGCGGCTGGCCCAGAGCAGCCTGAATAGCCTCAAAGGTCAGAAAATTGCTGGTGTGCCAGCTTCCTTGAGTAAATATATATTTCCCACAGTCTTCAAAGGGACTCAAATTTGGTCCATCTCTGTGTCATCAGGGCATGCTGTTTCTGCATAGAATGTATGGTTAATACAGGCTGTCCACACAGAAAGGTTAGGGGAAGACCTGGATCTCCAGTGTAGAGGAATGAGTGTTTTAGCTGCATTGGTGAGAAGTAGATATAAACCCACTGTGGGAAGAAATGAGTAAATGTCTAATAATAAGAAGCCAGTGTGACTAGTGAAGCAAGACACCCAGGTCTGACTCCCAATCTCAGTGGAACCATGGCTTTCAGTTGAGGGAGCAAGAGAGGATGAGTTTATACCACTTGGTCAGGGTATAGCTTAGTATTTTGGGGCTGAACATGACAACTTCAAAGGGTGAAGTTACAAATGGGGCATAACCAACGTTCAGAAGTGAGGTAAGAAAATCCTGCACATTAAAATACTGTGAAAGTTGGTCCAGTGGGAGGTGGATAGCTTCCACCAACTGTTCAAAAGGGTGATACCCCTACCCTCTATCAAATCCCACACAGTGCCCAACTGTGAGTCACACCATACCTGAAAGGATTCTAATCCCTGACCTAGTGGGAAAGCAGGATTGTGAGCCAAAGGTGTACGTGGGGATGGATAGGGTAGTAGAGATAATCGTGAATTAAGTTTCAACCAGGAGGATAGGCGGAGATGACCTAAAATGGGATGTTGTGAGCACATGTTCAGGAATGACCTAGGGTCAAACCAGCAGAGGTTACTGAGAGCGATTCCAAGGGTCAACAGTTGGTAGCAGAGCATCCATTCCTTAGGAGACATACACTGAAGTTCAGAGATCTTGAGAAGGGTAGAGGCATAATAATAAAAGAGTAAGTCTGGGACCCCCAAGCCCCTGGCATCTTGCTTAAATGGAGGTGAGAAAGGTAATTTTGTTTCCTGAATCTCCAGATAAAGTTGTTCACTATACTTTGGAGCTGTTTGATATACTACATGGGAACATGAACATTGATTGTATGGAAAATGTATACCATTTCTGGTAAGAGAATCATTTTGTATAGGTTGATCCTCCCAAACCATGAGGTAAAAGGGGTATTCCAACATTCAGTATCAGATGTGGGGGGGAGTTATAAGAGGAGCAAGATTTGTTTTAACAAGGTCCCTGAGGTTCTGTTTCAGGATACAAACTAGTTATTTGATACCCTGGGAGGGCCATCTAAAGGAGAAGGTTTGGGGGAGCTACAGGTCCCAAATTGGAAAATGCATGTTTCCAGATTTACACTTTGAATTTTTACAGCTTGCGTCACTGGTGCCATGTCTAATTTGGGGCTGTGTACCAGTGCTTCACTTCACCTAAAAAGTGTATATTTTTTAAGAATAGACAACTCAAGCTTTCATTTATTTTGTTTTAAAAATTTTCACGAAGCATTTTACAACCAATCCTTCCTAAAACTTAATGTAAGTAAAAAAATTTCACACTTAGATTTCAATGTTGATGTGAATTTCAAGCACAGAATAGGTGAAGATTTTAAAAAATGCATTGATTAGTTTCTTCTGAGTACAGCAATACCCCATATGCATAGGTTTCACACGGTTTTGGGGAGCTAA
>CM074719.1:113551179-113888679 GCA_037306005.1 Rhinophrynus dorsalis | reverse complement strand
TCTTGCCTCTCTCTCCCCTTTCCTGATTCCCCCCTTTTTGCCTCTTTCTCCCCCTCTTGGCCCCCCTCCTTTTGCCTTTTTCTCCCCTCCCCCCACTTTCCTCTCTTGATCTCCCCTTTGCCTCTTTCTCCCCATCATTAACTCTTGATCCCCCCCTCTTTTGCCTTTATCTCTCCCCTTCCTGACTCTTGATCCCAACCTTTTGCCACTTTCTCCCCCTCCTGATCCTCCCCCTCCTTTTGCCTTTTTTTCTCCCTCTTGACCCCCCTCTGCCTCTTTTACCCGCTATTGGTCCCCCTTTTGCTTTTCTCACCCTCTTACCTCTATATAAACCCTCTTGATTCCCCCTTGCCTGTGGCCGTGTCTGGCGTCTTCTGACTGTCTCTGCTCCCAGCCTCCTGCTCAGCTCACACGTGTTTAAGGTAGGAGCGGCCAGCCTACCCGGCTTCTTAAATAAAAGTGCTATCTTTGCCAGGCCTGCAGGCCATCACTCAGTAGACACGACCGGCGGTTGTTCACATCTCGCGGCCGCAAGGTAACAGGCGGCTGCGAGATGTGAACAACCGCCGGTCGCGTCTGCTAAGTGATGACCTGCAGGCCTGGCAAAGATAGCACTTTTATTTAAGAAGCTCCGGACGGCCTACCGGGATTTTTCCCAGTATCCCGGTAGGCCAGTCCGGCCTTGATCTTGATGAAGAGGCATCTGTGAGTCTGCGCTTTCTGTCCCAGTCTCCTCTAGGATTGGTGGGGGGGAATTTCATTGTACCTTAAGGTACAGGAAGGGACTGATGGCGCAGGAGCACAGATGTCTCTACAGCAAGATGCCTGACTGTGTGATTTTCAAGTTGGAGTTCTCAATAACGCTGGACTTACCCAGGATGGTATGAAAGAGTAAGTAGTAATTTGGACAAGGGAATTGCTGTTGATGTAGTATAATTGGATTTTGCAAAAGCCTTTGATACAGTTCCTCACAGCAGTTTACTGCATATATTTGAAGGCTTTGGTTTGGGCGGTGTTACCTGTACATGGATTGAGAACTGGTTAAATGATAGATGGCAGAGAGTTGTTGTAAATGGAACCTTTTCAAATTGGTCTAAAGTTATAAGTGGGGTTCTTCAGTGCTCAGTCCTGGGCCCAATGATTTTTAAATCATTCATTAATGATCTAGACGTGGGAATTTAAAGTAGTATCTCAGTCTTTGTTGATGACACTAAGCTATGTAGGGAAATACATACAGAGCTGGATGTTTTTTCTCTGCAGAAGAATTTAGATAAACAGAGTGAATGGGCAGAAAAGTGGCAGATGATATTTAATGTAGATAAATGTAAGGTTATGCATTTCGGCTGTAGAAACAAACTTGCTACATATACTCTAAATGGGAAACAACTTGGGGAATCCTCATTAGAGAAAGATTTAGGAGTAGTGATAGACTTCACAGCAGTGTACAGAGTCACTCGGCTGCTGCAAGAGCAAATAGAGTACTAGCCTTTATAAAAAGAGGTGTAGATGCAAGGGTTTATAATATCCTACCTCTGTATAAATCCTTGGTTAGGCCTCATCTAGAATATGGAGTACAATTTTGGGCGCCAGTTCTTAAAAAAGGCATTGTTGAACTGGAAAGCTGAGCTAAGAACAAGAGGTCATCCATTAAGACTAGAGGAAAGGCGCTTTCTACTAAAACAAAGGCAGGGATTCTTTACAGTAAGGGAGGTAAAGCTATGGAATTCTTTGCCTCAGGATGTTGTACTTGCAGATAATGCAACTGCTTTCAATAAAGCAATGGATGCCTATGTAGCACAAAACAATATTGAAAATTATGACAGATGGCTTCAAGGCAGATAGGATGTTGATCCAGTGAATTATCTGGCTGCCATTTGGAGTCAGGAAGAAATTTTTTACCCACTTGGGGCTAAATTGGAAATGGCTTCAGAGTGCTTTTTTTGACTTCCTCTGGATCAACAGGGGTGTTTTTTGGCATGGGCTGGACTTGATGGACGCATGTCTTTTTTCAGCCTCATCAACTATGTTACTTTCTCTGTTGTCCAATACAGGTTCCTGGTAACTTTGTAACTGTGGCTAGGAGATCAACCCCTTTAAATAGGCAGGAACAATTCTGATTAGTGACTGCTGGGTGGAGCCTACCTCCTAGCTTGCAGCTAGGCAATCTCCAACCAGTAAGATTTGTTCCTTGGTCTAGACACAAGGCGAGAGAACAGTTCTGCTATAGTTTTAGCTTTTTTATTATTTTTCTGTTAGATATGGAATACCACCATTAGGCGGATTACCATCACTGATAATTCCCATCACCCAAATGTGGATAGCTCATTGTGCTAGGTGCTTTTTTGGATGTAAGCCCGGGGGGGGGGAATCTTGGCTGCAAGTTCTTTCCCCAGGAGTAGCCCACTGAGGCTTCTTCTTGATATATGGTAATCTGAAGACAGAAGACCTGCTGAAAAAGGTGAGCGCCCTTTGAGTGCTGAGGTCCACATGTCCCATGCTTCCCCTCCGCACAAGGGTCTCATTCGGAGTTCCTATTACATACTCATGCACTCTTTGGGATTATCTGTATCTGCGAGGTGTTTGGAGCAAGTTTCTGTGCTAACTTAACCCTTTTGCTGCCGATTAGCACCTTTTGGGTGTTTTTTGGGGCACTTTCCCTACTGGGACCAGTGTTTATTGGGTCTACTGATTTATTCTAGTGGGCATTTGAGTGGTTTTGGTATTCACTTCATTAACTTTATGTTGGCGCGAGTTTAGCGCACAGACGCCATTGCTCCATTCACTTTTATGGGACTTTACAGTTTGGAACATATCTCTGCAACTGCTCCACATAGCGAGGTCAAAGATGGCTCATTTTGTTGGTTTGCCCTTGCTCTGTCATCCGGTCAACGTTCTGGGCATGTTGGGGGCCTTAGGGGGCTTCGGGCACTGTTGGGGTATTCTGTTAGCGAAACTACGATTCCCATGAGCACTCACTTTGCGCGCTCATTTCTGATTGGCTCCTGTTGCAGCAGCAATTTTGTGTATTCGCAGATCGAGTATCCTACACAGGGCTTGGACTCTCCTTCTCTCTTCCGCAGTTTAACACTTTGCCTACCAGATAAGAC
This sequence comes from Rhinophrynus dorsalis, assembly GCA_037306005.1. NCBI lineage: Eukaryota > Metazoa > Chordata > Amphibia > Anura > Rhinophrynidae > Rhinophrynus > Rhinophrynus dorsalis. The sequence continues at coordinate 113,885,572 of CM074719.1, read as the reverse complement.
TTGTTTAGCGTTTCTGGGGTGAATATATCATACACACTGTTTTGTGGGTGTTTTGATACTTTGACCTTTTGACTTTGTGAGAATGTCTACTCCATTAGATCTTGGGGATAAACCTAAAACAAAGGACACTGGAGTGTCTGTGTCCCTTATTGCTCCTCATGTCACTCAGGGTTACCTAGAGAATACTCAGATCATGTTTGCCCAGCATGCTCTGCTGCCCCTGAATGAGTTTAAGGCTACTACCAGGGACCTCCGCACCACCTTACAACTCCTTCTATCCACTTTACAGGGGGTTTTCCACTCGTGGCAGGCCCCCGCCCCTATCAGATCTTCCCTGCCTAAACCGCCGGGTGTATCTGATGTGTCTGACTCCTCTCAGGAGGATTTATTGGTGGACACTGATGATGACTGTTAAGCTGTTCCTTCATCCCAGTTTTTTGGGGACCCCTTTGAGGCTGACCCCATTCCCTCGCCTGGGGGCCTGATCAGGGCTGTGCTTACCACCCTGGACATTCCTTTGATACAGGAGGCTTCTTCTGAACCCTCTGATGTGTTTCAGGAGCCTGTTAGGCCCCATACTTGTTTTCCACCTAACCCCACCCTTGACCGCTTGGTGTCTGAGGAGTGGGAGTTTCCAGACAGGAAACCATCTGTGTCTAGGAAGTTCGCTAAGCTTTACCCGTTCACTGAAACGGCCCTCACGCAATGGGTCCATCCCCCCAAAGTGGATGCCCCTGTTTCCAGGCTTTCTAAGTCCACTGCCTTGCCTGTGGCTGACGCCTCTGCTCTCAAATACTGGACTGATAAGAAGCTTGAGACTTCTCTCAAGGCTAGTTTTGCGACGGCTGGCTCTGCCCTCTGCCCTGCATTTGCTGCAGCATGGGTGAATAGGGCTGTGGCTGTTTGGAATGAACAGCTCAATTCAGCTGTCTGTCAGGGGGCCCATGGGTGAATAGGGCTGTGGCTGTTTGGAATGAACAGCTCAATTCAGCTGTCTGTCAGGGGGCCCCTACTGCTGACATGTTGCGGCTTCTCGCTAACATTGCTGAGGCTCGGCATTATGTCTTTGCTGCCCTGTTTGACACTGTGTGTATGGTAGCCAGGGCATCTACCTTGTCTGTGGTAGCCAGACGTGCTCTTTGGCTCAAGATCTGGTCTGCTGACACAGCCTCCAAGAAGGCTCTCCTGTCTTTGCATTTTCAGAGCTCCTCCCTGTTTGGGCCCGAGCTCAAGGATCTCATCAGCAAGGCCACTGGAGGGACGAGTACTCACCTGCCAGTGGTCCTGAAGAAGGAGGCGCCTGTCAAAATGAATCGGCTTTTTCGTCCCTTTCAAGCAGACTCACGCCAAGCGACCCAGACGGCCCTCAGGCTCCGCACTACTCATCCAAGCCTAAGCAACAATGGAGACCTAAGTCCTCCAAAGCCCAAGGCTTCCAAACCTCCTTCTGCATGACTTGCCAAACCCGGGTCCCCACCTGCAGGTAGGTGGCCGCTTACACCTCTACCTCTCGGCTTAGGAGGCCTCTGTGGCGGACCCGTGGGTTTTACAGGTGGTAGCTACAGGGTACAGGATTCCCTTCAACTCTCTTCTTCCTTCCAGGACCTTCTCTTCTCATTCTTCCTTGGGAGCGCCTTCTTGAGGAAGCTATTCAGGCCCTTTTGTACAAGGCGGTCCTGGAACCAGTTCCCCCTCAGGAGAGGGGCTTGGGATTCTACTCCAACCTCTTTGTGGCTTCCAAGAAGGACAGCGGCTGTCGTCCCATTTTGGATTTGAAAGATCTCAACTCCTTTGTGGTTCGGTCCCAATACCACCAGGAATCAATTTCTGGCCTCTCTGGATCTTTAGGATGCCTATCTGCACATCATTATTCATCTAGAGAGTCGGCACTATCTCCGCTTTGCCTGCGACCGAGGGCATTTCCAGTTTTTTGCCCTCCCCTTTGGCCTGACCATGGCTCCTCAAATCTTCAACAGAGTCCTGGGAGCATTGATCTCCGTCCTACGTCGGGACGGCATCAGTGTGACTCTATATATGGGCGACCTCCTTCTGAAGGCCTCTTCTCCAGAACTCCTCCATCAGCAGGTGCATTCATGCTCTCTCCCATCATGGGTGGATCATCAGTCTGGACATGTCAGACCTTTTCCTTCCCAGAGAATGGTCTTTCTGGGCATCCTCTTTGACACTCAGAGAGGGAAGTGGCTCATTAGATAGATAGCCTGGACCTTCAGTGCTATCTCAGGAGCCAGTTCAAGCCAAAAAGTTGTCATCTTTGGTGGGGAAGTTCATTTCCACCATAGAAACAGTCCTGTTCGCCATGGCTCATACCAGGGAACTTCAGAGGTTTCTGATCCTGGCATGCAGGGGTCGACCAGATCTCCTGGAAAGATCCCTATCTTTCCCTCTTCACCTGAAGCTGAGCCTCTCATGGTGTCTCAACCTGAACAGTCTCCTGAAAGGCGTACCCTTCCTAGTGCCCTTCTGGGCAACAGTCACAACAGATGCCAGCCTCTCCAGAAGGGGAGCAGTACTGGGGCACTTGAGTGTTCAGAGCCGGTTAGTCCCAGAAGGAGTCTCTTCCTCCCATCAATGTCTTGGAGCTCCGGGTGATATTTCATGCCCTACATCACTGGACACGGCAACTGGTGGATTGCCTGGTCAGGGTACAGTCAGACAATGCCACAGCAGTAGAATACATCAACAAGCAAGGCGGCCCAAGAAGTCTTGCAGCTTGGCTCGAGGTCAGTGCTATTTTATCATGGGCAGAGGAGCATGTTCCTGCCATTTCCGCAGTTCATATTCCTGGAGTAGACAACGTTCTGGCAGACTTTCTCAGTCAGCACACGGTGGACAGCGGAGAGCGGGAGCTACATCCAGAAGTGTTCAACCTCATCATCCGGCAGTGGGGTCTTCCATGCTTCGACCTGATGGCAACCAGGCACAACAGGAAGGTTACAACTTTCCGCTCTCACTGGGTGGAGCCCCTGGCTCTGGCAGTGGATGCTTTGTCGATCCCGTGGACATTTCCTCTGGCATACGTCTTTCCTCCCATTCCCCTGTTGAACAGGGTGCTACAGAAACTGAGACTGAAGCTCTGCCTAGTCATTCTGATTGCTCCGTACTGGCCTCAACAGGCTTGGTTTCCGGAGCTTCTGGACCTGGTGGAACCTCTTCAACTTCCCTCCAGTCCGGATCTTCTTCTACAGGGTTACCACTGGAAGAAAGACGTTCATCGTCTGGCATTGACAGCATGGAGATTGAATCATCAATTTTGAAGAAGAAAGGTTTTTCTTCTGGTGTGGTGGCTACTGTGCTTAGTGCCTGTAAGCCAGTTTCCTCTAAGACCTATCATTGTGTTTGGTCTACCTTTCTATCTTGGTGTGCTGACAGAGACCTGTCTCAGGATTTTGATCTTCCTCCAGGATGGTGTGGCTAAGGGTCTCAGTCTGAGTTCTCTTAAGGTTCAGACTTCTGCACTCTCTGTCTTCTTTCAGAGACATCTTGCTATCATTCCTGATGTCAAGATTTTCTTCCAGGGTGTTGCTCACACCCGTCCGGTACTTCAGCGTCCTCCTTTGAGTCTTTGGCTACCATTCCTCTACGTATGCTGACATGGAAGATGGCCTTTCTCCTTATCGATTGTTTCTGTTCGCCGAGTTGCGGAGCTGCATGCCCTGTCTTGTAAACCACCCTTTTTGGTCTTTCACAAGGACAAGGCAGTGCTTTGCAACTCACAAGAGTTTCTCCCGAAGATGGTGTCTGAGTTCCACATTAATCAGGAGATTGTGGTTCCTTCCTTCTGTCCTAACCCTACTTCTGACAAAGAGAAGGATCTTCATCTGCTGGATGTTGTTCGTTGTCTCAAGTTCTGCGGCAGTCTGACAGTCTTTTTTGTCATTCCTGAGGGTCCTAGGACATCGAAGCCTGCTTCCAAGGTAACCATTGCTTCTTGGATCAAGTCCACGATTCGTAAGGCTTACGAACTTCGGACGAAGCCTGTTCCCTTCAGGGTTACGGCTCATTTTGCGAGGTCTATTGGGGCTTCTTGGGCCTAGAAGAACCAGGCTTCAGCTGATCAGTTGTGCAAGGCGGCCAATTGGTCTTCTGTGCATACTTTTGCTAAACACTATCGTGTGGATGTGCTGTTTGGGAGGAAGATCCTGGAGGCAGCTTTGCCTGTCTAGGATCTCTTTAGTCTCTCAGTACTCTTTCACTTTTGAGCCCTGTTGGCTCTAGTTCAGTGTGCTGTGTAACCGTTCCTGGGGTCTGTTTTACCCCTGTTCGACGCCTGTTGACACTTTGTGGTTTTTGTTGAGCTATTCATGATCTGTTGGTTAATTGGTGACTTTGGGGGCCTGCGTCTGGTCTTTGCCTTTCTTCCCGCCCTGGGGAACTTAATGGTTGGACATCCCAATGTTATAAGTAACCTGTATTGGATGACTGAGAAAAGAGGATTTTAGTCTTACCTGTTAAATCCTTTTCTCTTAGTCCATACAGGTTACTGGTCTCCCACCCTGTCAAGGGACCATGCTTGGCTCTCCTGTGGCAGAAAATGGGGGTCCTTTCGGGTTCATGCTCACAGGAGTCTTCCTTTAACTTCTTACTACCTAGTCAATAGTTAGTCTGCAAATCTTACTGGTTGGGGATTGGCTAGCTGCAAGCTAAGGAGAGGAGGTAGGCTCCACCCAGCAGTCACTTCTCAGAATTGTTCCTGCCTATTTAAAAGGGCTGATCGTCTACCCAAAGTTACAAAGTTAACTGTAACCTATATGGACTAAGAGAAAAGAATTTAACAGGTAAGACTAAAATCCTATTATGTTACTTGTATTGATATGCGTATCACTATGTGAATAATGATTTGGGGGGGGCACTTCAATTTGAATGAACTCTCTGCTTTAATCTTGGAGAACAAATTAACAGATTTGATTCATAGTGATCATCAGAGTAGTTAATGGGAGTTTATTATTAGGCGGTTTTAGTGTTCTGTTAACCCTTTGAGTGACAGAATGCTGGCACTCTAAGGGTTAATTCTTCCCTCTATTTCTCTTCTTCGGTTGTTCTTACACATACCTAAACTGAATATTCATTGCTATGTGCCTATTTCTGCTTGAGAACTGGTTCACTGGAAATACAGAGGCTCAGGCACTAAGAAAGTGGTGGGTGGGAGGTCTCCATCGCATTCTTTTCTGACACTTTGGAGACATGGCATTGCAAAGGTTTAAAAACTCCAGTCAGTGGAACTCTTTATTTGTTTCCTGTGGTGCAGTTGGTTGTCTCCACTTCCTTACTGCATCAGCCCCACTAATGACACTGCCTGTGTTAATGAGGTGTTAGTAAATCCTCTGCTGGCCTGAGAGCGCTCTGGGCCTTATATATATAATTAAAAAAAAAAATATATATATATAGATATAAATATATAAGGAAATGTGGAGCAAAGCACGTGCGCCATGGGAAACATTCAAATTCCCATTGATTTGAATTGGGCTTTTAACTCCTTGAATGTGTTGGAGACCTCTTTAGCATTTAAGGTGTTAAAACACTCTTTAGGTCAATAGAAAATGTGGTCACCCAGAACTGCTTCTCCAAGTCATGTGCTTTCTAACCGCTCTACATGCTTCCCTCTTACTAGCAATGGCCAGAGATTCCCTGTCAGAAGCCGGGCTGCACTTTGATGAGCTGAACAAGCTGCGTATCTTGGATCCTGATGTCTCGCAGCAAACAACAGAATTAAAGGAGGAATGCAGAGACTTTGTAGACAGTAAGTCACAAGACTCCATAATCAGAATGCTGGAGACTGCTATCATAGAGGATAAAGTGATACCTCCTCTCCACTTTATATAGAACAGCAATGCGAAAGTGTACTTCTGAGAACATGTACATGTCACATAGCGGCTGTTGGGCCAATAACAGCACAAAACCTGCTTTTGCTGGATAAAAGAAAATCACATCATGTGGAAAGAGAAGTATTCTGGGAAAGGACAAGCAAATTAATACTCTGAGTGCCAGACGGTTGGCATCACAGTGTTAAAGCATCAGATTCCACCAAATATAGACATACCTGCTTTATTACACCATTTTAAACCTTCTGAGTGCCAGAGGTGTGTACTCTAGCATGCAAATGGTTAAAAAAGCAGCAATGCTTTAAAGGCAAAACTATATAATCTAAAGTAAGAAACTGCATAGTGCATAATATCCAGATAATATGCAGATTAGCCAGAAGTGTCTTGATAAAGTAAGAAAAAGAGTGTTTAGTTTTTCTCAATAATGTTTCATGGACTAACACTGAGAACATACAGTGAACTCTAAATTTAATCTCCGACTTGACCCTGTAGGTGTCAGAGGGGTGCAAATCATAATGCAAACAGTTGCAAAGTGCACCCCTCTTGTATGTAAATGGCTAACTCTAAAATCTATTATCTCCATTAGTAACCCTATATAATACTATTACCCAGTATTAACCCTAACATTAACACTATATTTAACCTAAACTCTAACACTATCCCCAATCTTAAACACTAAACCTAATTCTAATAATATCCCTTACCCCAAATTCTAATTCTCTCTCCAATCCTAAACACCAAGCCACTCTAATTCCGCCTATAACTGTGAATTCTAATGTTATTTCCAATCAGTGGTGTCCTTAGTTAGATAAACCTTAAAGGGAATATACCACCTTGATACAAGTGTTTTAAATATGGTACTGTCCCAAGGTACCGGGAATCAGTGGTGCAGCATGCACCAATTAGTTCTATCCCAGATAGCTAGGGCACTCACTGGGCATACTGCAGTAGGAGCCAAGGACCATTCTGCTGAGGTAGTGCCAGCACTAGTGTTTCAGAGCAATGTAGGAAATGACCGTAAAAAAAAAAAAAAAAAAAAACTCAGTGTGATAGTTTCCCATGAAGCTATTTATGTTATGGCAGGCCTTGATAGTGTGTGTGTGTGTGTGTGTGTGTGTGTGTGTGTGTGTGTGTGTGTGTATATACGTGTATACGTGTATACAAAAAGGAAAGTTGGCAGTGGCACTCTCTCTAGTAATGAACTACATTAAAGGGATAGTAATACTAAAAGGGATAGTAATACTTCGTTTTAACTTTATTTTATTGAATTACTCTGGAACTACAACTCTGACAGAATTGAAATAACACTCTCCAAAGTCCAAATACTATGATGATTAATTAGAGCTGCTTTTATTATGAAACATTACTATCCCTTTAAATATAATACCGATATTTTAGTAATGTTAAAAAGAATGTAATTGTCCCCAGTGTCATCTCTTAGACCCTTATGGTTTGAGCGATAACCACCCACAAAGTTCCCCCCTCCCTCCCCCTTCCCTGAAGTCAGCGTTGTAGCAATAGCTGTCGTACGACAGTCAGGCGGCTCTGCAACAGAGCTGAGAACGCATTAGTAAGAAAGAATTATTTCACTGAAACGGTCTTCTACGTGTGCTTGAAAACCAAGCACACGTAGAAGACCATTTCAGCAACATAATTATTTTTTTACTAACACAATATCGGCTCTGCTGCAGAGCCGCCTGATGCACGTAAGACCAGATATCCCTGCAGTCAGCTACAACGCTGACTTCAGGGGAGGGAGGGGGTAATTTTGCAGGCGGTTATGATTTGAGAGATGACACTGGGGACAATTAAATTCTTTTTAACATCACTACAATATGGGGATTAGTAATATTTAAGTATTGCTATCCATTTAAATGTTGCAATAAAGCAAGGTGCACGTCACATACAATATGTACAAAGTATACTCAGCCTGGGCTTCCAGAAACGAGTCAGCACACATGGGGTCTTCAAATGTGTGTTTAATCAAGTGCTTCAAATTCACAAAACGTTTTTGGTAAAATATAATTATATATACACACAGACACACACACCTTTCCCGGTGGCTTGGCACATGTGATCCCTGCTACAGCAAATGCACATGTGAGTTTTATTGATGTGGAGCAATGTCACACACTTCTATACACACAAACAGTGTGATCTCCTAAAAAGAGGGACAACAGGGTGGGAAAGAGGGACTGTCCCATCTAAAAACCAACATACTTTTTTTTCATCCTTGTTTAAAAATGCATTAATTAATAGTAGTCATCACAGGAAAACCTATAAAAATGTGTGGATAATTTTATTTTATTATCAAAGTAAATAACGTGCTAAACCTGTAAATACGGCATGAAAAGAAAGCCCTACTTTTCCTTATCATTTGTGTGGATGTACTAAAGGAATTAGAGGGAACATATGGTTGAACAAACATATTAAAAAGGCCAAAATTGCTCATTTACATTAGCAATGTCTTACTGAGTTCTCTGGCTTTGAAGGTCCCATTTAACTGAATGGGGACTTTTTGTTTCTCCCCTGCATTGCTATTTGTTTGCCCTGGTATACTTTACTTTGTTAGGAACAATAGGCCCATAGAGGATTTTATATATATATATATATATATATATATATATATATTATTATTATATTGCTGAATGCTGCGCCAGCCTCTCTCTCCCCTTTTCAGCGCAGCGCTCAGCAATATTAAAATTAAACACATAGCGGTACATGGCTTATCTGATTCTATCCTGGCTGCATGGGTTTCTTTTGCCTTCAGCCACCGAACATTTACAGAGTGCCCACCACTTCCTCTTCCCCCGCCAGCCATATATGTCATGCCTCAGCTGCCCGCTTGCCTACATTTATTCAGTCACACACTGTGGCATTCTGCTTCTTCACACCGGGACTGGGAAGGACAGCACCTAGGCAGACCTGGGAGAGTGGCTGGGAAGATGCCACACATGTGCCACTCACCTGTTTGTTTGTCTGTGAGGGGAGGAAAAGTTTAATGTCAACTACCCCTGACCATGAATGTGGAGTGATATCATGTGTCGGAGGGGACCACAAGTAGTGGAGTGAGATCACGCGTCGGCCTCCCAGCTGTTCTTCCAATGTGCTGTTTATGAGTGAAAAGAAACACACAATCCTCTAAATATAACATAAAGTGTTACCCTTACAAGATTGTATGTTTCTTTTCACTCAAAAGCAGCCCATTGGAAGAACAGCTGGAAGGCCGACGCTTGATCTCACTCCAAACCAGCACTGCAAAGCCTGGCTGGTCCAACTGAGTCGGTCATGGCTAAAATATACGATGCCACCGTCCACATATGATGACTTACTCAATCAACAGTTCAAAATTAACCCGTTCAGTACTTAAACTGTGTAAGCTGCATTGCTGTTCAAAAACTTCCACAACTCCCCTGGTTCTCAAACCTTTAACCCCTAAAAGTCCACACTGTGCAACGTGATGCACAAACCACTGCCACTCAAAGGTTTTATACAAAAGGAAGGGGGCCAAGAAGAGGCAAAAGGAGGGGGGATCAGGAGGGAGAGAGAGGCAAAATGGTGGGATCAAGAGTCAAGGAGGGGGACAAAGGGGGATCAAAAGGGAGAGAAAAAGCCAAGGCAAAAGGAGGGGACTCGAGGGGGAGAATGAAGTAAAAGGTGGGAATCAAGAGGGGGAGAAAGAGGCAAAAGGGGAGAATCAAGAGTCAAGAGGTGGTGTGTGTGTGTATGTGTGTGTGTGTGTGTGTGTGTGTGTGTGTGTGTGTGTGTGTGTGTGTGTATATATATATATATTTCAAGTACTCACCGATACTTCCAAGTACCTAAAGTGTAATATATGTATGTATGTATATATATATATATATATATATATATATATATATATATATATATATATGCTTTAGGTACTTGGGAAAACTAGCAAATGACCGCAAAAAAAGTATCGGTAATTGGTATTGGTGAGTACTTGGAAAAAAAAGTATCGGTACTCGTACTCGGTCTTAAAAAATTGGTATTGGTGCATCTCTACAAACATAACAACTCTGTATTTAAATCATGTTCATTCTCCGTTCACAAGTGCACAACATTTAAACACAGAGTGCTTATGTGCCTGCTTACATAAATTATGACTTACTCCGGCCATGATCGGGCAGCTCTTAACACATTAATCTCTGCATTTTACAATGCTGTTAACCCCTACTGTAGCAGTTAACTGAATCCTAAAATGCACACATTAATGCGTTAACAGCTGACCGATCATGCCAGACTATTTCATAATTTATGGCAGCAGGCACATAAGAGCTCCTTGTTTACTCGTGTGTTCTGTATACATGTGTGTGTGTATCACTGTGTGTGTCTGTGTGATGCTTCTGCCTATGTGTGTCTCACTGTGTATGTTACATATGTGTATCATACTCTCTCTTCATTTTCTGCATGTATGTGTGTGTGTCTCACTCTTTAAGTATGCCACTGTATGTGTGTGTCTCCATGACTGTTGCATGCAATGGAGAATATTCGGACGAAAGGAGTGTTACTAGTGGAGTACCTCAGGGATCTGTACTGGGGCCCATTCTTTTTAATATTTTTATTAGTGATATTGCAAAAGGTCTTCAAGGAAAGGTATGCCTTTTTGCAGATGATACAAAGATCTGCAATAGGGTAGACATTCCAGGGGGAAAAAGCCAAATGGCGAATGATTTAGGTAAATTAGAAGAACGGTCAAGAGTGTGGCAGATGCACTTTAACGTTGATAAATGTAAAATAATGCACTTGGGACATAAAAATCCAAAGGAAAAATATACTATTAAGGGTACTGTGCTGTCAGAGACAACAGAGGAAAGGGATTTGGGAGTAATTATTTCTAATGACTTAAAGGTAAGCAGGCAATGTAATAAAGCGGTGGGGAATGCAAGCAGGGCACTGGGTTGTATAGCTAGGGGCATTAGTAGCAGAAAAAGGGAAGTAGTCATGCCACTCTACAGATCTCTAGTTAGACTTCACCTAGAATATTGTGTACAGTACTGGAGACCCCATCTCCAGAAGGATATTGATACTCTAGAGAAAATTCAAAGAAGGGCTACTAAAATGGTGACTGGTCTACAGGAAAAGAAATATCAGGACAGACTAAATGATCTGAATATGTATAGCTTGGAGGAGAGAAGAGAGAGAGGGGATATGATAGAAACATTCAAATACATGAAGGGATTCAACAAAGTACAGGATGGAAGTATATTTCAAAAGAGTAAAAACGTTAGGACAAGAGGCCATAGTCTAAAACTAGAGGGACACAGGTTTAGATGTAATGTAAGAAAGTTTTACTTCATTGAGAGGGTAGTAGATAAGTGGAATAGCTCACCAGCAGAAGTGGTAGATGTCAGTACAGTGACAGAATTTAAGCATGCATGGGATAGGCATAAGGCGGTCCTTAACATAAGAAAAGACCAAGGACCAAAAAAGGTTTGAGGTTTTTTTTTTTTTTAACAGTAGGAAATTGGGCAGACTAGATGGGCTGAATGGTTCTTATCTGCCGTCAAATTCTATGTTTCTATGCGTGTGTGTGTAAATATATGTCTGTCTAAATTTGTGATACATACCCAACACACACACACACACACATATAATATAATATACATTTTTCTTTTCTTTTTTTTTTTTAATTATATACAAGAAGGAAGCTCTATATGACAAACTGGCAGCTGAAGCAGTATATGTCTGAACATGGTATTATATCTATTATATTTGGTTTCAGGATGCTAAAACATATTATTTTCACTCCTTACAGAAATAGACCACTTTCAGAAAATAGTGGGTGGACTAATTGATCTAGTTGATCAACTGGCTAAAGAAACAGAGAATGAGAAAATGAAGGTGAGGCCCATGGTTTGTTCTCCTAATGGACCCACAGAATTGTACAGATATCTTTGATATATTGTGTATGAATGTGCTTGGTACAACCATGAAAAAAAACCTACAGGAAAATACATTTGGTTGAAATCTGTAGTACTGGTTATTGTAAAAGTTTAACCTATTCAGTGCTGGAGGCTTGGGAATTTTTTTTTACTCTGCTGGCCATTCATAGTTCCAGCATTTTTGCTATCCGTGTTTTCAACTATGATTACTGTATGTACCTTTCTAGTTATATATGGAAAATTATTTATCTTTTTTCTTTTTCTTCAGAAACTTTTTCACAGCACTTCACAAGAAATAGTTTTGCATCATGTGACAAGCTGTAATTTCATAAAAACAAAATAAACAGAAAAGAATGGAAAATATTATTTTTCCAATATTATAAACAATATTTAAAAATAGTTGTGTTGATTGTGAAAATTTAAATTACGGTACTTTTTAAAAGCTCTGAATCTCCTGTGTACAACAAAAGTTATTTTCAACTTTATGAACTGAAATGCATATTGCACTGGTTACATGGCACAAATACCCTAAAATAGCTTGATAACTACATAAAAGTATGTTTCACTGCATAAAATGAGGGTTCACTTCCCTTTCTACCCCTAGTCTGACGTGCACAAATGTTTCTAGAAAATGGAGCTAAAGGAAAAAATTAAGCATTTATACCCCTTCAGTTGTACTGAAATCTTTGAAAACTGTCATTTCCTACTGTATTTATGATCTACTTGTCTTATGAGAAAATATTATCCTATTTGTGTGAGTTGGCATACCGTAGGGAGGGAGTGCCAGAAGTATAAAACTACACCAACTACAATCTATCATATTTCATACATTTTTCAGATATGACTTGCTCGTACTTAAACAACTTAGACATGAAGAAAAGGTAGCATTCAATTTGTAAACTTAGACAGCCAGCCACCGGAAATATAGAATTACTTGTCCGTCTGCCACTAGGCTAATATGCACAACCATTGCTAGAAAGTGATCCTATAAGACAAAACTCATATTTATTTATTTACACTACTATCATATTGTGTCTATCCGTACACCGTACAGTTTTGGTACTCTAGGGGCTAAACCATCTTTACCATCCAGGTGGGAGAGGCACTAAAGTGAGAGAAGTTACCCCAATGAGAGACCACTCTCCAATTCGCATGTTATTTTATGGAACATCCTTTGTAAGATGGAGAAGTCTTAGGGCCATATTAATTAGGTTAAAGAATTGTAATTCTGGAGCAAACCCACTGCACCATAGTAGAGAAATTAACATTCCCATTGACTACATATTTTGTAACCATTTACATGCCAGAATTCTCCATTGAACTAATTGCAAATGCATTGGAGATCTCCCAACATTCATAGAAATGAATGGTGGAAAGTTGGGGAATATTTATATGTACCCTGTGTTGTCATTCATTTAGTACATATTTACTCCTTTTTAGCTTATTGAATATGACCCTAAGTGCTGCACAGGCTTCATAGATTAAAGGGATAGTAATACTTCGTTTTATCTTTATTTTATTTTGTAGGCATTAACAAAACATGAAGAACGATATAAGTCTTATCTCTCAAACTGTTATGGTTTGAGAGATATTCACAAGCAAAGTTTCCCCTCCCACCCCTTTTTCCTAGTGTAAGCCATCTTTTCTCAGATGTGGAATGCAGTCCATAGACCAGACATATAACAGCAGGGGATAACCTTCTTCCTATGAGAACAATGAAAGCCCTGCCCCCCTTGACAGGTTTTTCAGGTTTTTCCCTTATCTTAATTGAAGATTGTGCCTTTATGCAGTCTACCTGGCACCTCCCTTCTGCTCTGGCTGAGCAGTGTTACATCAGTAAAAGAGGCGGGAGGGGGATAATTTGTAATTGAATTACTCTTGAACTACAACTCTGACAGAATTGAAATAACATTCTCCATGGCCCAAATCCTATGATGATTAATTAGAGCTGCTTTTACTATGAAACATTACTATCCCTTTAACTAAGGAAGTGGGCAGGTTTCGCTCATGTGGATGATGTCTTTCATTTAATGCATTTTGTGTGTGTGTGCGCGCGTGTACGTGCGTATGCACATATTTGTAATATACATCGTTTGTATGGAAGTGCTCAGGCATGCCAAGTAATCTTTTTGGGTTTGAAACAGGGTGCATGGAATACATCAACATTTAACCTCACAGTGGCTATACACACTCGAACTCTCTCTCTCATATCTCACATGTCTCTCTTTCTCATCTCACGTGTTGCTTTGCCCTCCAGTGCGCTATAGTTCCCTCTCGGAAGCTGAGAGTGAGAGGGGAAAATAAATAGTTTACTCATTCTGTCCAAAGACCCAGCAAGGGCTTATAACTGAACTGTGTTTGATGATATCCTATGTTAGCCACGTGTTGAGGAGACAATGGGGTTATGTACTAAAGTGTGATAAAGCAGAGATGACTGCTCCAGTGATATCACTTCTTCAGTTCCTATGTTATTCTGTGGAGCCTATGCAATAAGATTTGTCCAACTTTGGAGATTTTAGTGCATAGGCTGTATAGAATAACATACAGGAACTGGAGAAGTGATATCACTGGAGAAGTCATCTCCGCTTTATCACCTCTTTATCATGCCTTAGTGCATATCCCACAATGTGTACTGCTTGGCTAATAAAATGCAGCACATATGTAGCTGATTTTTGTTTTTAATTATTATTATTATTATTATTATTATTATTATTAAAAATTGGATGTTGAAAGGACATACTGATTCAAACATGTATAGGAACTATAAACCTAATATCTTTTTCCATGGAAATCAACATAAATTAACTGAAATAGCTAAAGGAATACACGCTACACCATTTTGCAGTTCATAAAATGTTTCTTTTTAATTACATTCTTGTAATCTACATAGAAAGTACTGTTGGTTCCACAGATGTAGTGAAGGGAGGCACTATTAAAATCTGATTTTTTTTTTTTTTTTTTTTTTTTTTTTTTTTGTCTGCAGGCAATCGGTGCCAGAAATTTGCTAAAATCTATAGCGAAGCAAAGAGAAGCCCAGCAGCAGCAGCTGTATGCCTTAATAGCCGAGAAGAAGATGCAGCTGGAAAGGTATGTGTCCAATAGAAGGAATCACTTTTATTAAGTATAGCAGGAAAAAAATTGGTTAGGTTTTGATCGATCTATGAATACACTTGTGAGGTTACAAGAGATACCTGGTCTGTTCAAGCTCTATTAGTGGATAGAACAATGTACTAGGCTAGGTTAACACAGCAGATTTGATAGTGATGCATTGTAGAGATGATCAAGCTCACCGTGTTTATGCACCTGGAGGGAGTGTTCCAGAGGTATGACTGATGGCCAGCCCACATGGGCATCAGTCAAACATTAGCCTGTACCCATGTGCGTCAACTATTGATTGGATTATTATGATGGAAACACGGTATTCCAATTTTTTTGTGTGAAATATATCAAAAGCGGCTGTGAGACATGGGGCAAAATCACCCTTGTGGTATGTTTAGCACAGATTAAGAAACTCTGCTCTAGAAATACCCATGTGAAATAAACCTTAAGAGAGATGTGCAAGGAGTTGTGAAGCAATGTTTTGCACACCTGTTTGTCCACAGGGGTTTGAGAAAAATCACAGAAGCTGTGAACTGCAACCAGATTCAACTCAAGGGCCACTTATGTGGCCCTGAAGGTCACTAAAGGTCAGAATATTAGATCAACCCCTTGGTATCTAGAGAGTTATCAACATATTGTTTACAATGCATTGGAGAGTCCTGTATTAGTATCACGCAAGGGGTTATGGCGGAGCAGTGTAGATGAGAAGGGTGTATGCTTTGAAAAAGTGTGCTGCTTTTGGGGTAAACTAGGGTACATCAGATGTGGTGTTGGGAAATTATCTCCTCTTCTCTTGTAATAGAGAATAGATTATCTCCTCTTCTCTTGTAACAGAGAATAGATTATGGTCCCAGAGCCACCTGTTGACCACCAGTGCACTAAAATGTATGAAATGTCTCCAACCGCAAATAGAAACTCTGTGGAATAACACGTGAATCTGAGATATTTCTTTTAAGTTATAGTACTTCTCCCCACTAATATATAATACAGGGGTAGGCAATATTTGGCCCTCCAGCTGTGGGTCTACATCTGATATCATTCTTACTCTGCTAAACCAGATGGAGATAAATGGAATTATAGTTGGAAAAGAGCTGAAAAGACACTTTTTGTCCACTGCTGCCTTTTTACACCCTTCTCATCTACACTGCTCCACCATAGCCCCTTGCGTGATACTAATACAGGACTCTCCAATGCATTGTAAACAATATGTTGATAACTCTCTAGATAGCAAGGGGTTGATCTAATATTCTGCCCTTTAGTGACCTTCAGGGCCACATACTACCAGAAATGCACCGAGTACCCCCTCTGGCACTCAAAGGGTTAAAGGAGAAGTAAAGTTTTATTATGAGAAAATGTTGTAGGGATATTCCTAATGAGTAAGCTTCATTCAGAAGTTATTTCAGGTCCGACTTTTTTTTATCAACAAACTGTTAGCAACTTGTAGAAATAATAATAATAATGCAAAGTATAAATAGGCTAAACATCTCTTAAGTGTAGTGTATTTCATTGAAAAGGATAGCACACGCATACAAAACCTCCCAAAGGATCTAAAGTATATCATGAGTATCTTGAGCTCACCTCGAGGGTCTCTATTGCTTGTCAGTCAATGAACTGTGCCCACTGTCGAATATCTTTGGTAGTAAATGGCTTCTTTTGTCAATTTTTTTATGCTGGAGCAATGCTGGATTTGATAATTGTTTGAGCTGTTCTGTGATATCTAGGATATGATGATGGGAGCTCTAATAGTGGAGTATCTGTAAGGCAGACTGCTCTTCCACATGTAATGAGACACTGAATTGCAACCTCAGTATAATGCTTATCGGAGCTTGATTTAACGATAGCAGCCATTCACACATTACTGAAGGGAAGCATGAACACAAGAATGAACACACTCCCTGGGGCAGCTGGGAGGGAGGTGGGGGGAGAATGAAATAGTCCTGAGAGCTGTGCCGAAGATTCTGCATAATGCGGAAGTGCCCAGCTTGGAGCTGAGATATACTAAAAAGTATGTAAAGTAAAAAAAAAAAAAAAAAAACACCACGTTCACTAATAGTGCTTATATGGTCAAACATGTGTTTAAACTTTTTTTTGATATAAATGTTCCGCTTTAAGTCCCAACCACATTATGACATGAATTGCATCATTTTGTCATTTTGCTTCCTTCTGTTATTATCACTGGATAGTGGTACAAGGCTGGGTTTATCAGACAGTGTATGTGTGACTCTGCTGGGTGTCAGACAATGATCCCTCTAATTTTTTTAAGTGGTAAATGAGCCACCATTGTCAGGAAACAACAATTTGTGATAACTAAGCACATATAAAGCAGAATATGATGACCGAATACCAACATTCACCAGAGTGCACCAATATATAAAATTCAGGTATTCACAAATAGAAAAAAACTTAAATAAAAAAATGGTTATAGAATATACACAGCATAAATAAGTAATCTGTCAAAATCACATATATAAATAAGGAGCTGATGGTAGCTCACCCTGAAAGAAACACTTTTTTCAAACAAATGTGGAACTCCAGGTAAGGTAGGAGAAACAGCCCAGAGACAGACACACACACACACACACTTCCTCTCTCATCTACCCCCTCTCCCCTCCTGCCTTACCTGGAGTCCCACATTTAATTTGTATGCCTATGTCAGAGATAGAGAATATATGTCTATGTGTGTCCCAGCATGCCATAGTGTTTGAGTATTTTTGTTCATAGCAACTCCATTATCTATTATCCTCTCCATGCATAGTCTCTCTTTTCTGCTTTGTCTTCTCGCTACAAAATCATATTCTGTCTTTTCTCCGCCATCCTCTCTGAAAGACTAGGACAGACAATACAGACAGTGGACAAAGAGGCTCCTACACATGGAACAAAGCAAAATAATGTTAAGGTGATATGTTATGGGGAGGGGGTACGGTCAGGTAAACTGAGAATCAGAGTGGTGGTGCAGAGAGTGAGAGAATGAAGGGAACATAGAGAGGGCATGCTGGGCATGGATGATAAAAAATGGTGGCTAATGAGGGGAGATTCAGACATAGAGTAGCAGTGAGTAAGACTGTGAGGGAAACGACAGAGGACTGGGTGGGTTGGGACAATGGAACGCACATTTAATGATAAATCTAAGGCAAAGCAGTGGTATCAAATATATCAAATTAAGGTTTGGAGGCTAGAGATGTCTCGTTGTAGACCACTAGCATCCAGTGGGTTAAATGCCCCACTTCAGCCAACTGGATTTCTTTCCTTTTCTTTAAAATATGATGCAATTGTTTTGTCCCAGAGTTACAACACTTTTGTTTCTATACATAAGCCCCAGTGAGTGATATAATGAGAGGGGACAAGTATAGAGGGATACGTGTGTGCTCACAGAAGCACTCATAATGTTACAATGCAAGAGGTGGGAGCCAGGAAACACTGAGGCTGATGTATTAACAACTGGGGTAATTCTGCAGCCAACCAACAGCGCTATAGACGTACTTTGGCTATATCTTACATCTTTCTTGAGGGAGAACTTAGCTAAAACTGGGTAGCAATGGGACCTATATATTAGGAGAATTAGATACTTGTGAACTATAAGTGTTCAATAAATTCACAAGTATTTATCTATAAATACTATGTTGCCAGTTACGGGGGTGAGTTTGGTGCTGTTTTTGTTGTCCTTTCTCATTGGTGTATCTGTTTAATCTATACAGCAAGCCCATTCCCTTTAGTGACATCATACCCTGATACTTTGTGGGTGGTGCACCTAAAGCTGCTGTTCAAAATTCTTCTGGTGTGTCACACCATATAAAGATCAAATTGTTTATATAATGTTTATAATGACAATGATTTGTGAGTATGGATTATTGTGGTAAAATCCAGTATTGGCATATGAGGTTCAAATGTAGATCCAATCGCTACTTTTGAATTTTGCAGGTAAAATGTATTTTCAAACAAAAAAAAGTAATTGGATTTGTATATCTGGTGGTGTGTCTGGTATATTTGAAGTCTCAAACACAACTTCACCTCTTTTTTGATGTGAAATACTCATTTATAAAGTGGCAACATCACAGGTGCCCAAATGAAACCTTTCTACCATTTGATGTTTTGCATATGTTGTGGTGTAGTTACTTTGAGGTATGACTGTTGAAAAAAATGAATGTAATAACTCTGACATAAGACTAAATAGGACTGGTACAACACTGTCATGAATTATACCCCTGAGCAAGTGGAATTGACATTCCATGACTTTCTCCATCCACACACTCTCTCTCTCTTTCTGCTGTTTCTTCCTCAGCCCCTTTGGAGGAAACCACCTAGTCCAAATAGATGTCTCTTTCTCTCGCTCTCTCTCTCTCCCCCCCCTCCTCTCTCCCTCTCTCTCCCATCTAGTATTTGGAGTTTCATTACACGTGGAAGCTTTGTCAGCTCACCAATGCTTCACTATTAGTGTTTCGTTGCTTGCTACATTCTATCAAGAAGACAGCACAACTCTGATATTGATTGAATACAGCACTGAGGAGCTTAAACGGATAATACTTAAAATGAAAATATATATTGTAGTGTTTATCCCCTGATTTAAACTATGGACAGCTCTGGTCAGTTGACCATAAATCTCTATAGGATGGTGTAGCAACAGCGCCACTGTACAAATTGAAACCATTTTGATACTGCACCTAAAAAAACCAAGTTTGAGCTGTAAAAACATTTGAATAAAACACCTTTCAGCAGTGGGAGTAGTTTTACTAAGGGGAATAAGCACTACAGTATATATTTTTTTACATATTAAGTATTACAATCATGTGAGTGAAATTGCTTGGGAAGGGGGTTTATATGCTTGTGTTGTCCTTTTTATTAAATATACTACACTTAGGGAAGACTTTATTATTATTATTCTATATCTGAGAACAATTTACCCTTATATACTGCATATTCTTTATTTCTCTGTCGTCCAATATAGGTTACTGGTAACTTTGGGAAGGCGACCACCCCTTTAAGTAGGCAGGAACAATTCTTGAAAAGAAGTGCAGGGTGGAGCCTTCCTCCTTTTCTAGCTGGTCCCTAGCCAATCCCCCTAGTAAGATTTGTTCCTTGATGAAGCAATGCACAAGAACAGTTCTGCTATAGTTTTTGCTTATTTATTATTTTTTCTGTTAGATATGGAATACCAACCATTAGGCAGATTACCATTACTGACATTCCCAAGTTGGATAGCTCAGTTTCCAGTTGCTGATGTGGACCTGTCAGCCCTTAAAGGGAAAAGCTTGTGTAGCATGATTTTTCCCTGGAAGTTGCCCACTGCAAATAGTAATATGAAGACAGAAGACCTGCTAAAAAGGTGGGCAACCCTTTGAGTGGTGAGGTCCACATGTCCCATGCTTCCCCTTCACACAGGTGTCTCCTTTGAAGTTCCTGCTGCATACTCCTGCACTCATTGGGTTCATCTGTATGTCTATGGGGTTTGGAGCAATTGGGTTTCTGTGGTAAATTTACCCTTTAATTGCCGGTTTGGGCACTTTTGAGGGGTTTATTGCACTTTCCCTACAGGGTCCAGCGTTCCATCATTTTAGTGTTTGCTGATGTCTTTTGCACTGTTCACACACTTTTTGAAATTTTTTGGTTTATTTGAGTTCTGCACCTTTAAGGCGCGATTTACAGCATAGTCGCCATGCTTCATTCACCTCTATGGGACTTTACAGTTTGGGACATATCTCTGCAGCTGCTCAATGTAGCAACTTCAGAGATGGCTCATTTTGTTTGTCTGCCCTTGTTCTATCATCCAGTTAACATTCTGAGTGTTTTGGGGGGGCTCATGGGGCTTCGGGCACTGTTTGGGGTACTTTTAAAGGGAAAACTACATTTCCCATAAGAACTTGCTTTGCACGCTTGTTTCTGATTGGCTCCCGTCGCGAACGTCATTTTCTTCCTTCCCTTCATGAGTATTCTATGTAGGGCTTGGGCTCGCCTTCTCTTCTCAGCAGATTAATCCTTTGCCTGCCAGATAACTACATTTTAGCTATTTCTGGGGTGAAATACTTAATCTTAGACACTGTATCTGGGTAAACCTTATACTTTCAGACGTTTTGACCCTGTGAGGATGTCAACTCCATTGGAATTTGGGGCTAGGCCTAAGAGTAAGGATACTGGGGTGTCTGTGACCCCCATTGCGCATTGCTCGTCATGTCAATCAGGGCTGCTTAGAGAAAACTCAGGTCATTTATGCCCCTCATGCGCTGCTGCCCCTGTTTCTGCCCCAGGGACCTCCAGCCATGCACTAGAGCCACTGTGGATGCAAGAGTTTAAGGCCACTACTAGAGACCTAAGGTCTACCTTACAACTCCTTCCATCCCAATTACAGGGAGTCTTCCAGTACTGGCAGCCCCCCTACTTCTATCAGGTCTTCCTTACCTAAGCCGCAGGGTGTTCCTGATGTATCAGACTCCTCTGAGGAGGAACTGTTGGTGGACTCCTCCCAATTTTTTGTGTACCCCCTTGAAACTGACCCAGATCCCTCCACTGAGGGCCTGATCAGGGCAGTACTCACTACTCTGAACATTTCCCTTCTGATGTGTTTCATGAACCTAAGAAGCTGTGTACCTTCTTTCCACCTAATCCCACTCTTGACCAACTTGTCTTAGATGAGTGGAGGAACCCTGATAAGAAATCTACAGTGTCTAGAAAGTTTGCTAAGATGTATCCATTCTCTGAAGCAGCCCTAGCGCAGTAGGCTCATCCTCCTAAGGTGGACACCCCAGTTTCTAGACTTTCTAAGTCCACTGCTCTGACCTGTTGCGGCTTCTGGCCAACATCTCTGAAGCTCAGTATTATGTTTCTGCAGCTATTTTTGATGCCATCCGGTTGGTGGCTAGGGTTTCCACCATGTCTTTGGTAGCCAGAGGGGCTCTTTGGCTCAAGATCTGGTCCGCAGACACTGCCTATCAGAAAGCCTTATTTTTGTTACCCTTTCAGAGAATGTTTTTGTTTGGGCCGGAGCTTAAGGACCTCATCAGTGAGGCCACTGGGGGTAAGAGTACTCTGTTACCCTTAGTCCCCAAGAAGAAGACTCTAGTTAAATGGAATCTGCTTTCAGGCTGAGGCGTGTCCCATAAACCAGGTGGTTGCCCAGGCCCCGCTCTCCTCCTCCAAGCCCAAGCAACAATGGAGGTCCAAGCAGTACTCCACCAAGCCCAAGACCTCCAAACCTCCTTCGGCATGACTCATCGAACCCCGGTCCCCATGCGCCAGTGGGTGGCCATTTGCGCCACTTCCTCAGTGTCTGGATGGACACCGTGGTGGATCAGTGAGTTTTGCAGGTAGTCTCGGAGGGGTACAGGATCCGTTACACTTCTCTTCCTCCGTTCCAGTACTTTCCTTCTCACACTCATCAGGGAGCGGAGAAGTGCCGTCTCTTCAGCGGCGTAATCCAGACCCTTTTAGACAAGGAGGTTCTGGAACCTGTTCCCAAGCTGGAACAGGGGTCGGATTTCTATTACAACTTGTTTGTGGTTTCCAAGAAGGACTGTGGCAGTCGTCCGATTTTGGACCTCAAGAATCTCAATTCCTTTGTGGTCAAGACTCATTATCACCAGGAGTCCCAGAGGACTGTGATCGCGGCCATGTCTCCTGAGGAATTTCTCACCTCTCTGGACCTTCAGGATGCATACCTGCATATAGCCAGTAATACCTCAGGTTCGCTTGCAACCAAGGGCATTTTCAGTTTTCTGCTCTTCCTTTTGGTCTGTCTACAGCCACCAGGTCTTCAATTGTGTCCTGGGAGCTTTAGTGTCCTTCCTACACAGTGACCTACATCAGAGTCACTCCATGCATGGATGACTTGCTCCTGAAGGCCCCCTCTCTGGAACTCCTTCAACAGCAGGTCGAGGACTGGGGCTACTATTCCTCTATGTCTGCTGACTTGGAAGATGGCTTTTCTCCTAGCGATAGTGTCTGTTCGCCGAGTTGCATGCCTTTTCTTGTGAAACTCCCTTTTGGTGTTTCACAAGGACAAGGCGGTTTTTCACACTTCTCAGGAGTTCCTCTCGAAGGTGGTCTCTGAATTCCACAATAATCAGGAAATCGTGGTGCCCTCTTTCTGTCCTGACCCTACATTTGACAAGGAAAGGGATCTTCACTTGTTGGTTGTGGTGCACTGCCTTAAGTTTTGTGAACCGCACTGAGTCCCTTTGTCAGTCTGATGCACTTTTCTTCATTCCTGAGGGTTCATGGCAGGGAGACCGACATCCAAGGTCACTGTAGCTTCCTGGATTAAGTCTACTATTCGTAAGGCTTACAAACTGAGGAAGAAGCCTGTTTCATTTAGTGTCACAGCTCATTCCACCAGGTCTATTGGGGCCTCTTGGGCCTATAAGAATGAGTCCTCGGCTATTCAAGGAGGCCACTTGGTCGTCTGTGCACACCTTCTCTAAACACTACCGTGTTGATGTCCTGGCATCGGCCGATGCCAGCCTTGGTAGGAAGATCCTGGAGGCGGTCTTGCCTGTCTAGGGTCTTCCTTGTCTCTTCATTACTCCTTAACTATTGAGCCCGGTTTGCTCTAGTTCTGTGTGCTGTGTTACCATTCCTGGTGTGTTATACTCCAGTTTTGTGTCCGTTGACACTTTATTGCTATTTGTATGGCCACTTTATGATCTGATGGTTCATATATGCACTGGTGACTTTGGGGACCTGCTCCTGGTCCTTGCCTTACTTCCCACCTCTGGGAAACTCAGTGTTTGGACATCCCAAAGTTACCAGTAACCTATATTGGATGACCGAGAATAGAGAATTTTAGTCTTACCTGTTAAATCCTTTTCTCTTAGTCCAAATAGGTTACTGGTCTCCCACCCTGTCAATTGACCATGCTTGGTTCTCCTGTGACCAAACGTGGGAGTCCTTTCGGGTTTATGCTCACAGGAGTCTTCTTTTCCCTTCTTGCTACCTAGTCATTAATTAGCGTCTCAAATCTTACTGGAGGGAATTGTCTGGGGGCAGTCACCTTTCCAAAGTTACCAGTAACCTATATGGACTAAGAGAAAAGGATTTAACAGGTAAGACTAAAATCCTCTTTTATGGGACTATTCTATGAACCTGGAACCCTGATATATTCTTTGTACTATTATGTATTGTTTTGTCATTGAAGCTTTCCTTACGATCCCTATAAGGATATCTCTTAGATTTGTAGTGCATCGATTTTGAGTCAGTATTTTATGTTTTTGCACTTTATTTAATTTGATAGCGCCAATTAGTGAACAGAGGTCAAATTTCTGCGGGGAAAAAAGATTTTCAATGTATAGTGTGTAAAATGTTTTTTTTTTTTTTTTACATAATGAAACATTACTGCTCCTTTAAAGTTCTTTCTGCCATTCCACCATGCTGACAGAGCAATGTTTTTATTATTGATGTTCTTTTTTCCAGATATCGAATAGAGTACGAAGCCCTTTGTAAAGTGGAAGCTGAGCAAAATGAATTCATTGACCAATTTATACTCCAGAAATAACAAACATTACTGATCTTTCTCCCATTGGTCAAAGTTTTATACCGAAGTTTTTCCAAAAACATTTCATAATTAATGTGAGAGTGCAGCAGAATTTTTTTTTTTTTTTTTTAAAAAGGGGGGTTTTTTTGGAACCATTTTTTTTTTTTTTTTTTTTGTCATTTGGAAACACAATATATTTTGGAATGGGCAATATCTGGCCCTCTAGCTGTTGTCGAACTACAGTTATCATCCTCATCAGCTGTCCAAAGGCCAGTCAAGGTTGCTGAGAGCTGTATTCCAGCAGTGGCTTGAGAGCCACAGACTGCCATTTCTGGGTTGTATTTCAGTTTTGTTTGGCCAATTTATACAACCGCAACGAGATGTCACTACATGTTATTGTGCAAATAAAATATATCACACCAAGGGTCATATGCTTAACCCCTTTGAGTGCCAGAGGGGTACGCAACGCATTGGGCTGCAATGCGTTGCGTAACCCTCTGGCACTCAAAGGGTTAATGGCCATTGGAGTGTGCAATTGCTTCACCTCTGGTCTTTAAATGAAAGCATGAAGCAATTTTAGGAAATCATCTGTACCATAGTTGACAAATAAAAATTTCCACTGGGTTAAATCAATGTTTTGGAGACCATGCTGGAATTTGAGGTATTAAAAAAAATCCCCATTTATCTGAATGAAAATTTGAGGACTGTTTATAGTGTGGCTGGTTTTCCCCAGAGACACACCACTCTGCTTTTATATGTGTGAATCAGTGGTTTAAATGGACACTAATGTCCCATGAAAAATTCTTCTTGTTTTGTAGAGTTTAAAAAAATAAATTATAAATCCTGTCTCTCAAACCATTACGTCAGGAATATCTCTTGAATGTCTCTCAAACCTTTATGGTTTAAGAGATATTCAAGAGATATTCCTGACGTCATGTGTAAAGCTGACAGCAGGAGATTAGAGTCGGCCGATTTGAGGAGGCTCTTCAGCAGAGCCACAATCACATTATTAAAAAGAACTACTTCATTGGAACGGTCTACAACGTATGCTTGCAAACCAGGCACACTTTGTAGACCTTTCCAATTAAGTAATTCTTTTTAAATAACACGATTTTGGCTCTGCTGCAGAGCCGCCGGCTGGTCCCAGGACCGGGATCAGCTGCTGTCAGCACAGCACTGACATCAGGAGAAGGGAGGGGGAAACTTTACATGCGAATAAATGTTTGAGAGATAGGATTTGTGCCACGTAATTTATTTTTTTAAACTCTACAAAACAAGAAGAGTTTTTTATGTGACATTAGTGTCCCTTTAACTTGTCATTGGCGGGCCTCAGTGCAAATATTTTTGGCCTCCCCCCAACACAAAACAGTTCTCCCAGAGGCGTAACTACAACCTATTGACCCTGGTGCCAGTGGGCCCCTTTGGATGCCAGGCCCTGGCACAAAGGCCTTGTAGCTACACACCTGGTGTGTATAAACAATACAGCATACTGATTAAGCATTGAATTTGGAATAACCATTTATTACCTGGTAGATTATGTAGCTGCAGGTTGTGGTTAGAAACATTCAAAGTACAAATGAGTCAGTGGGCCATATACATAAAGAAGAAAGTGGAGCCGTTCTAGGGTAAAGCAAATGCACCACAGGGAATTGTTAATCTTTTCCAATTGCTTAAGAGATCATTTTAACCCCCTCAAGTGCTTGAGACCTCTCTGGCATTCGAAGGGTTAAAGCAGGACTTTCACTCAAATTAAAGTGCCTCCCAGATCATTATTCACATAGAGATACTCATATCCATACAAGTATTATCCTGAATAAGTCACCTGTGCCCCTGCGCCATCAGTCCCTTCCTGTACATTAAGGTACAATGCAACCCCTCCTAGAGGAGACTGAGACGGACAGCGCAGGCGCACCGATGTCCCTTTGGCAAGATGTCTGCGCTAATGCCTTCCTGTTCGTCTTGGAACGAATTGGATTTCTCAATAACACAAGACTTATTCAGGGTAATACTAATATGGATATGCTTATCACTATGTGCATAATGATTTGGCAGGCACATTCATTTGAGTGAAAGTTCCACTTTGAAAGGCCCTCTTTAATCAATGGAAGCTTTGTTAGCCCAGATATGCTCCTGTTTTGCTTTATATACATATTGACCACAGATCCACATAAAACAATGGCAGCATAATCATTCCGGCGCCATAATCATTCTTTTCATGTATTAACACGTTACTGCCAGAGAGGTATCCAATGCATTGCTTCACAAAACGTGGGCTACATCTCTGGCACTCAGTGGGTTAAAGCTGCCTTTGTATATATGTTAGAGATATTAGATACAAACAATTGAGGAATATATAAAGACAAATGTGACAACATTTTGTGGCATATGTTATGAATCAAAAAGCACTTTGACATATATTGTATCTTTTGGCTCACACGTATGGTACAGTTTATTTTGCCCTATTCTTCCTTTATGTATGTGCCCTGTAAAGTGTACAGAAGGTTTACTGGTTGCAGAAGCACAGTATTTCAAGCAGTGATTTAAGGCCCTTTCTTCACTAGAAAGAGGAGCAGTTCTGGGGCAAGCCAACAGCACCATGGGGCAAATAAAATTCGTACCCCTCTGGCATTCAAAGGGTTAAATTAGTTTTGGGGGGGTTGTTTCTTATTCATTGAATGCTAGAGTGGTTGCTATGTGTTGGAGTACTCTAGAATTCAAGGGGTTAAAAGTCCCATTTAAATCCAAAGGGAATTTGGGAATTAGTTTTTTTACCTATAGTGCAGTTGGTTGGTCTCAGAATTACTTTACTCTTCTTGCACTTAGGACCCTTAACCCTTTGAGTGTGAGAGGGGGAAGCAATGCATGTCTGGCACTCAAAGGGTTAAATTATTTCTTTTCAAAGTACCTAATATGTGAGGGTAAATAATGGTTTTATATTAGTGTTTCTCAAGGGGTGCCGTGGCACTTTCGTGTACCCTGAACACCAGTTTAGGGCGCACCTGTTTTTCTAGGAACACATTATAGCAAAAATTGGTATATTGAGTTACAATGGAAACGTGTGGAAATTGTTAGACACAATATGTTCATGTTGTCATTCTCATTGTGAGATCTAAGAATAGGTATATATTTATGTAGTTGTCCCCTTCATTAAGTCTTT
Source organism: Rhinophrynus dorsalis (assembly GCA_037306005.1). NCBI lineage: Eukaryota > Metazoa > Chordata > Amphibia > Anura > Rhinophrynidae > Rhinophrynus > Rhinophrynus dorsalis. Next base: position 113,858,113 of record CM074719.1, on the reverse strand, counting down.
GAGAAAGATCCATAAAATGCTAGAGGTGCCCTGAAAGTGCTGTTTTTCTGTGTTAGGGGTGCCCTGAGCAAAACAAAAGATTAAGAACCACTAATGTGGAAGGTTTAGTATTACCCCTCTTTGATGCCAGTGAGCTCTGTAAAGCTTTGCAGAAGAAAGACAATAAGGTATACAGATTGTAGAACAAAGACAGGAAGTGAAATGGATTGTAGAGCAAAGACAGGAAGTGAAACAGATTGTAGAGCAAAGACAGGAAGTCAAACGCAAAGATACGAAGTGAAACAGATTGTAAAGCAGAGAAAAAAAGTTAAAAACTTTCTAGAATAGTCACTCTTAGGACCTCCAGCTGTTGGAGACTACATCTTCCATCATCCCAAACCAGCCAATGGCTGGTTAGCTATAATGGGAGTTGTAGACCTCAACAGTTGCAGGTGCAGTGATTGAGTACTCCTGTTACATAGCAAAGTTGTGCAGGCCATTCTGGCATTAAATATGTTTGACTCATTTATACCTTTCTCTCAAAGTTAGTAAAAGCTATCCTGTCCCCTGACAACCTGGAATAAAAGTGTACCATGCCTGTCTGCATAAGTGCCTTCCCCAGATATACAGGACTTGCTGCACTAGAGAAGAGTAGGAGAATGTATCTATGTCTCCTCTTCCGTTACGCTGTGTGAGCATGCTCAGGCATTTTTCTTTGAGTTTCCTCCACACTTCCTACGTTTGTGTTTCCTATCTGGTAGAGCCTGTGTGATGATGGCACAGAGTGCTAAACACTATTCATTTCTATTTCTATCTCGGTCTGTACATATACATGAGCATAATGTGTTTCTTGGTGTCCATTTTCTTGTTGCCCAGCAGAAGTGTCACTTTCTCTTATCAGTCAGTGGGCAGTTCTCTCTGTAATGTGTAAAACTCTGTTTTATATAGACAGAAAAAAAGCTATAAGTGCACTCATACTGCATAGGTGATACACTGGAGGAGAGACATGTGCCCTTGCTTCCAGTGTAGAACAGGTAGCTTCCTGCACTGGCTATCAGGAGAAAGCAATTACTGCTGCAAACTGCACTTTTCTGTCAGGACACCTTGGGACCAAAGAGTGTTTACAAACTTTTCTATTCACAATGCATTTCACAATTCTTTGGGTTAAAACAAGACCATTTTTTGATTTGCAATTTTTTTTCTTTTAATCTTATAGAACTGACTACATTTTTATTGGGTGCTTTAATTGTCTAATGTTTAATATAATTTGAATGAAAAGCTACAGTTATCTCAAAAACATCTAAAGCATTTCTTGTTTTGTTGAGAATATCAACTGCTGTCCAGTAGCACCTAAAAAAAGAAAAGAAACTGGCGTACCCACAAAAGTCTTGTACTTGCATACAGAAACAAAAAAATATGATTTCATTGCTGTGGGGGTTCCAAAAATCTGGTCTTCTACATGCCTCATGTAAGCAGCTATTATAAGACCTCAGGGAGGGGGGCATCATTTATTTACATTTGTAATAGAGGTATTCTATAATGACTAGAACGGGAGTAGGCAACCTTTGTCATCAAATCTCAAAGTAGTTTGTTTTACGATACACTGCAATTTTATATTGTGGTCACCAGGTGGCATTGTTCCCTTCATTATTTTGGAGAACTATAGTCAATGACTGCAAGTGCATTGTAAAACAAATATATTTTTGGACACCTGTTAGTGCTGTTGCTTTAAAAAGAATAGAATTATCAATAGAATTCTAAAAATAGTTTAACTTCTTTGAGAAAAAAACATGATGGGTATGAGCCAGCAGAATGTATTTTGTTCAGCAGTCATAATTAACATGGACCAGTCACCTTGAATTGATTGGTATATTTGAAAACTTAATTCAAAACTGCCTAAGAGTCGTGTTAGTAAGAAGTCCAGCAGAGTTGTAGTTTAGGCGATATTCACACTATTAGACATTGAAAAGTGAAGATGGCCTATTGCAACACAGTGTTTTATTAGTATAAAGCCATGAAAGCTTCATTAGACTACTACAGGTATCAAGTATGAATATCTCAAAAATTATACATTTGCTTGTCTTTTGCCTAACATGACACACACACAGGCTGTTTATAAAGACTTTTTTTTTTTATATGCATGCTTGACTTAAAGTGACATGTACTTTAAGCCTGTCTGTGTTGAGCCAGACTGCAATATCATATCGTAGATTATTTGTCCCCTATAGTGCAGTTGATTTACCCCAGAACTGCTGCAGTTCTTCTTAGTACTGTTATTTAGTGTAACAGTATTATGGCTTCCCTTTCAGATTATGTAAAAAGGGATGCTGTGAAAGGGAAATCATGAAGCTGGAGTGCCACAGGTTGCAAAGTGTTGGGGGTATGCAAAAAGAAACAGAAGAGGAAAACATAAGTTTCTCTACTTGTTTTTAGCTATTTTTGTACTGAGCAATCTGTGTCCCTACATCTCCTGGCATACAGTCCCTCCCATCACTCTCAGCCAGGCTGTGTTAATGTCAGTGTGGTCCTCAAGCTGGAGGGGCACAGTTTGTCCAGTAGTGGGGTAAATAATAGTATTACGTAGAAGGCGGGAAGACTGATTAGTAGTTTTATATAATGATGGGGAGAGGGAAAGGGAATATCAGTGGAGCATCTGCAGTGCAGTTGGCTGGAGCAATGTCTGACAGAGCAGGTAAAAGGGACAAAGCTGGACAAATCTACTTTACAGACTGAAGGAAGATGATAGGAGGAGCTACTAGAAGCAGAGATTGTACAGAGGTGGGACTGGGGACATGCAGGCAGAGGTGAGACATTGTTTCTGTTTAGACATTGAGTAGAGAAGGCTTTCCATGCTCAGTACAGTTCACGTGAACAGGAAAAATGTAGTTGAGAATGAAATCTGTCTATAACGGTAGTTCCCAAGATAATTTTTCTGTTCTGGTGGCCGCACCATGACATTACATGCGCAGATGGTATTCGGCAAGTAAAGTGTTGTAATTCTGGTGCAAACCAATTACACAAAAGGACAAATGAACCGTACCTTGGATCAAATTTTAACCTCTTGAATGCTACAGCAGTATATAATGCATTGTAGACTACTCTAGTGTTCAAGAGGTTAAAAAGCTCCATTTAAATTAATTCTATCCCTTGTGGCACAGAATGGTTTGCCCTGGAATTGCACCAATTTAACTTGCTGAATTAGGCCTTAAGTAACTTGCAATCCTCACCCCATTCATGTCCCCAGACCACCTCAAATCTGGGGCCTCAGCACCACAAATCCCATAGCTCCCTCAATAATACACCACAGCCATCAGTCACCACACTGTTTAGCTCCCGGTTATAACCCCTTTTATGGCAATCAGCCCCATCCCTTATCAGACTCCACCACTCAGTCTCCCTCAACCATAATCATCACTCTCTCCCCAGATGAGCTATCAGCCACTTTCCCTCCACAACAGCCCTCAAATACTACAATGCCCTCTGCAATCCCCACCCCCATCCAAACTTGCAATCAGTAATTGCCCCAATCAAGCCTTTAACTACCACATTTGCAGGGTTTATGTGGGTAACTCACTGCACAAGATGTTTGCTTAACAAGCTTTACTGCTGCCTCCTTGGCCTTGTGATAGCTTATTATTTCTTGCAACAGACTCAAAAACAGCACTCTCTCTTAATGTCCTTCAATATGGAACAGTAATAATCGCTATGGAGAAAACCATGAATTAAAGTACTTCTGTGCCAAATTCAGCTTTCACTGCATCATCCAAGCAATCCAGCTGCCCCAGTCAAAAGTTGCACCACACAATATCAAGTTGCCCCAGACAAGCCTCCAGATGTCCTCCCTTATTCATGACATCCCCTCCCTCTAACAGAACTCTTACACTGACAATATTTAGCCCCCTCACCTCATACATTGCATCAGCAGTCCCTCAACAGCAACCAGCAGCCCGCCTTTAGCTTCCATTGGCTGGATGATGTCACAATAAGAAGAAGGTCCCTCAGTCCAGCCAACCGGAAACATGGAAACAAAAATTATGTTCACGGTCCTAGTGTCTCTCATTGACTGGATGGCAGCCAGCCCTCCAATTAATCTGACAGAACGAATACCATGCTAGAACAGTTACACACTGTGCTGGTAAGAGTTAGGTACCAGAGGGTTAAACGACGTCTGAATAATACCGTAAGGACCAATGTTTAACTTGCAATTATTAACCCATTTGAGTGTCAGAGGGGTATAAAAAATGCATTGCGAAGCAATGAATTCTGTACACCTCTGGCACACAAATGTTTAAACAAATCAGCCTTCCATTCTGCTGCAACAAGAGGGAGAAAGAGAGAGTCAGCCTCCTTGGCTATGTGCCACAATAAAGGCCTCTGTGTGCCAGTGGTGGCACGCATTCCATAGGTTATCAATCACTGCCCTACTCTCTCTCTGCTATGAGGCCATACACCTGTCACGCATTGAAGCAAGTGCAAGATATGTGGGCAAGGGGTTAACATTATGCGGGTAGGTTGGGTAATTGAAGCATTTCTACCCTTCAAATAGGGTATGCGGGCAACTGGTTAATGCAGGAACAAAGTATGCAATGGGTTAAGGTGGTTAAAGTGTAGATCACACTTGTGGCGCTCAAAGGGTTAAAACACCCTGCCAAAGTCACCAAGCGGGACACCACATGCTAAGCAGAGTTCCAGTTTAACTCTTTTATATCTGCTGCCTTCCCTGGCTCCTGCTCGGCGGGACATCACATGCTAAGAAGAGTTAACTCTTTCATCTCTGTTGTCTTTCCTGAGCCAGGGAAGGCAGCAGAGATGAAAGAATTAACCTGGAACTCTTCTTAGCATGCGGAGATGAAAGGCTAGCATTGCTATTAAGGGCAAACTCAAGTCTTACAAATTGAAAGTAGATGAAGCACTTCCACACTCAACTCCTACCTTTGCTGGCTCTGGCAACCCACCATTTCCAGCACTGCCACAAATCTTCTGCGACTGAGTGCATGTCCGCAGAGGCATGCGCTGCTATGAAGAGGCAGCTGGGCGGGCTTAACAATCATTAGCTGGCTGAGGGACTTCAAGCGGGAAGCCTCAGCCAGTCAAAAGTTACAAATACCAAATCTGCTAAGCAACTGCCCAGGCCCCAGCAACCGTGCAGGAATAGAAAGAAAGAAAAAAAAAAAAGTAAACACATATATGTGGCTGCACCAAAACACCCTGGTGGCTGTATGCGGCCACGTTGGCTGCATTTGAGAACCACTGGTCTATAAAGAGCACAGATCTCATTTCTTCCTACACACCGTTGAAAGGGACGATTATTCAGTTTAATATTAGTCAGCCTACTCTATTTAATCAAATAGTCCAGTAATAATAATTTGATTAATCTTTGCAGCTCTTAACATAACTTATTCATATCAAATGTTTACTTCTCCTTATCTGCTTCAGGCCATGTCCCTTTTACAAGCCTGATAAAACAAACAATGCATTGCCTTTGTAGTGCACATAAATTTAATTACAACTTTAAGGTTCCTGCATCAAGGAAAGAACTAGTATAAATGCTGACTGGGTATATGTGATAAAGTATAGGACCAGATTTTCATATTTTAATTTAGCCTTGTGCCATGTAAGAGTTTTAGGACCATTCTCTGGTCATTAATTTGGAATGTTACAGAAGCAATGCCTTGAGCATCGAAAGGATTAAATGTGGCTCTTAGTGTCTGTTCACACATTGATGTTATTTACACGTGAGAAGGAATCTGATTACTATAGTCGCAGCCAGTCTTCCGTCAGGACAGGCCAACCTGCAGCCTTCCAGCTATTAGATTACAACTCCCACTTCTTTGGCTGGCTGAAGGTGTTGGTAGTTGTAGTCCAACATCAGCTGCAGGATCCCCACTCTTACTTTGCATTAATCGTTTTGTTGTATTAAATTATTTGCTGTAATAACATACGCTTTTTTTTTTTCTCCTCCTGTGGAGTTACAATTGGTTTTATATCCTGAGAATGTGCTGGTCCATTAAAGTTTTCATGTGGCCTTCATTGTGTCTATGATTTTCAAGGTATTGGTCTATTGAACAATAGAAATGTTATTTTTTATAGTTATTGTTGGCATTAATAAGTCCAATTCAAAAAATTATTTTAAGGTCTTAACTAGTATAAGAGGTGACATTATGTCTTTGAAGATATTTTGTTGTTAAAATGCCATTTTTAACATAAATTTTTATTTTCAACATAGGACCCTATGTGTGAAACTAATCTGTTGTTTCAAGTCAAATTTGGTCCTTAAGAGCCACCAACAAGACAGGATTTTAGAGTTTCCCTGATTAAGTACAGGTGAGACAGCCAAAATGAATGGGCCATATACCCAACTATTGGCTGGTTGGAGATGATGGGCACTGTAATTTCCAACAGAGGAACAGTATGGCCCAAAAGTATGGTTTACCTTTAAGTTGATGCTATATGTGTTCCTGTAAATTGAAAAGCTTGACTAATGGTATAAACTGACAATTTAAATTAAGAAGTTTAAGCATATTTAGAATAATCCAAGTTTCAAGCACATATCTGAAAAATAGTTTTATTTTGTGTGTCAAATGAAAGACCTAATTATTACAAGTAGTTTGGCTTTGATAAAATCTTACAAGCAAACATTACTTCTGGACGCATAGCAATATTAAAATCATAAGTCTATTACACATTTGAAGTTGTCTAAAAAATATATCTACGTAGACAAAGAAATGTAAAACATTTGTCCACGAGTATATCTTTTTGATATTTAGTATTTTAATGTATTTGACTGTGGCATCCACTTCAAAAAGCCATGAGAAAAATAATGTGTACTAACTCCTTTGGCTGCTGTAGAGGTCTGTAACACACTGAACTGGAATGTAGAACTCATATCAAAACAGGTTAAGAAGCCCATTTAGCACAAGATTACATTGCAGCTGATAAGTGTTTTCCCTGGTTTAAATTGAAGAGATTCCTATTGAAGACTATATAGGCTGGTAGCTGAAACACTTGAGAAAGCTATCACCTTCAGTGGAATCCAGGTCTTAAATTAGTTGAACTTAAAGCGGAACTTTCATGGTAATAAGATTGCACCTGAATATATTACTAACTTTGCGATATGCAAAGGCATCCCATCTTTAAAGGGATAGTAATACTTAAAAACAACTTTAGTTCATATAGTAGCCCTTAAAAATACAAATGAAATGAGCCCAGTAGCATGGTTTGAGAGAGAGCCTCTTTCAAAGTTCCCACTCCCCTGATATCAGCGTTCTAGCTGACTGCAGGGGAATCCTGTCCCTGAACAAGTGGTGGCTCTGCAGCAGAGCTGAGATCACATTATAGAAACAGAAATCCTTCACTGAAATGGTCTTCTACGTGTGCTTGGTTTGCACCAGAAGGGACTGACCGCGCAGGCGCACATAGCTCCTCTTGTAAGCTCTGTGCAGCTTGATGCACAGATATGTTTTAAATGCAATACCACTAATGTATTGAGCTTAAAGATAGTATGCCTTTGCACGTCGCTAAGTTTAGGGGCGGATTGTAGGGGAATACCAGGCCAGGCATTTTTTTTTTTTTTTTTTTAAAGCAGCCCACTAGCTGCACCGACATACCTATCGACTCCCCCTTGTGGTCCCTTTGCGGCATGGGAGAGCAGGCGCCAGGATATTTTGTCATATCCTGGCGCTCTGCATTAACCCTTTGAGTGTCAGAGGGGTAAGCAATGCATTGCAAAGCAATGCGTTGCGTACCCCTCTGGCACTTAATAAAGAGTTAACAAGGAACGCGAAGGCTGTCACAGACAGTGCCTGTGGCAACACAGACCTCTCCTTCAAAATATCGTGGGATGGTGAGGTGAGATCCTCTGATCTCCCCCACCGGCCCATGATCTAGCGGCCCACCGGGGGATGCCAGATCCCCCGATAGGACAACCCGCCCATAGCCAAGTTAGTAATATATTCAAGGGCAATCTTATTACCATGAAAGTTCCACTTTAAATGCTAATAGTCATGTTGTGCATATGTGAATAAACATAGGGACATAGAAGAACAGGAGGAGTTCTGGTGCAATCTTACCAACATAGGTAACAAATGAAAATTGCCAAAATTATCTTTTATTTAAATGGGCATTTTAGATTAGGCTGACCAGATCCACACCTTTAACTGGGGACACATATGCAATGTACATACTGCAGGGTTGTTTTGATATCAATGCAGCCTTGGACTATGCATAATACTATGGAACGTTCATCTTAATTCAAGTTTGCATATTTGAAAACTCCATTAAAAACTGCCTATATGTCATGTTAGCCAAAAGTCCAGCAGATACAGTTCATGAGCTATTCATACTTTTATTTCTGGGAAAAGTGAAAGTGAACATTTACTGGTACTGCACAAAGCTTCATAAGTATATAAAGTGTCATTGAAACAGTCATTAGCATATGACATCACTGAAAAGGCTTTATTAGCATATGACATCATTGAGCTTAATTACCATACAAAAATGGCACTGGTGCTGCAATTAACAAACATTAGCATAAAAAGTCTGACTATCTCCTGAACTGTACATTTGCTGATCTTTTGGCGAACATGACATATAGGCAGTTTTTAATGCAGCTTTCGAATATGCAAACTTGAATTAAGGTGACATTTCCAAGGTCTGATCAGCTTATTTTAAATGCTAGCAATGTCTGACACAATGCCCCATTTAACTCTTTAAGGACCAGAGGGTTGTGTAATACATTGCTTCACACCCTTCTGGTCCTAAAAAGGTTAAATTGATGGAGATTTTAGGAATTTTAATAAGTTATCCCCCATGACAATATTGGTTTGGTCTAGAATTGCTCCTCCCAATCTTTGTGCATCTGGCCCATTGAATGCTGCTTTACAAGGCGCTGGAGACCTCTCCAGTGGGGTTAAAAGTTCCATTTATAATAGTGTGAATGTCTCAAATTATTTGTCCCATAGTTGCTACTGTTTTCTTTATGCATAATGGTATGTTTCCACACAAATTAAGATAGGACATTATAGACCTTGTGCATAAAGAAAATCGGGAGCAACTCTGGGGCAAACAAAGTCTAACATGGGGGACAAAATGTCGCTGTGATTTAAATAACTGCTAGAGAGGTCTCCACACAAAGCAAATCAAGGTATTAGAGACTTCTCTAGCATTTAAAGGGTTAAATTTCCCATTTAACCCTTTGAGTGCCAGAGGGGTACGGAACACATTGCTTTGCAATGTGTTCCGTACCCCTCTGGCACTCAAAGGGTTAAATCAGAGATGTTCAATTTCTCCACTACGGTGCAGTTGATTTGCTCCAGAATTGCACCACTGTAGTTTACTGAAAACAGCCCCATATTGTTTAATTCGAATAAACATTATATATTCACATTAGCGTTCCTTTACAATGGATATTGTCTGGTCTGCTTTAAAGGAATAGTAATACTTCATTTTATTTTGTAGGCATTAAAAAAACATGAAGAACGATATGTCTTATCTTTCAAACCTTTATGGTTTGGGAGATATTCACAAGCAAAGTTTCCCCTCCCGCCCCTTTTACCTAGTGTAAGCCATCTCTTCTCAGATGTGGAATCCAGACCATAGACCAGACAGATAACAGAAGGGGACGATCTTCTTCCTATGAGAACAATGAAATCCCTGCCCCCCTTGACAAGTTTTTCAGGTTTTTCCCTTATCTTAATTGAAGATTGTCCCTCTCTGAAGTCTACCTGGGCACCTCCTTTCTGATCTGGCTGAGCAGTGTTACATCAGTAAAAGGGGCGGGAGGGGGATACTTTGTCATTGAATTACTGCTGAACTACAAATCTGACAGAATTGAAATAACACTCTCCCTTAAGGACCAGCGGTCCCGGCGTGTGTGGCCCTTTAAGGACCAGATAAGGAATTTCGGCGTGCTGCCCCACGTGACTGATCACGTGTGCCGGCGTGCCGAACGAGGGACTGAAAGAGATCACTCTGGTCTTGGAATGATCAACTTCAGTCCCCTGTATTACTCACTGCGCTCCTGTAGGAGCGCTGTGAGTAAAAGTACGTGATGTACCAGGACCGTCACTGGTCCTTAAGTGCCGGACCAGCGTGACTGTCCGGGTACGTCAATGGTCCTTAAGTGGTTAAAGAGCTGAGGAAGTTCTATTTACATATAAAAGGGAGGAGAATGCACTATTGATAAAGGTGAGAAACTGTGCTGAAGTAAGCTTTCCAATCCCTATGTTATTCTATGGCATTTATACACTAAGCAATCTCATGCTGGAGAATTTATTACAACTTGGTACAACCCCCCACTGGATGTGTCCGTTCAGCAGCAGCCTTGCACTGCTTATGAGCAGTAAGGGTAGGAGTGGCGTCTGTGGCCATCATGCTGTTGCTGGTGTTAAACTCCCAGAATCAGTCAGCCAAGCAATGCATTGGAGAGTGCTCTACCATAAAAAGGGTTAATCATTAACTCATTTTCAAGACATAAAAATTAAAACACTAATAAAAAAATAGCATTTTCATAAAACATATTAGAAACAACCTGTAAGTAGAAATGTTTCTTTATATCTATGACTGAGACAGAAGCTGGAATGCACTGTAAAATAATTTGCTGCAAGACCTGTTGGCTTCAAGTCAGCCATCTTGTTCCCAATTTACCCTGACACACTAGGTTCTCACTTCCTTTTTCGTTTATCTTCTTGCTTATATCGTGGGCTGAACAGCATTGTGAGGAGCAGAAGCAAAGGGACAACCAGGTATGGTGCATAAATAGAGACCAGAGTGAGGCGGTCCTTCTGGGACAGAGGCTCAATCAAGTCTGATTTGGGAAAGTCCCCAAAGAGAACATGCACAATAATTGCAATGACTGTGGTGGCCACATGAGCTGAATAGACAATGGCAGGAATTCTGATCCACTTGCAGCCACCTAGAGAGAAAAAAAAAACAAAAACAAAAAAGCAACATTCAGAAAATCAGTCTGTGCTGCTGATCACTATTACACTTGGACTTGGGTGCAGTTCAAAGTCACAGAAGGAGTACTGTCAGCTTACATTTAATTCAAAAGTTCAAACGGCAGTTCTGGTTATAGAAAAATATAATTGGCAACAGGTTTAGTAGAAAATGTGCATGCAAAGTACAGAGGCAGGCAAACAGTTATAAGAATTCTATTTTCTTCTCTTTGAATTACAGCATCAGGAAAAAAAACCTTTTTAAAGGGGAAATATTTGCTGAAAGAATAAGTAGCTCTTAATTTATCAGAAGGTCTTAGCCACGTAGTTGTACTTGACATAGCAGTCAGCTATTTCTGTTTACTGCCCTTCAATGTAAATAAAATAATAAAACTATTACCACTTTAAAAAGAGCTGCAATTAAGGTTTATGTGCCTGTACTTACCTTTATAAAATGCATATGTAGCCACAGGAAAGAAAGGAAGTTGCAGGATTCCTTCACAATATACAAAGCTCAAGAACCAAGCAGGCGGGTTCATCATGAGGTGGTCTTTAAAGGTGACAGTATACCACTTCATCAGATCTAGCAACTGAAGACAAAACACAGGAAAGGGCATGGTCACTTGCCTAGGTCCCCATGTCCAAATCAGTTGTTCTACTTTTAGTGCTGTCAAAATACAGGGAAGCTGGAGTGCTAAGGAGACATTGGGGGAGATGCAACAAGGTGTGATAAAGCGGTGATAGCTTATCCAGCGATATCACTTCACCAAGTCCTATGTTATTCTATGGAGCCCATGCACTACAATCTATCAAACTTGAAGGGGGGGGTTCACTAAGCAGTGATAAAGTAGAGATGACTTCCCCAGTTTATTACTTCTCCAATTCCTGTTATTTTATAGAGCCTATGCACTAAGATTTCTTCAGCTTTGGAGACCTTAGTACATAGACTCTATAGAATAACGTAGGAACTGGTAAAGTGATAAACTGGAGATGTCATCTCCACTCTATGTCCTCTTTATCAACGCTTCGTGAATCTCCCTCTAGGGATCTTAGTGCATAGGCTCCAATGAATAACATAGGAACCAGAGAAGTGATATCACAGGAGAAGTTATCTCCACTTTGTCCCATATGTTGCCATTCACTTGCTCCAGAATTACTTTGAATCTTATGTACATCAACATCATTGAATTTATTCCCACAAATAAAGTATGCAAAGTATACCTGGAACCAAGAACACCACCATTTAAAGGGACATTATAGTTTATTATGGAAACATATATATTGCAGAATTTATTTTGATGAGTAAAACAAAGGTACACCACTGCCGGTAGAGGGTTTTTTCAAAAGTTATTGCAGATCAAACTCTTTTTCTGGGTGCAGTACTTACGTGGCCTGAAATGTTATGGTGATGCTGTTGCTATAGAAATCTATTGACATCTCTGGTTAGTGATAATAAACCTTAATAGGATGCTGTAACAACAGCGCCTCTGTAAAAATTCAGGTCCTGCAGGTTCTGCACACACAAATATGCAAGTTATAGCTGCTATAACTTTTGAATAAAACATCTATCAGCATCCGAAGTAGTTTTGTTTTACTCAACAGGAAAAATCCTGCGAGAGGATATAAGAGGAAATATCATGGGACTTATTTTATGTCTCACTCAGGAGACAAACACAAGCAGGGGTTGCAGTACGGAAGAGATATGCAAAACTCCTCTATTCTTCCTGTCCCACTGGTACAGTATGGGGCGTGATTCTCAAAGGAGTGGCCAGGGGTCACTCTGGCATCTCGTAATAGTGTAAGTATATGCGTTTTATATATTCTGTATTGAGTTGTACTCTCCTTTTAACCCTGAGGAGTATCCAACATACTATTGAGTTCCCAGCCCATTGGGGCACAAAAGGTTAAAGAGACAGTATCACCTAAAACTAAATATGGACCCTTGCTTCTAATATAGGGCTGGGTTATACTTCAGGTGATACATATGATCACTGGTTTTATCTCGCACATTCCTACTGTGTCTGAGAGCATTTGTAGATACAGGCAACAACACATTTAACACCTGCAATGTAATTGGGTCAGAGTGCATTTTTTCTTAAATTGTATCTAGTTAATACTTTTCCTTTAAGCTTCTATAGCAGCTTAGAATGGAGTGTGTTAGAGCAGAATTCTGGACACCAGGGAAGATCTGACTCTTACGGTTCTGTATCTAGAACTGGACTATGAACCAATAATTAGTAATTGTAACAACCTCTGGAATTATATTTTAAGTGTAATTTCAATCTGTTTTGAAGTTTAGTTCTCACAATTTGAACAGCACACTGTGGATTAAAGGTGAATGTTCATTATATAGTTCCCCTCGAACAAACCTGCTCCTATAGGAGAAAATCTGACCAAGGTTGAATAGCCACCTGTGCCTTCTAGCTGTTTCCAGATCCAGGTTGGCTTATCTGCTGAAAGAAAGCAAACAAGGACGAGCATTTGACATCTCAGGGCACACTAGTGGAGTCCAATCTTGACCATAGGGTGTATAAAAGAAGCTACAAGGATAATACAAGACTGCATTCAAAGGCTTTCCATATCTTAGCCAGCTAATGGGACTGTTATCTGACCCAGAAACCACTGTTAGAAGCCAGAGGGGCCCATACAGTGCTAAATCAATAACCCTGTTCTTATTGCAACACACGAAGTTTACATGACAATGGCTTTTAACTACAGGTAACCAAATCCAACAATGATTCCAGTATTATTACTGAAAAGATATAAAATATACTAGTTGAAAAGCCCGTCTACACAGGCCACAGTGCCACCCAGCAACCGGACGGATCCTGTCTTGTCAGTGGCCGTACTGCAGTCATGCGCAGTACTGACTGGCCGAATGCGCCGTGGCTGATATGGAGCGGGGAGCTCCAATCGGTCCCAGGAAGGTGTGCAGAAAGGACTCTGGTCTGAATTCGGAGTGCCCCACTCCCCATCAGGCACGGGCAGTCTCTACTGCGCATGACTGCAGCATGCGCAGCCATCTCTACTGTGCATAACAGCTTCTGACAAACATCCATAGCGAATTATTATATAGGAGGATTATAGAACTTGTATAAAACAATATGTTGACGCCGTCCATTGTTGCCTGTAATGTATCTGCTGTATTCACAAATTTCATGTTCTCATCCAGCAGAGACACAAAACAAAAGTTAACCCATTCAAGACCTTCACCTTCCCAGAAAGCAAGGTCAGAACAGGCCTTATTCATCAAGAAGTGCAATTCTGGATCAACAGAAAGTTGCCCTGAATGTAACAATTAGATTTAGTGAACCAATGTGGAATAGTACTGGGGTCTGGAAGGGTATTGAGCCTGCATTCTCACAGCTCTCTCTCTCACTGTGCAATGCAGTCCCCATAGACTGTTTTTGTCTAGCTTCAAAGCCTGGCAGGATCTATAGAGACTGTGCGCGTAACCAGTGATGATTCAGGATGAGACACATACTTTGAGGTTGCATTCTAGTCAAGGGAGTCCTTTATTTTAACCTACAGAAAGGCTGATAGGAGTAATTTCATGGCTGCACTGTGCTTTTTTTATCAAATCTGCTCCAACAGGAGAAAACTTAGTATAACATGACAACAGTCCTTTAAGTGTCCATGATGGTAAACTACCACAGAGAAGAGGTCACTACAGTGCCAAGAATATAGCTTGCTCTCTCTATACAGAGTTTTGTTTACTAAGAGGGATTCCTCTCACTGACATAATAGGAGGATCCTGAGGAGAGCTGATTATAGGGGGGGGGGGGGGGGAAAGCAGGTGGTGAATTAAATGTGAGAAAGGGGGACATGTGAGGACTTGGGATATAGACATGATATTGTGGGATGCGGCAAGATGGGAACAGATAATGAAACACGTTAAAGTCAAAACTTTTGAGAATCATTTTATACGTGTAATATGATGGGTTAATTCAGTAGTCATTGATATAGCACACACGGGGCTGTATTCAAGATGCTTAAGGGGGCAATTCGTGGACACAATATCAGAACCATGTCCACAGGGGACAATACAATTTCACAGCATTCCCACTGAATTAAGGGGGCTTTCAACCACTTGAATGCTAGAGACCTCCAAAACATTGCTTCTCATTCAAGGGGTTAAAAGAAGCATTTAAAAGCCCGATTTAAATCAAAGTTAATATTTACTGTTCTTTGTAATGCAGCTGGTTTGTTTCAGAACTGCACCTCTTTATCTTCTGAATACACCCCAATAAATGATTGTTACACAGTCAGAAAAGCTTAGCAGACAGTAATAAACACAAGCTGTTGCTTTACTACAATTCATTTCACCCTCAAATGACATAGAAACCTGTGGCTCTATGGATTATAATTCAGATCAGGCCGATGATCATGGTGTTTGTGGCTTTCCACCTGTTGTTGGACTAAGTCACTCACTCACTCACCCACCCACCCACAATCTGTAGTATATATGGTGAGTACTCAGCCTCTCTGTAGGCTTCCCCCTTTGGGTACAGGCTGTGCATAATGTATGCAGGGGACAGTAGTGTGGCTGTGTATATGAGGGTACAGACTAGCCTATTGATATAGTGGGTATATCCTGGAATCAGACCCCTTGCGATTAAAAGCTGTACTATGCAAATAGTGGGCATAGCCTGAGATCAATAACTGGGATACAAAATACCCTGTCCCAATGAATATACTGAGTATATATTGGGCTCACCATATTAGACACAAGCTTCTATATGTATCTAGAGAGTATATATCGGACTCATCCCCTTTGGGTACAAGCTGTTCTATGCATCGCGATAGAATAATATCACCTGGACTGGACTCGGCACTGTGCGTACAAGTTGCCCTATGAATATATGGACTATTTACTGAACTACAAACTGTGCTGCTTATTGGAGGTATATCTATGATTTACCCTTTAGGATACAAGATGTCCAGCGTATCAGATGGGTATATCATGGGCTCAATTATTGGGTACAAGTTATGTCTAAAGTCAATGTATACTGGATTCACACCATCTGTGGGTGTAAACTCGCTATACACATAATGGATGCAACCTGGGCTCACGCCCCATGGGTACAAGGTGGATTGTGTATATCCTGGACTGTAGTAACAAGCTGCTCCATGCATACAGTGGGAAAGTCCTGTGCTCTACCCACCCAAGGGCACAAGCTGGTCTGTATTGGGTATATCGTGGATTCCCCATTGTAGAAACAAGTTATTCCATGTATAGTGGTCATGACCTGGACTCACCCCTTGTGGGTACAAGCTGGCCGGCAGAATTGCCTGTAGATCCACTAGCAACGTGATGGGGATGTGTGAGAAGAAGTAGAAAAAGAAGATCCATTCCAGAAGCCGGGTGAAGGAAGCCATGACAGCAGCAGGTTCACAGCGACAGGCGAAGGATAACTGCTCTAGGAGCGGGTTCTATACACTGCACACACCCACCCTCTTTTCCTCCAATGGGACGATTCTACATCATGTGACGAGTGTGTGATGCGCGAACAGCCGAGATTTGTAAGGAAATAAATAGTAGGATGTGCACACAGCCACAGGGATGGCACGGATGGGTTTTTGCATGTGTTGTCAGACTACAACTCTTATGGACTAGCTGGGGAGGCTGGTGGTAGTGTAACAGGAGACAGGGGTCTCACTTTGTGCCCCTCTGGCTTATGTTATATCCGGCAGTAAATACTACAGTCGTGTGTCCGCTCCGTAAGGCTTGCTGAAATATAATATATAATATCTCCTTGAGTGCCAGAGGGGCGACGCAGCGCTAAGCAATGCGTGACATACCCCTCTGACATTCAAAGGTTTAAACTCATTGAAACATTGACCTGTATTGATAAAAACAAACTGGAGTTATTTTGCACCATGGGGGACAAATAGTGATTATTAAATTGGGCATTTAACTCTTTGAGTGCCAGATGGGTATCATGGAACTAAAAGGGTTTACCCATTGGATGTTAAAGAGGTCTCCAATGTATTGACATTTTTCTGCCATTCAAGGGGTGAAAACGTTTTATTCAAGTGCATGGGAATTTAGAAATTATTTGTTCCCTATGGTTCACTTGGCTTACTCCAAAATAACTCGTTTGCTTCTCTAAATATGGGCAATTGGTACTTAAAGGGATAGTAATGTCTAAACTAAAGTTGATCTCCGAGTCTTCTCTATTATAAACATAGCAATTTGCACTGTTTAATAACTTACTTTTCTGTAGTTTTAAAGTGTTAGTAATGTCTAAAAAAACTTGTTTGCATTTAGAAGAGCTTAAAAAGCTGATCTAAATGCAAAAAAACGTATCTCTCAAACCGCTATGGTTTAAGAGATACGGGCGTTTAAAGTTTGATTTCTCCTACTGACAGCTGTAAAGCTGTCAGCAGGAGAGCCGTGGCGGTCGACACGCTGGCGCTTGAGAAGTGCCGGGATCTCATTACTTACATGGAATCCCTTCATTGGAAAGGTCTAAAACTTGTGTCTGAACACTAGGCACACGTTTTAGACCATTCCAATGAAGGGATTCCGTGTAAGTAACGAGATCCCGGCACTTCTCAAGCGCCAGCGTGTCGACCGACACGGATCTCCTGCTGACAGCTTTCCAGCTGTCAGTAGGAGAAATCAAACTTTAAATGCCCGTATCTCTTAAACCATAGCGGTTTGAGAGATACGTTTTTTTGCATTTAGATCAGCTTTTTAAGCTCTTCTAAGTGCAAAAAAGTTTTTTTCAGACATTACTAACACTTTAAAGTGGATCTCTCACCACTTTACAAGTTATGGTTATTATCATACTTGGGAACTCTCCGGATTTGCCCCGGAGACTCCGGTTTTGACAGAGTTTTACCGGGTCTCTGGGGCAGAGGCTGATTCCTCCGGATGTGGGGAGTTTCTGTTGAAACTCTGCCACATCTGCTGTTTTTCCCGGTGTTCCTCCTTCCCCAGCCTTCTATGTGTCACCTTTAAGCTCTGCCCACCCAACTCGCATCAGGCCCCGCCTCTTTTTGACACAATTCGCTTCATTATTGTCACCCCCTGCTGAACCAGAGGACTCCCATCCAGGCAGACCCAACTGGAAGTTCCCAGGTATGGTTATTATGTAGAATACTTAGCGAATAATTACGTAACGTTACAATTTTTTTTTTTTTATGTTATTTGAGAGAAAATTACAGTTTAAACTGTGCCCAGCAGCCTACTTACAGGTAGGCTGCTCTTGACGAAGTTTGCCGCTCTGCCTCTGCTACCGTCACTCTACCCAGCATTCTCTGATGATGCAGGCATTCTGTTAGTAAGCTGGAGCGATCTCATTGGCTAGATATCGATCTCTGCCAATGAGATCTCTCCAGCTTACAGAACTCCTCTGTCATCGGAGGATGCTGAGTAGAGTGACGGGAGCAGAGGCAGAACAGCAAACTTCGGCAAGAGCAGCCTACCTGGAAGTAGGCTGCTGGGCACAGTTTAAACTGTAATTTTCTCTCAACATTTAAAAAAAAAAAAAATAGTAACTTTATGTAATTATTCGCTAAGTAGTCTACATAATAACCATAACTTGTAAAGTGGTGAAAGATCCACTTTAAAGATATTCAATGTAAAAGGATCCCAGTCCCACCCCTTCTGGACGTGCAGCATCTAAGTGTGGTCTAGATGGAGAGCGGCAAGGGACAAACTTCAGTAAGCAAAGGAAAATCCTGTCCTCCTTCGTCAAGGGGGGCAGTTTCTCCTTATACTTACTGACTGAAGTTTGTCCCTTGCTGCATCTGTCCGGTCCCACGACCGGATTGCAGCTCTAAGGGGAGGGGTCCAGAAGGGGCAGGAGGGGTATCCTTTTACATTGATTATATTTAAAACTACAGAAAAGTAAGTTACTAAACATAGCACAAAGTGTTATGTTTACAACAGAGAAGAATCTGGGATCTATTTTATTTTAGACATTATGGCAAATTGCCAGCTTTCTGTGAAAACTTGCACAGGAGGAAAAAAATGAATTTTGTTTCCAACTAGGAGGCACCTCTTTCCTTAGATGACTATTTTCATACACTGACAGACATTTCCGGGAACTTGCAGGAGTTGGACTCTGAGGGGCAGTACTCCTTTTACTAACCATTTACTATTCTATCTTATGTAAAAGCAAAAGTAACAACTCCTAATAATAACCCCCGCTTATTTAACATGGCCAAAAAATACTAATGGCTTCTTTGAACTGTGCCATTTTTTTGGATCAGGAGATAACCTCTTTAAATCAGTCCTGGCTGTCATGTCTATTGAGGCGGACATGACAGTTGCTGGTATCATAACAGGACACAAACTCTGCCTATTGCACTCTGTTGTTTAGTTTGAAAAACTGTTGGAAACTGTCATGTGTGCCTCTATGGACCTGAATTCCATTACTGACTGAAAATTATTGGGGGTCACTAGGATTTTTTGACCGTAGTAAGGTAAGTGGAGGCTATTATTAGGTGAAGCAGTGCCAGAGAGGTATCTAACACACTTCTTTGCAATGTGTTGGATATCTGTCTGGCACTCAAAGGGTTAAGATATGATGTCCATGCAGTAATAGCTATAGAAGTGCATTAACCCTTTGAGTGTCACAGGGGGTATCATAATCTGCTGGATACACCTTCTGTTCCTCAAAATATTAATAAAAAATTGCATGTACGAAATCAATAACATGTATCAAACAGAGGAGCATGTATATGTCGGTAACGCATAGCTGCCAACTGTCCCCAATTGCCAATGAGAGTCCCTGCTTTTGGCTCCCTTTTCCTGTACCCTGCTATCCCCCTGTTCCTGTACCCTGCTATCCCTCTGTTCTTGTACCGTGCTATACCCCTGTTCCTGTACCCTGCTATCACTGTTCCTATAACCTACTATCCCTCTGTTCCTGTACCCTGCTATCATTGTTCCTATACCCTGCTATCCCTCTGTTCCTGTACCCTGCTATCCCTCTGTTCCTGTACCCTGCTATCACTGTTCCTATACCCTACTATCCCTCTGTTCCTGTACCCTGCTATCACTGTTCCTATACCCTACTATCCCTCTGTTCCTGTACCCTGCTATCATTGTTCCTATACCCTGTTATCCCTCTGTTCCTGTACCCTGGTATCCATCTGTTCCTGTACCCTGCTATCACTGTTCCTATACCCTACTATCCCTCTGTTCCTGTACCCTGCTATCACTGTTCCTATACCCTACTATCCCTCTGTTCCTGTACCCTGCTATCACTCTGTTCCTGTACCCTGCTATCCCCCTGTTCCTGTACCCTGCTATCACTGTTCCTGTACCCTGCTATCCCCCTGTTCCTATACCCTGCTATCCCTCTGTTCCTGTACCCTGCTATCCTCCTTAAACATTGATTCTTCTATGATTTCATATAGTATTAGTGTGTGTGTAATGTATAATTCAACATAGAAGTACAGTTTAAAGTCTGTTGTACTAATTTGTTTTGCTGGCATCATGCTACGCAGCACTATGGACCACTAGTGGTGTTCTGCTACATACCTGACAAGTGCCCTTCTTTATGAGCAACAGTCCCTCTTTCCCACCTGGTGTCCCTGTGTTTAGGAGATCAGACTGAGTGGTGTGTATATAAATGTATCACATTGCTCCACAGCAATAAAACTCACGTTAATGTTTGCTAAGCCCTTTGGGTACCAGAGGGGTATCCATAGCATTGTGTTACAATGTGTTGGCTAGTTTGGCTAGTATGGCACTAGTGTTTTATATATTTCTTGGTGCAAATATTAAACTTGGATCCTTTTTTGTCTTTTGAAATGTTGGGAGGTATATGGTCATGTGACTGCTCATGGGAATAGTGTCCCTGGCAAGTATGGTAATGTATTGTTCTGCAAAAACCTCTACATAAACAATAAAAATACATTATAAATGTTCACTGAATTGCTATGTCAATAAACAGAGTTTATTTTTATTTATTCATATATGTCTGACTAGCCTGAGTTTGCAAACTCATCTATAATGATATCTACAGTGGTCCTCACTTTTAAAGGAATGGTGGTGAACACATGAAAGATTATCTGCTTTATTACAATCACACAGTATTACCACTGGTGTAGTTTGCTCCAGGTATGATGGTACACATGCAATGGCTTAACTCTTTTTGTGTTAGTGGGTATCCACTGCTATTTGACACTGGTCACTGCTTTCAAGTTTGTGGTCTCCAGTGCACTGGGTTGGAGATCTCACTAGCATTCAAAGGGTTAAACCCCCCATTTAAATCAATGGGAATTTTTAGTTCTCTATAGTCCAAATGATTTACCACAAAACTCCTTCACTTCTCTTTTAAACATATAGCCCAAAGTGTTAACTCCTACAAAATGGGGCTGTGACAAGGTTCAGTAGCAGTTGGGATTCTGCCAGTATAACTATTTCCCCTCCTTTTCAAAGTACTTGTCAATTATGAGTACTTATTGGGTGCCCTCACACAATTTGATATCTGCATGTCTAAGATAAAGGGTTAGGGGTGTTTGTAACGATTCATTGAAAATATTGCTAGGGGTCCTCCCAAATTCTGTTTTGCCCAATGGTGTGCACACTGCTTTCTTCCCTCTGGTTGTTTTTGGACTACAAACCCCAGTATTTGTGTGCCAGCAAGGACAGCAAACCCAGATTTATTTGCGAGAAGTTCAGTATTTTCCATGGCCTTTCCAGTTTATGGTGATGCTGTGATTTTCCATGAAGAGCTCTGAGCAGTATAATACCAAACCACAAGCATAAAGCTTCACTCCTTGAACAACAACTATAGAGAAAGCAAAAATTACATTTTAAATCATATATATATATATATATATATATATATATGAAAATGGTGTATATCAATTTGGAACTCAAAGTTATTAAACTTAGGAGTAGGGATGAATGAAAGCCCTTTAGATAGAACTGTCATTTCAACTGGTGTGAGGGAATGATTGCTCAGATCTGTGCCTACAAATGGCTTTGACCAATGGTTGGATTGATGAACCCACATGTGGATTCTTAACTGTGGCATACCCAGTGTGCCCAATCCTTTATACACTACCTAAAATCCATTAGTACTCCAAAAGCCCACCTGGACGCCCAATTGTATCCGCAAGAGGTTCACTCTTACAACCAATACCTGGATTATTGGCTTCAACCTATAGTGAAAGTATTGCCTTCGTACATTTAGGACACTACAGATTTCATTAATAAGATCATGAAAGTGTCACTGACATCAGAAGACATCTTACTAGTAACGATGGATGTCAAATCACTTTACACAATTATCCCAATACAAGATGGTATTGACAGCTGCACCAGAGCACTCAGTAAGTCACCTTCTGCACACAAAAGACCACAAATTGAATTCCTGAGAACACTATTAACATTCTGATTATCGTATAACTACTTCAGATTTGTGTACAGACATTACCTACAAGTCTCGGGAACCTCAATGGTTTTGAATGTGGCTCCAGCATTTGCCAATTTATTTATGGCTGAATTTGAAACCCTTAATTTTGCGCCCTTGTTTACTACAAATATAATTTTTATGGTTGCTACATTGACAACGTGTTCCTCTTGTGGAAAGGCAGCCAAGAAGCATTTACCCAATATGCTACACATCTTAATGAACTTGACAGTCCTGTCAAATTCTCTTGGCATGCAGATCCCCAAGCCGTCACCTTCCTTGACCTCACTGTGTTCCACGATAATAATCAATTAGGCACTACCAATTTTCGGAAGAACACTGATAGAAATACTTTGTTACACTATCAAAGTTTTCATCCAAACCATATTAAATCCGAGGTACCTTATTCCCAATTCCTGAGGATTTTTCGTAACAACACTGTGCGTGAGGAAGCTATACGTCAGGCTAAGGATCTATATCAACAATTCTTAGAGGTTATTCCTCGAATATTCTACAAACAGCATACAACAAGTCATTTGCCTTCACACAAGTTGACTTACTTCAACCTAAGACTCCCAAACCTACTATGGATAGATTGGTCTTTTCCTCTAAGTATACTCCTTGCAGTAACAATATTAAACAGGCAATCAACAAGAGATGGGACATTGTCTCCACAGATCCTTCATTACCTAAGATCTTCAGTAAGCAGCCCTTACATAGTTATAAAAGGGGCAATAACCTACGTGACAATTTGGTCTTAACTGACCCTATCCATTGTTATAAAAGTGCTTATTCTACCTGACTTCCCTCTGAGAAAAAAGGATGCTTCATGTGCACAGGTTGCATCACAGGAGACACTTTCAAACACCCACATACTGGATGACAGATCATGATAAACTATCATCTCACTTGTACCAGAAAATATGTCATTTTTTTATTGTGTGTCCATGTAGTTTATACTACATTGACAAAACCATCACAACTTTCAAGGAACGTGTAGCCAATCATCGTTCCAGCATTCGACATGCTTTACAAACCCAATCGAGTGACAAATCTGTAGGCAACCATTTCATACAAGCTAAACACAAAACTTAGCAGTCTTAAAATACATGATCATAGACCATCAGCCAAAATTGCCTAGAGGCGGAGATAGAAACAGGAAGCTCTTACAATTAGAAGAGAGGTGGATTCACAGACTCAATACTTTGATGCCCAGAGGACTCAATGATAAAGCTAACTATTCTTGCTTCTATTAATACCACACGCTATGTTTGGGGTAGTAAACCTCCAGACATGAGGAGAGTTAAATTTGTTGTCCTGAACATGTATAACTATGCGCACTACATGGGATTAATTGCCATCGAGTCCAGCATGACTGTGGTTTTACCTGCAAACAATGGCTTTAATTTCATAACCATATGTTCCAACAGGGAGGGTGGGCTTAGATCCCAACTAATGCTGGGTGTTGCTATTTGAAACACCCCCCTGCTTCAAGTTTGGTCATAAGTGTATGGGCTCAGTATTGTGACTTTTGGAAGGATCACCTATGCTTTTCAGAGGCTCTCCAGGGTGGGGTGGCCATAGATCCCAGCAATTACTGGGTGTTGTCATTCCAAACACCCCCCTGTCATAGGACTTGGAATCTGGTAGCTGGGTGTACTCCTTCACATACCTTTCCTTTCCTCCATCTCATATATCTCAAGATCTTTATCCAGAATAGTGAGATATGTACATAGATCAGTTCACTGTTCTATTTCCACCTCAGACTTGTCAACAAGGAGTATTGAGGCTTTAGAACTGTTTCATGTTAACTGTCTCACGTTAGTGGGTTAAATACCACCATTAACATAATATAATGTGGGTGTCTGGAACAACCCCTTAGGATTGTTACCTGTTTCTTCATCTATCAATACTATATTTATTCAGACTACATTTCATAGCCAATGTTTTACGTTTTACTCTTGAATGAACACAATTCCATTAACTATGTTTGTATTTTCTCGCAAGTTAGCTGTCTTGATTCTCAGTGAGTTCATATTCTTACATACAGTGCTCCTTTATGTTCTGAACTTTATACACGCCTTGACTTTTTTCAGTATTAAATGGAGTGACGAAATACCATTATACAAAGTACATGACGGTGATGCACTGTAATATAGGGATGTACTCTATCACTCTATTAACCTGATCCGCACGTTCCACCTGAAAGTCGGGTTCACAACACAACGGGACTATTTAAACTGCATGTCACAGTGTGTGTTTGGATTTTTACTCCTTCATATTCAGGGTAAATATATTGTGGCTGTTGTTGAGTGAATTTGTCATCCCTTTATATATGTGGTATCATGACTTCCATCAGTGTCCACTTTTGTGCATTGAGCTTCTCGATGCACCAGAGATGCCTCATGATATGTAACCAGCGATATAAGTGATATTAGCCTGGTCTACTCAGCTGGCGACATAGACATTGTTGCAAGTTGGTAACAATTTATGATTACATTGTAACATCACTTCATTGTTAATGTTTTGCATGATTCCTTGTAATTTCAACAATAGATGTTTTGGTCATACTGCTGGGTGATGACGCTACTCTCATAGGACATTCTCCTGTCTCCCGTGAGTGACGTCACCACTTGTACATGGGCCACGTGGATTAGCCGTTTGGTCTATTTAAATCCACCTCCATCTTGTTTCCAATTGTCTTGAGAAAGGTCCTGATGTAGAACCGAAACGTTGACCATATTTTTGCCTGATTAAAATTCGATTAAACAAGTCTCACTGGTGCTGCCTTCTTTGTTAACGTATTTGTATTCTAATTTTGGAGAATTGTGGTGCACCTGGGCTTTACTCATTAAGAGTGAGTGCTTCCAACATCTGTATTTTATATATATATATATATATATATATATATATATATATATATATATATATATATATATATATATATATATAGAGAGAGAGAGAGAGAGAGAGAGAGAGAGAGAGAGAGAGAGAGAGAGAGAGAGAGAGAGAGAGAGAGAGAGAGAGAGAGAGAGAGAGAGAGAGAGAAAAGTTTTAGGCAGGTGTGAAAAAAATGCTGTCAATTAAGAATACTTTCAACAAAATGCATAGTAAGTTAACCAAAGAAAAATATAAATCAAGATAATATTTGGTGTGACCATCATTTGCCTTTAAAACAGCATCAATGATTCTAGGTACACTTGCACAAAATCAGGGATTTTGTAGGCATATAGTCAGATGAATGATTAAGCAATTATACCAAACAGGTGCTAATGATCATCAATTTAATATGTGGATTGAAACACACTCATTAACTGAAACAGAAATAGCTGTGTTGGAGAAATAAATCTGGGTGAGGAACAGCCAAACTCAGCTAACAAGGTGAGGTTCCTGAAGACAGATTAATGTCAAAAGTCATACACCTTGGCAAGACTAAGCACAGCAACAAGACACAAGGTAGTTATACTAATTAGCAAGGTCTCTCCCAGTCAGAAATTTCAAGGCAGACAGGGGTTTCCTGATGTGCTGTCCCTGTCCAAACTCTTTTGAAGAAGCTCAAAGAAACTGCCAATGTTGAGGACCGTAGACGCAGCGGTCTTCCAAGGAAACTTAATACAGCAGATGAAAGATGCATCATGCTTACGTCCCTTCTCAATCAGAAGATGTCCAGCAGTGCCATCAGCTTAGAATTGGCAGAAAACAGTGGGGCCCTGGTACACTCATCTGCTGTCTGGAGAAGTCTGGTCAGCCATACCTCCGACGTGAAAACAAAGCCAAGCGACTCAGCTATGCACAAAAACACAGGAACTGGGGTGCAAGAAAACTGTGATTCAAAATGTGAAATATTTATCTGTAGCAGAAGGCAGTTTTCTTCGCCAAAGGGCTAGAGAGTGGCACAAGAATGTGTCTGCAGGCAACAGTGAAGCCTGGTGGAGGTTCCTTGCAAGTCTGGGTCTGCTAATGGAGTTGAGGATTTGGTCAGAATTAATGGTCTGCTCAATGATGAGAAACACAGGGAGATACTTATCATCATGCAATACCATCAGGGAGGCATCTGATTGGCCCCAATTTGTTCTGCAGCATGAAAACAACCCTAAACTTACAGCCAAAGTCATTAAGAACTACCTTCAGCATAAAGAAGAACAAGGAATCTTGGTAGTGATGGTATTGGCCCCCACAGAGCCCTGATCTCAACATCATTGAGTTTGTTTGGGATTGCATGAAGAGAGAAAACAACTGCGGCTGTCTAAATCCACAAAAGAACTGTGATTAGTTCTCCAAGATCTTTGGAACAACCTACCTGCCAAGTTCCTTAAAAAGCTCTGTGTAGGTGTACTCAGAAAAATGAATACTGTTTGAAGGGAAAAGGGTGGTCATGCCAAATATTGACTTGATTTAGATTTTTCTTCTGTTCACTCACTATGCATTTTGTAAAAGTGGATGTGTCACCTATGGACAGCATCCCATAAATAGTTAGGAGACAAATCCAATACCTTGAAAAGGGTGAATTTTTACTTACCTGAGAATTCCTTTTCCTGGTCAATCCCATAACAGCACATAGAAGAGAGAGATTCCCCTCGCAAGACAGGAAGCGCAACGCTGGAATAACACATTTAAACACGCCCACCCCTATAAAATACCTCCCTCTCTCACCATGTACAGTGAATACAAAAGACAGAAGACAAATATTGCACAAAATGTTTATTAGGGTGGGAAATTTGTGCTGTTACTGGGCCGATAAGGAAAAGGAATTCTCAGGTAAGTAAGAATTTTCCCTTTCCATGTCGTCCCATCCAGCACACAGAAGAGAGATATAAAAAAGAAAGAAGGGTGGGATTCAGAAATTGACTGAATTAAGGATGCTGCACCCAAAAGATGTCTTCTCTGAGGAGGTCTAGACGGTAATGCTGGCAAAATGTATGGACCTGCTTCCAAGTGGCTGCTCTGCAAATCTGATCCACAGAAACCTCTGCTTTTTCTGCCCATGATGCTGACATAGCTCTTGTGGAGTGAGCCTTAAAGGATGAAGGAGGATCCATTCCTGCTGCAGAATAGGTGAGGAATATAGTTTGTTTCAGCTAACAGGCGATAGATCTTTTAGAAGCTCCTTTGCCTTTAAAAGGGCCTGAAAATGAAAGCAGCAAGTTGGATGATTGTCTCCATGCATGAGAGCGCTCAAGATAGATCTGTAGACATCTCTTCACATCTAGAGTGTGTATGGGATCATTGTCTATCTCTGGTCTCGGAAGAAGAGAGGGAAGCACCACTTCTTGAGAAAGATGAAACATCAAATCCATCGTGGGGTGGAAATCCGGAGGCAGACGGAGGATAACCGTATCCGTCTGAAATGATACGTAGGGTTCTAAAACTGATAAAGCTTGTATTTCGCCAATTCTATGTGCTGAAGTAATGGCTATCAAGAATACCATCTTCAACGTAAGGAACTTCAAAGGGACAGATTGCATGGGTTCAAATGGATGTGATGTCAAGCCATTCAGGACCAGAGGAAGATCCCACTGTGCCAAGTGAGGAAGAATCCTGGGTCGTAATTTTCCCATGGCCTTAGAGAATCGTCTCACTAAATAGTTATCCACAATAGATGCATTCCGCATTGAACCCAAAGCCGCAATCTGGACCTTAATTGTGGCTGGTTGTAGACCAGCCTCGAAACCCTAGTGAAGAAAGTCAATGATGTCCGGAATATTAGCCGATAAAGGGGAAATGTTCCTACAGGCACACCAATTCGAGAAGACTTTCCAAATCTTTTGATAACAGAGATGTGACTCTTTTCTTACTGTTGAGTAATGTCTCTACCACTGCTTCTGATAAACCTTAGTGTTCCAGAATTTCCCTTTCAGTATCCAATCAGTCAGGGAGAAGAACTGCGGATTGTGATGCAGGAGAGGCCCTTGATGGAGAAGATCCGGTATGTCTGGAAGAAGTATTGGTGGTCAAAAAGGGGCAATGAGGATTACTTGAACCTTTTCCTGCTTCAGCTTCCTCAGTACTTTTCGTAGAACAGGTAATGGGGGAAAGATGTATCCCACTGGAAGTCCCATGGTTGTAACAGAGCATCTACTGCATCTGGCAGCTCTTCCGGATTTAGGGAAAAGAAGTGTGTCTGCCTGTTTTCCCTGGTTGACATTAAGTCGATCTCTGGTTCCCCCCGGGATCTTGCAAGTTGAAGAAAAACTTTGATTGAGGGACCATTCCCCTTGCAGTACCTTCTGTCAGCTGAGGAAGTCTGCCCTTTGGTTCGCACTGCCCTTGAGATGAGTTGCTGAGAGTTGTAGAAGGGTCTTTTCTGCCCAAGAGCAAATTGGCAGGGCCAATTTCAGAAGAATCCGACTCTTGGTACCTCCTTGAAATTGATGAATGCAACCACCGATCGATTGTTGGACTGAGTATTAACTGCTTTCCCTCGAACGATCTGATACCAATGCTGGAGAACCTTCCAAAGTGCCAGGAACTCCTTGATATTTGAAGATCTGGCAGCTTCCACCGTAGTCCAACTGCCTTGGGCTATGAGTTCCTGGAGGTGAGCACCCCAACCATAACTGCTGGCATCCATTGTTATTATAATCTGAACTGGAACATGCCAGGGAAGGCCTATATTCAAATTCTTGTTGTCCAGCCACCATTTGAGTGACCTCTTGACCTGGAAAGGACGATACAAGGAGAAGTGTAGGGACGGTGACCTTCTGTCCCATTTCTGCAGAAGGAAAGACTGCAGTTGCCTCAGGTGTAGCAAGGCCCATGGAACTGCTGGGATGCAGAAAGACATCAGACCCAGAAGGGACATGATGTCTCAGATTTTGGATGCATGTGCTGATGATCTTTGAGACACAGAGGATCCTTTACCTTGATCAAAGGTGCTTTGTAGTTCAGAGCAGAACCATGTCATAAAATCCTGCATGGGGTTGGGGTTGTCCTTGGAGACTGCTTGTTGAATGCAGGGCCCACAGAATTTTCCATACTAAGAATCAGGCAGAGGTTGATCACAGGAAGCACATATCCTATGTTTGTACTTGGTGGCTGATTTTTTAGGTAAGATAGCCTCTTATGTGGTCTCTGGGTCAGACATTCTACAAAGAAGCAAAACCGCCAAAGGAACATTAGGATAAAATACCTACACATGTATGCAAAATGGTTAAGCTAACCTAGGCTTAGCATACCCAGAATAGGTAGGTACTCACATGAGTAGAAAGAGAATGGGCCAGCAGAGCACACTCTAAGGTCGCAGCTAGGCCCCAGGAACATCCAGTAAGGACAAACAGAAGCAAACCAATGCTCCATAAAAGTCTCCTACCTTAAATCATCTGCCATACTTGCTTCCTCCCATGCCGCCTTGTTTGAAACTCAGTATGTGTTCCACAGCAGAGTTCCTTCCTGTATGCTGTGTGCATGTCCTTCTTGAGCCTCTAGGTGGCATTGTCCCACTACCTGCAGTGTCTATGTACCCCCCCTTCCTTCCCCGGGAGGATGAAGAAGACATCGCAGATGAAAGTCCTCCCAGCCGAGGGAGGAAAGGAGAAAAAAAAAAGCTGCGCTCCTGTCTCTGAACAGGAAAAACACTGTATATGGTGAGAGAGGGAGGTATATTATAGGGGTGGGCGTGTTTACACTTGTTATTCCGATGTGCTTCCTGTCCTACGGGGGGAATCTCTCTGTTCTGTGTGCTGGATGGGACAACGTGGAAACAATATTTATTTTTTATTTTAAGTTTTAATTTTGTTTAAATTTAAGTTACAAAGTCTGTGCTGCAGCCTCTTCCGTGTTGACCGCGGTTCACTGCAATTACAGAGCTCTGTCTCTGCTCTCCTCCCTCCTCCAATGACAGAGGCTTCTGTCTGTAAGCTGGAGCGGTCTCATTGGCAGAGATCGATATCTAGCCAATGAGACTGCTCCAGCTTACTGACAGAAGCCTCCGTCATTGGAGGGAGGAGAGCAGAGGCAGAGCGTCTGGCTGCAGTAAATTTAATAAAAAATAAATAAAGTTTTCTCTGTCGTCCAATACAGGTTACTGGTAACTCTGGGTAGGCGATCCACCCCTTTAATTGTAGTCAGGAACAATTCTAGAATTGTATGCAGGGGGTGGAGCCTACCTTCCCTCCTTGGCTGCAGCTAGCCAACCAACTCCAGAAAGATTTGTTCCTTGATGAAGATAACACAGGCAAGAGAACAGTTCTGCTATAGCTTTAGAGATTTTTTATATTTTTCTCTTAGATATGGAATACCACCATTAGGCAGATTACCATAACTGACAATGCCCTTAGATGTGGCTAGCTCAGTGACCAGGTGCTTTTTTGTGGACCTTAAGCCCTGAGGAGAAAATCTTCGCTACAAGTTCTTTCCTCAGGAGTTGCCCACCAAGGCTTCTTCTTTAAAGCGGAACTACCATGTCACAAAATGTTTAGCTTAACTAAGTCCTCTTCTGGCGACTAGCTGCTTAGTAGCGCTAGTCGCCAGAATTATTACCTGATTTAACAGATATATGCTTTATTCCCCAGCTGTCAGTAGCATGGACATCTTGCCAGAATGATGTCCGCGCGCCTGCGCTGTCGGTCCCAGCCAGGTCTAGGAGGCGTTGCTAGGAGCCATTTGGCTAAGTCTGGGACTGACAGTAAGGGTGCGCGAACGTCATTCTGGCAAGATGTCCGCGCTCAGTGCTACTGACAGCTGGGGAATAAAGCATATATCTATTAAATCAGGTAATAATTCTGGCGACTAGCACTACTAAGCAGTTACTCACAAGAAGGGGACTTAGTTAAGCTAAACATTTTGTGACATGGTAGTTCCGTTTTAAACATGGTAATCTGAAGACATAAGATCTGCTGGAAAGGTGAGCAACCCTTTGAGTGCTGCAGGTCCACATATCCCACAGTGCCCCTCCGCACAGGGGTTTTCATGTGGCGTTCCTATTGCACACTCCTGCACTCATTGGGTATATCTGTATGTCTGTTGGGTGTTTGGAACAGGTTTATGTAGTACATAACCCTTTAGCTGCTGGTTTTGCATTCATTTGGGGGGTTTTCTAACACTTTTCCTACTGGTTCAGTTTTTTTGGGGGTATTCTAACATATTCTAGCGATGTTTCATGTCTTAGTTTTACGCTTTCAATTTTGTAAAATTTGAGTTCCATGCCTTAACCGTTTGAGTGCCAGAGTGGTACGCAACGCATTGCTTTGCAATGCGGTGTACCACTCTGGCACTCAAAGGGTTAAATGCACTCTTTACCGCATAGGCACCATTGCTCAATTCACTCCTATGGGATTGTACACTTTGGGACATATCTCTGCAACCGTTTAACCTAGCGACATCAGAGATGGCTCATTTTACTTGTCTGCCCTTGCTCTATCATCCGGTTTAGGTTTCTAGTGTGTTGGGGGGCTCAGGGGGCTTCGGGCACTGCTTGGGGTACTTTTCTGGGAAAACTACATTTCCCATGAACGCTTGCTTCGTGTGCTCGGTTCTGATTGACTCCCGCCGCAGCAGCCATTTTGTGTTATTTCCAGAACGAGTATCCTACGCAGGGCTTGGACTCGCCTGCTGATTAACCCTTCGCCTGCCAGATAAGTCTATTTTAGTGATTTCTGGGGTGAAGCTTTAACCCTACACACTGTAACTGAGTGATTTCTTATACAATAAGGTTATTGACACTGTGAGAATGTCTAAACCATTGGATCTTGGGGCCAGACCTAAGACTAAGGAGGCTGGAGTCTCTGTATCCCCTATTGCGCATTGCTCTTCCTGTCATTCAGGGTTACCTAGAGAATTATCAGGTCCTTTATGCCCAGCATGTTCTGATGTCCCTGAGAGTCTCCCAGGCTCTAGCCATGCATTAGACCCAGATTGGGTGCAAGAGTTCAAGGCTGCTACTAGGGACCTTAGGTCCACATTGCAACTCTTTCCATCCCAGTTACAGGGGGTCTTTCATTCTTGGCAGACCCCCTCCTCCATCAAGTCTTCCCTGCCAAAGACTCAGGGTGTACCTGAGGTAGAACTGCTGGTGGATTCAGATGTTGAGGAATGTTCTGCGGTGGGCTCCTCTCAGTTTTTTGGGGACACTTTTGAGGCTGATCCTGAGCCCTTGGCTGAGGGCCTGATTGGGGCTGTTTTAAATACCCTAAACATTCCCTTAGTGCAGGAGGTTCCTTCTGACCCCTCTGATGTATTTCAGGAGCCTAAAAAGCCCATTAATTGCTTTCCACCTAACCCCATTCTTGACCGCCTTGTGTCCAAAGAGTGGAATACTCCAGCCAGGAAACTTTCTGTCTCCAAGAAATTTGCCAAGCTTTATCCCTTTTCTGAGGCTGCACTTGCTCAGTGGGTTCATCCTCCCAAAGTGGATGCTTCTATCTCCAGGCTATCCAAGTCTACTGCCTTGCCAGTGTGTCACGGTTTGTTATGACTCTCAGACACAGAGTTAAGATAAAAACACAACTTTATTGAAAAGTTTAAAGGGACCCCTCGCGGGTTAGCATACACATGCAACATACATCTTCAATACATAGTCATAGTGAGTAGTGGTATACAGAATGTAAGACAGGCTCTACCGGCCTTGCCAATACCGGGTAAGGCAACCTTAGACTGGCACAAGATGGAATAGGTTCTACCGGCCTTACCAATATACCGGTCAAGGCAGCCTGGAAGGCTAGCAACTGAGGAGATGGAGGCTCTACCGGCCTTGCCAATATACCGGGCAAGGCAGCCTTGAGGCTGGTAACGAGGAATGAGGCTCTACCGGCCTTGCCAATATACCGAGCAAGGCAGCCTTGACACTGGTACAACGAGGAATGAGGCTCTACTGACCTTGCCAATACCGGGTAAGGCAACCTTAGACTGGCACAAGATGGAATAGGTTTTACCGGCCTTACCAATATACCAGGCAAGGCAGCCTGGAGGCTGCAAGTACTGGAACACAGACAGGGATGGCCTCAGCGACTGGCATAAAGGTGTAACTAGCCAGTCGCCTATGATGGACAGACAGAGGCCAGCTGGGTATCAAGATGTATAGAACACCCAACGAAATAATGGAGTGAACCAGTACCCGCGTACTGGGGTTACACAATCTCTACCGGTGCTGTAAGGAACACAGCAAGCAGCCGGTTAACATAGAGCGAACCAGTACCCATGTACTGGAGTTACACAATCTCTACCGGTGATGTAAGGATGCCATCCGTTTGGTGTACAGGGTTTCCACCATGTCTGTGGTTGTCAGACGGGCTCTTTGGCTCAAGATCTGGTCTGCTGACACTGCTTCTAAGAAAGCATTGCTCGCCTTGCCTTTTCAAGGAACTTCTTTGTTTGGTCCAGATCTTAAGGATCTGATCAGTGAGGCCACAGGGGGTAAGAGTACAATTCTACCCTTAGTTCTTAGGAAGAAAACACCGCTTAAGCGTAACCGGTATTTTCGTTCCTTTCAGAATGAGACACGTCTGGCGAACCAGACGGTTCTTTCAGCTCCGCGTACCTCCTCCAAGCTCAAACAGCAATGGAAGCCCAAGGTCTCCTCCAAGCCCAAAGCTTCCAAGCCTTCTTCAACATGACTCACCGAACCCGGGTCCACGCTCTGCTGTGGGTGGTTGTCTGCGTCACTATCACAGCATTTGAGAGGATTCAGTGACAGACCCATGGGTTTTACAGGTGGTGACGGAAGGGTACAGGATCTCTTTCGTCTCTCTTCCTCCCTTTCGCTTCTTTCCTCGCCTCAGGGTGCATAGAAACACCATCTGTTTGACGGCGCTGTTCAGGCTCTTCTGGACAAGGACGTTCTAGAGCCGGTTCTAGTTCAGGACAGAGGTATGGGTTTTTACTCAAACCTCTTTGTGGTCTCCAAGAAGGATGGCGGTTGTCGTCCCATTTTGGATTTAAAGGATCTCAATTCCTTTGTGATCCGGACTCATTATCACCAGGAGTCTCTACGAACGGTGATTGCTGTCGTGTCCCCAGGGGAATTCCTTGCATCTCTGGATCTTCAGGACGTGTACTTACATTACACTGCCATTCATCCACAGAGCCGGCAGTACCTCAGATTTGCCTGTGAGAGGGGACATTTTCAGTTTTCAGCTCTTCCATTTGGTCTGACGACAGCTCCTCAAGTCTTCAGCTGTGTCATAGGAGCCTTAGTGTCCGTCCTTCACTGAAACGGTATCAGAGTTACTCCATACATGGACAACCTGCTTATGAAAGCCCCTTCTGCAGAACCTCTTCATCAGCAGGTTCAGCAATGCATTCATGCTCACGGGTGGATCACCAGCTTGGACAAATCAGATCTTGTCCCATCCCAGCGTCTGGTTTTCCTGGGCCTCCTCTTCGATACCCAGAAGAACATGGTGTTTCTCACGGACGAGGTGGCTCACCAGATCGCCCACAATGTTTCTGTCATCCTGGCTCAAGATCCAGTTCCAGCCAAGAAGCTGTCATCTCTAGTGGGGAAATTAATTTCCACCATAGCAGCAGTACCGTTGGTGCACACCAGGGAACTCCAGTGATTTGTGATCCAGGTGTGCAGGGGTCAGTCGTACCTTTTGAAGATGTAAGAGTCCCTCCCTATTTATGTGGAACTGAGTTTGTTGTGGTGGCTCGAACTCTCCAATCTGCTGAAGGCCAGGTCCTTCCTGGTATCCTTCTGGACCACGGTGACAACAGATGCCAGCCTCTCGGGCTGGGGAGCGGTCCTGGGTTCCCCGAGTGCTCAGGGTCGGTGGTCTCCGGAGGAATCTCTCCTTCCCATCAACATATTGGAGCATCGGGCGATATTTCATGCCCTTCGTCATTGAGCATCTCAGCTGGAAGACTGTCCAGTCTGGGTAGAGTCTGACAACGCCACGGCCGTGGCTTACATCAACAAGCAGGTCGGAACAAGAAGTCATGCCTCTTGATTAGATATCAAGGCTATTTTTTCCTGGGCATAAGAACGCGTTCCTGCTATATCCGCAGTGCACATTCCTGGCGTAGAAAACGTCATGATGGATTTCCTCAGTCGACACACAGTGGACAGCAGGAGCTGCATCCAGAGGTGTTCACCCTCATTGATCAGAAATGGGGGTCTTCCTTACATCGACCTGATGGTGACAAGACACAACAGGAAGGTTCCTAGGTTCTGCTCTCGATGGAGGGACCCTCTAGCTCTGGCGGTGGATGCAACATCCATTCCTTGGGTATTCCCTCTGGCCTGCATCTTTCCTCCCCTCCCAATGTTGCACAGGGTGTTACGGAAATTACGATTGGAGTGTTGTCCAGTCATTCTGATTGCTCCGTACTGGCCTCACCAAGCTTGGTTTCCGGAGCTTCTGGATCTGTCATTGGCGGAGCCATTCCGGCTCCCTTGCCATCCGGATCTTCTTCTACAGGGTTACCTGTGGAAGGAGGATGTTCATCGTCTAGCCTTAACGGCTTGGAAATTGAATCCTCAATATTGAGGGAGAAAGGGTTTTCTTCTGGTGCGGTGGCTACTAAGCTCAGTGCCTGCAAACCTGTTTCTTCCAAGCTCTACCATCATGTGTGGTCGACATTCCTGTCTTGGTGTGCTGACAAGGACCTGTCTCAGGAATTTGATCTGCCTACGGTCCTGGCTTTTTTGCAGAATGGTTTGGATAAGGGCCTCCATTTGAGTTCCCTTAAAGTTCAGACGTATGCTTTCTCTGTTTTCTTTCAGAGGCGCATTGCCATCCTTCCTGATGTCAAGGTTTTCTTCCAGGGCGTTACACATTCTCTTGCTGCCTTCAAGATTCCTGCTCCTCCGTGGAATCTTAACTTGGTTTTGGGCTTTCTTCAGCGCCCTCCATTTGAGTCTTTGGCAACTATTCCTCTATGCCTGGGGAAAATGGCCTTTCTCCTGGCAATTGTGTCTGTCCGCTGTGTCGCGGAGTTACATGCCTGTCCTGTAAACCACCCTATTTGGTGTTTCACAAAGACAAGGCGGTGCTTTCCACCTCTCAGGAGTTTCTCCCGAAGGTGGTTTCGGAGTTCCACATCAATCAGGAGATAGGGTCCTAGGGCAGGAAGACCTGCATCCAAGGTGACTGTTGCTTCTTGGATCAAGTCCACTATTCGTAAGGCTTACGAGCTGAGGAAGAAGCCTGTCCCTTTCAGGGTCACGGCTCATTCTACACAACCTATTGGGGCCTCTTGGGCTTACAAGAATCAGGCCTCTACCGTGTTGATGTACTGGCATCGGCTGACACCAGCTTTGGGAGGAAGATCCTGGAGGCAGTCTTGCCTGTCTAGGATTTTCTTTGGTTCTCGGTGCTTCCTTCACTTTTGAGCCCAGTTGGCTCTAGTTCAGTGTGCTGAACTAGGGTTGTTACCCCTGTTCAGTGTCCGTTGACACTTCATTGTTTGTTGGGCTCTCTCTGATCTGATGGTTCATATCTGCTCTGGTGACTTTGGGTGCCTTGCGCCTGGTCCTTGCCTTACTTCCCGCCTCCGAGAAACTCAATGGTTGGACATCCCAGAATTACCAGTAACCTGTATTAGACGACAGAGAAAAGAGGATTTTAGTCTTACCTGTTAAATCCTTTTCTCTTAGTCCATACACGTTACTGGTCACCCACCCTGTCAAGGGATCATGCTTGGCTCTCCTGTGGCAGTTACCAGTAACCTGTATGGACTAAGAGAAAAGGATTTAACAGGTAAGACTAAAATCCTCTTTACATAGTATTGGATATATCTCCTAACTATTTATGGGATGTTGTCCATAGGTGACACATCCACTTTAATTTATGAATATAAACCACTAACATCTATTTTTCAAAGCATTCTTACTTTACAGCATTTTTTTACACCTATCTAAAACTTTTGCATATTACTGTATATATAACATACACATTTATTTACACACTGTTACTACCCCTTTAAATACTTGTTCTTTTATGTTCAAAAGTATAGCGAGGTTAAAAAAAACTTTAACTTGCAGAGATTGCCAATTAACATGTAAACGTTTCAAGGCTAGGCAGAGAAAAATTATCAGTGATTGCACAGGCCAGAAGATAGTGTTGATTTAGTACAAGTCGTGGCTATAGTTCATGGCCAGCAGTTGGACTATGGATTCCAGAGAACCCTGCTGAACCTAATCAGCAATAATATTACACAACTGTATCAGGTACACTTAGAACCATCAAATAACAAATCAGTCAGATCAATATAAGATAATTTTTGAATCTAACATAGACAACCTGTGGTACTTCAGATGTTGCAAGACAAATATGCATTATTCTGATTTGGCCAAAGGCTGATGGGTATTCATAGTCCCCCAACTGGAGCATCAAAGTAGCCAGTTGTTTTCTGGTAAAACTCATTTTTCTGTAAATTATTAAAAAAAATAAATTCAAGTTTATATCACTGGAAATCAGTGATAAATATTAATATTAATACTGTAAAAGAACCAAGAGTCTAGAGAATGGCTAAAATTGCTGATAGGTCATAAAATGTCCTGATAAGAGTAAAATATCATCATGTACAAGTTCTGCACTTTGAAACTACATGGTAGCAGTTTTCTTAAAAGATACCGGTCAGCTTTAAAACAACTTAAGTGACTTTGATAGCGTTTTAAAAATGTAATATTTTATTTTAGATATTTTAAGTTTAAATTAAAGGTTGTATAGATTCTCTCTCTCCCTCTGTATATGTGTGCTTAAAAGTCTTACTAGAAATATATATTCTCCTATGAAGGACACTTCCTGTCACAACAAAGACGGTTACTGGCGCCAATGAATGGACCCCTAGCCATCTAGAATAGGGCCATCAGTTAATTTCAGGAAGAGAAGGGTTTGGGGCTAAAGGGGGGGGCTTTTATTTGTCCTTGTTACCTCCGGAGTGCTCTACCCACTACTCATTCGTTCTGTATTGTGGCTGAGCCGGCTTTATTGTTAGTTGAACCCGTAAAGCCTCTCTGTTGATGCAGCTATGCATCCCTTTCCCTTCATTCCCCTCCCGGTTCTCCTTCTTTTCCCCTGCTTTCCTGCCGATTTTTATAGCTCCCCCCTCTTTCTTGTTCTTATTTCTTTCCCCTATTTTTTTTTTATCTTTCACGTTATCTCTCTCCCCAGACTCAATAGAAGCATGACATAATTGTCCTATTTGAGATTTCCCACGCACGTTTTAATTTTAGAGTGCTTCTGTAAGCATGGGATTACTACATTACTGTTATTTGCTTTGTCATGTGCACTTCTTCTTATACCATGGAATTTGCTTGCGTCTTACCTTATCATATCTCAACTTAAGCGATATGATTTGTTGATCTTATTTTCCTTTGTGAATGTTCTTTGATTATCTCCAATAAAGCTTTTTTTAAAAAAAAAATAAAAATAAAAAAATAAAGGAAATCAACATGAGTGCTCGAACCCAAGGGCTCAGAGAAAACCTCTGTTTGGAGAGGCACAGGAAAAGGACAGTGTGGACCAAGGCACTCAAAGGGTTACTCAGTGTCTTCTTTCTTCAAGTTACCATTGCAGTATATGTGCAATTCCGTGTCTACCAGTGGAAGAAGACTGGTGGCGGTGGTGTCAAAGAATGTGTCTGTGCGCGAGCAGTGGTCTGTGACTAATAGTGGCCAGCAGAACCCGGGGGGGGGGGGATGTCATCAGACAGTGTATTTTGGGGATCTGTGACTTCCAGCGAGCAATATAGTCAGGCTTGGACATCTGATAGTGTATGTAGGATATGTAGTGGGGTCAGGCTGGGGGGAAACAAGTAATGGATAAGAGGGCTGGGGAGGATTGTGTTTGAGATCATTATTTTCATTATTTGTTAATTCATAACCATGTGAGTTCCAGAGAGTTATCCAATGCATAGCAATGCACTGGGTGCAAATCTAGCAAACAAGGGGTAAATCAGGCCCCATAGGGGCATCAATACTCCTTCTGATGCCCCCTTCCCCACCCAGTTATTGATTTCCCAGACTGTCTGGGAGATAAATGTAACAAAGTGGAGCAGCATGGCTCCCCTGCTTCCGTACTACCTGCAATACCGAATAGGAGTGGGACTGGGGAAAGCCTTCCTCGTCACA
The DNA here is from genome assembly GCA_037306005.1 of Rhinophrynus dorsalis. Classification (NCBI taxonomy): domain Eukaryota; kingdom Metazoa; phylum Chordata; class Amphibia; order Anura; family Rhinophrynidae; genus Rhinophrynus; species Rhinophrynus dorsalis. Next base: position 113,818,808 of record CM074719.1, on the reverse strand, counting down.
AGTGACATGGCATGGAAGGCTTTCTCTGGTGCCGCTCACTCCTATTCAGAAGTTTAGGTAGGATGGGAGCAGGGGAGACCTGATAATCTCGTGTTGAGTTTATTGATCTCCTAGGCTAAACACCTGGGAGATCAATAAGGAGGGGGCATTGGGAGGGGTCCTGATGCCCAAATTAGTTTTTTTTTTGCGGTTTCTCCTCAATGCAGCCACTGCATGCCAGTTATATCGGCTTACGCAGTGGCCGCATTTCACCCGTACACATCAGACCACACTCGTCCAGTGTACAGGCTAAATGTTACTTTAATCCCTTGAATGCTAGTCAAGGCTCCAGTATATTCTGAATGCTTGAGGTTGTGCGCTAAGCATGTTGAACTCCCATGGGGAGAAAATTTCTGTTAAATATTAGATACATACATACTTTTAAACAAATTCCTCCCCCCCACGTCAGGGTGTGACGTGCTTGGCGCACAGCAAAGTGTGTGTGTGTTTGTGTGTGTGTGTGTGTATTATATCTATCTATCTCTATATCTATCTATATCTATATCCATACATACACACATACATACATAAATACATATATACACATACATATATATACACACACACAGACACAGAGCATGCTCCTAAGGCTCACAAGTAAGGTGGATGTACTAATTAGAACTAGAGTAAATCCACATCATAGAGCAGTGGTTCTGAAACATGGCCTCAGGGACCTTGAACATGACATGTTTTAGCATTCCCCGGCATGTGCACAGGCGAGTTCATTAAATGACTGAATATCTGATTAATTCCTTGAACTCAAGCAGGAAAATTCCCCAAATTATTGGGCTTTATATTTTTCTCCAGAAGTGCAGCTGGTTGTTCCAGAATACAATTCTTCTTAGTACACTACCCTCAGTATGGGTAGTAATCCTCCTGTTGCAAGAAAAACAGACCTATAGCATCAATTGACAGAGCTGAGTCACTGAAGGACATCAGGAGACAAGACAGTCTTCCCTTACTGATACCCAGCACAATGGGACTGAACAAGAGAGTGCCATCAGCAAAACATGCCATAAAGTTTGATGGCATATAGCAAACATTTATTGGAACATCCATATAGTGGCACATTTCAGGGGACAAATCCCTTTGTCAAGTGCTCTGGTAATCCTCTTGTTGGACATCATCCGTATTGGTCAATTTGACATTTTATGAATGTTATTAACCCTTTGAATGCCAGAAAGCTATCAAATGCATTGCAAACATTGTAACACAGATCTTTGAATTCAAGGAGTTAGGACAATTGGCCTTTAGCTATATTAATCATGGCAGATAAGTCCTTTTCCTCCAACTCTTCAGCTCCTAAAGCCTGTGTGTGTGTGTGTGTGTGTGTGTGTGTGTGTGTGTGTGTGTGTGTGTGTGTGTGTGTGTGTGTGTGTGTGTGTGTGTGTGTGTGTGTGTGTGTGTGTGTGTGTGTGTGTGTGTGTGTCATTTTGCATAAACACCGCAACATAATGGGCAAATAAAAATTCCTATTGATTTAAATTGTGCCTTTAACCTTTTGAGTGCCAGAGGGGTACTCAATACATCACTTTGCAATGTGCTGCGTAGCCCTCAGGCACTCAAAGGCTTAACATATTGAATAATACAGGTCTCGTGCCTCTCTGGAATTCATGGAGATAAATATCCATTTAACCCTTTGAGTGCCAGAGAGGTATCTGCTGTATTGCAACACAATGCACTGGTTACCCCCTCTGGCACTCTAAGGGTTAAAATCAGTGAGACTATTTGTTTTCCATGTTGCAGGTGGTTAGAATTGCTCCATGTAGCCCTTGTTCTTATGTATGGAATGGAGATGGTGTGTTTTCATGTTAGGTTATGGTAAGGGTAGTTAGTATTCCCTTAAGAACATAGCTGGGAACTGTGTGGTTTTGCCTTAGAGACTCTGGATTTAGCTGTTAATTACCAGGTCTCTGGGGGCAGTGGCTGATTCTCTGGCTGTGGGGAGTTTTTATTAAAACTCTGCCCATTTCTTCTTCCCAGCATGTTCCGCCCACTCCCAGTCCTCTTCACCTCCTTCCCAGCCTATTCCTCCAAGATTTTCATGTTATTTTAAGTCCTGCCCCCACTCACGCTTAACCACCACCCCCTTTTGACAAGCATTGTGCCATTTATCTTACCCAGAGGCAGCATAGGACTCCCCTCTCCGGGAAATCTATATTGAAAAGTTCCCAGGTATGCTTAAGGACCAGATATATGTGCAATGTACTGTGAAACACACTTTTTCTGGCCCTTAATCCTTGAGTGCCAGAGGGATGCTCAGTACCCCACTGGCATTCAAAGTGTTAAAAGTTAATTATTATTATTATTGCGAGGCATTCAAACTGTTAAAAGATAATATTATTGCGAGGGAAGGGGGGGGGAACAAACCCCCCCCCACCATAAATCATAGGACTTTTACTGCTGTATAAAACAAGGTTGTCCTGGTACATGCTTCATTCAAAAGTTTTAACAGTACAATCTGTCAAAAACTGTTGCCGTCATTGCTTACCTCACCCAGAGTGCATAATACAATAATTATCTGGACACTAGGTGGCACTGTTGAGAAGTTTCATGTATAAAACAAAACCATACCACAACAATCTGAACTAATAATTTTGGAACAAAAACTCAGAGGGCCTTATATCCAAAGACAAATTGGAGAAAGTCTTGGGGACACCAACAGCACTAAAGGGGAAAAAAAATCCTACTGATTTGAAAGGGCCTTTGAACCCCATGAATGTTAAAGGGTTTCCAATACATTGCTTCAAGAGGTTAAAGGCCCCATACAAATGAAAGGATATTTGGGGATTTTTACTTATCACCTACAGGGCAGATGCTTTGCCCTAGAATTGCACCAGTTTGCCTTTATACAAAAGATCCAGTGTGAGCTTTACTTGGAGCAGTCTCTGAATGTAAGGTTTCTTTGTACAGCACTGGGGAACATGCTGGTGCTAGTCTCCGTATACTGGGAATTTACATAAATATAGGTATTATGACTCACCTGCACCATAAACACTCTCCAAATTTCAATGGATTTATCACCTTGAATGCTAGAAAAGTATCTGATTCTTTGTGGGCAATCTAGAATTCAATGGGTTAAAGTTGGTTCAAAGCCTAATTAAAATGGAAGATTTTATTGTTCCCTGTTGTGCAGATCTAAATAGGAGAACTGGCCATTGTCTGCTGTCGCAAAAGGTAAAGCGTAACTTTCATGACTATCTAAATGCCCAAGTAATTCAAGTCACTGTTATAAAATATGTAATATTACCCATTTTCCTTATCAACCATAGCTTAGTAAGTCCGTTATTTTAGCAGTAGAGCTCTGCCATCTTGCCGACGTCCAGCATGAGAGGGCGCACTCTTTCTGTGCCTGGCTGCACTCTCCACACACTGCATGCACCAGGTTTGTAAATTATGCACATCCCAGATTTAAGTGGCTGTTCTTTAAACTGATTGGCTGGGATGTGCAATGGCTGTGATGGAATTGGAAGTGAGACTGCCCATATTTAAAGGCAGGCTCACTTCCAATACCCTCAGTGTGCTACGTGCATCAGCCTGTGCAGGACTGAAGCAGACCTGTGTGGCTCATCTGTGTCTCCACCCAAGTGGCGGAGACATGAAGTTATGCTAAGTACATATACTTGGCATTTATTCATGACATTTCTGAAGGGGCCTATATTTATAGTATTTCTTCATGGCATTTTTACTTACTTGGGAATTAAATGGAAGCATTTACTTAACAGAATATTCATGGCACAATAATGTTTTAACCCTTTGAGTGTCAGTGAGGTACGCAACGCATTGCAAAGCAAGGTATTCCATACCCTTCTGGCACTCAAAGGGTTAATGCTTTGTATTCATATTTATGTTTTCTTTTACAGTCAGAAGACAGAAGGAAGAGAAGACTGAAGAGGACAAAAGATGACCATGAAGCTGAGGACTCCGCTAGACATCAGGATTAATGGTAAGCGTTACTTTTAATGGGATGTGTTTTTTTTTTTTAAAGCTTAGTCGGGTTAACCCTATGAATGCCGGCGGGGTAATTATACCCCACTGGCACTCATAGGGTTAATTCTACTTACATCTGACACATTTTTTCATACTTTGGATGTATTGATATGGGGCTTACAGCCCCATATCAATACATCCACTGAGGACTTAGGGATTTTTTTTTAATTCAATTTTCTGCATCAGCTGTTTAAAGAGCCAATAAGAGACTCAAGTCAGAGAAAAAGTGTGTCTTAACTTTCCTGTGATAACTTCAGTCACTTATTGGGTTTTCATGGCTAACGCAGACATTTGAATTTATTTTTATGGTGTTTTCATCATTTTCTATGGATGAAAACACCTCTTAACTTTATCACGACTTTTTTTTTTTTGCGGGTATTTTTTCACAGCACAGACATTTGAATATCTTACTGTGCTTGAAAAAATGCCCTCTCCAACATTTGGACTGAGCCCTTAATATCTTCTATTTTACACATTTTTGAAAAAAATTATCACAACGCACCTCCAAACACTACTAATACATAGAGAACATTGGAATACCTGGAGATAAAAGCAGAGATAAAATTAGCACCTACATTTGAGTCCAGCTCTCAGGCTATAGAAGGTGAAAGTTCACCTTAATGTCACACATTTTCTCAACGGTCTTATTCTCTGCCGCACTTTATTCTCCCCTTCATGTCTCCCTCAACTTATCCTCCCTTTTATCTCTCACCATTTAACTACTCCACTTCATTTCCCTCGTTTCCCATTATCTCATCCTTTATTATATAATGAAAGTGTCTGTGTGTACATGTGTATTGAAGTCTTGAGCCCCATGCTTTCGTATGTGGCCGTGATGGAGTTGCATCTGCTGTTCCGATGTAGCTCTATATAGATTCAGGTTACAGAGTCACTGACAGTGAAAATAACAATAAAAATGATGAGACTCCAGCTGCTGTTTGAGTAAAACTCCCATCATCCACAGGCATCCTTTTGAAGTCCAAAAATATTGTTGCTTACCCCCTCTGGCAATCAAGGGATAAAAAATAATAGGATTTTACTCTTACCTGTTAAATCCTTTTCACTTAGTCCATACAGGTTACTGGTAACTCCGGGAGGCGTCAGTCCCCTTTAAGTAGGCAGGAACATTCTCTAAATGTATGCAGGGGGTGGAGCCTCCCTTCCCTCTCAGGCTGCAGTCTACCCAGCCTGCTTCAGAATTGTTTGAGAACTAACCAGACTAGATAGTAGAAGGAAAGAAGACTGCTGTGAGCATGCCCCGAAGGACTCCCACGTATTGCCACAGGAGAGCCAAGCACGGTCCCTTGACAGGGTGGGAGACCAGTAACCTGTATGGACTAAGTGAAAAGGATTTAACAGGTAACACTAAAATCCTATTTTCACTGTCGTTCAATACAGGTTACTGGTAACTCTGGGATGTCCAACCACTGAGTTTCCCTGAGGTGGGAAGGAGGCAAGGACCAAGCGCGAGGCCCCCAAAGTCACCAGGACCTCTATGAACCAACCGGTCAGAGATCCCAACAAAACAGAAGTGTCAACGGACACCAACTAGGGGTAAAAACAGACCCCAGGAACTGTTATACAGCACACTTAACTAGAGCCAACAGGGCTCAACAGTAAGGAAGCACTGAGAACCTCAGAAGAAGATGATCCTGGACAGGCAAAACTGTCTCCAAGACCTTCCTCCCGAAGCTGTCATCAAATGAAGCCAGCACATACACCTGGCAGTGCTTCGAAAAGGTGTGCACAGAGGACCAAGTGGCCGCCCTGCACAACGAATCGGCAGAAGCCCGATACTAGAAGTTCAAGAGGCCCCAACGGACCTGGTGGAAAGAGCTGCGACCCAAAAAGAAACCTGCCCATTCCACAACTCATAGGATCTACCAACAGTGGACTTGATCCAGTACACAATGGTCGCTTCAGAGGCAGATCTTCCTGCCCCAGGACCCCCCGGAATGACGAACAGAGTGTCAGACGTCCTGACAACTGCAGTGCGAGGGACAGAACTAGAGACAACGCACCACAACCAACAAGTGGAAACCAGCCACCTTGTCAGGGAAGGAAGTAGGGCAGAAAGAGAGAACCACAATCTCCTGATTGAAGTGAAACTCGGAGACCACCTGAAGCAAGAACTCCGTAGGAGGTTCGAAGCACTGCCTCATCTCTAGGAAACACCAGATAAAGTGGTTTACAGGATAAAGCTGCCATGTCCGCCACCCGGTGAACTGATACAATCGGCAGAATAAGAAGCCATTTGCCACGTTAAGAGTCATAGAGGAAGAGTAACCAAAGACTCAAACGGAGGATGTTGAAGAACCCCCAAGACCAAATTAAGGTCCCACAGAGGAGCCAGACTCCGAAAGGCAGGGCGCATGAGAGCAACACCCTGGAAGAAACCCCTGACGTCAGGAAGATAGCAATGCGTTTCTGGAAAACGGCAGAAAGCACCGAAGTAAAAACCGTAAGAGGACTCAGACTGAGTCCCTAGTCAACACCGTCCAACCAAAAGGTCAGGACAGTGGGAAGATCAAAGTCATGAGACAGATCTCTGTCAGCACACCAAGACACAAATATTGGCCAGACACGGTGATAGATCTTGGAAGAAACAGGCTTACGGCACTAAGCATAGTAGACACCACAGCAGAAGAAAACCCTTTCTTCCTTAAAATCGAGGATTCAACATATAGGCCAACAAATTGAGCCGATGAACATAGTCTTCCACAGATAACCCTGTAGAAGAAGAGCTGGACGAGAGGAGAGCCGAAATGGCTCCACCACAGATAGGGTCATAAACTCCGGATACCATGCTTGACAATGTCAATCCAGAACAATCAGAATTACCGGACAACTGACCAAGTACAATTTCCGTAACGCCCATATTAACATAGGGAGAGGAAGAAAAATGGCCAGAGAGAATGTCCAGGAATGGACATTGCATCAGCAGCAGAGGTAGAGTGTCTCTCCACAGAGAGCAAAACGGCGGAACCTTCCTGTTGTGTCCTATTGCCATCAGATCCACTGGGGCATTCCCCATCTCTGAACTAGAAGTTGAAACACTTCCGGATGTAGTTCCCACTCTCCAATGTCGACTGAGTGACAACTGAGGAAGTCTGCCATGACGTTGTCTACGCCTGGAATGTGCACTGCGGAAATGACAGGAACAGGAACCTCTGCCCAGGACAGAATGGCCTTGACCTCTAACCAAGCGGCGAGACTTCTTGTCCCGCCCTGACTGTTGAAGTAAGCCACTGCTGTGGCGTTGTCAGACTCCACTCAGACTGGACCGTCCACCAGCTGAGACTCCCAATGATGGGAAGAAGGGACTCCTCCATGGACCACTTCCCCTGAGCGCTAAGGCGACCCAGAACAGTTCCCCAGCCCAGGAGGCTGGCATCCGATGTGACCTTGGTCCAGTAGTAAATCCGGAAGGATCTTCCCAGTAGGAGATTGGAAAGACCCAACCACCACTCCAAGCTCAACTCCACATGAGGAGGGAGAGAGATCGATAGCTTCTGATGATCTGGTCAGTCCCTGCATGTCCGTATCACAATCCTTGAAGTTCCCTGGTGTGTACCATGGCAAATGGAACCGCCTCTATCGTGGAGATGAATTACCCCACCAGAGAAGATAACTTCGGAACCAGTATCCGATCGCGGGATAGGATCATTGAGACCCTTTGAGCAATTTGATGGTTACCTCGTCCGGTAGAAAAACCATGCACCTCTGAGTATCGAACAGAAGACCCAGGTGCTGAGACGGAACAAGGTCTGACTTGACCAAGTTCGCAATCCAACCGTGAGGTGTAAGGAATTGAATGCAGGTCTGGACCTGCTGATGAAGAGATCCGCAGATGATGCTTGCATAAGGCAAGTCGTCCATGTACGAAGTCACTCTGATGCCGTCCTGATGGAGGACGGATATCAAGGCCCCCAGCCCCGTTGGAAAACCTGGGGGGGCTGTTGTCAGACCAATGAAAGGCGAAACTGAAAATGACCTCTGGCGCAGGCAAACCTCAGATACTGTCTGCTCTCTAGATGGATTGGGATGTGCAATATACATCCTGAAGGTCCAGAGAAGCAAGAAACTTCCCCGGAGACATGGCAGCGAATACTGTGAGCAGAGACTCCTGACAATAGTGAGACTTCACTACAAAGGAATTAAGATCTTTCAGATCCAAAATAGGGCGGCATCCGCCGTCCCATTTCTTTCTTTTTTTTTTTTGTTAGTCACCACAAAGGGGCTTGAATAGAATCCTGAACCCCTGTCCGCAGGGGTACCTGTTCCAGGACATCCTTGTCCAGAAGAGCCTGAATAGCGTCTTTGAACAGACGGCTTCTCTCGACTTCCTGAGGAGAACGAGAAAGATAAAGACAAAAAGGTGGGAGGGAAAAGAAAGGAATCTTGTGTTCCTCAGACACCACCAGAAAAGCTCCCGAGTCCGACACTGAATCATCCCACGGTGTCGTGAGTCATGCCGAAGCAGTCACGAAGTCTTGGGCTTGTATGCGGCCTAGGGCTGCAATTGCTGCATGGTCTAGGAGGGACGTGGAACAGATGGAACCACCTGGTTCGTCTTACGTGACTCAGAGAAAAGGAATGAAAAGACCGGTTAGACGTAAACGGCAACCTTTTTTTTTTTTTTTTTTTTTTTTTCTAAAAACAAGGGTAGAAGAGTACTCTAACCCCTGAGGCCTCTCCAATCAGTTCCTTAAGTTCGGATCCAAACAAGGAAGTACCCTCAAAGGCAAAGAAGGAAAAACTTTCCTGGAAGCAGAGACAGCAGACCAATCTTAAGCCAAAGCGCACGCCTAGCCACCACAGAAGTAGTGGAGGCCCTTGTCATCATGCGGATGGCATCAAGGGCAGCAGCAGACATAATGTTGATCTACAGAGATAATAGCAAGGAGACGTAATGTCTCCGAAGTAGGTGCATCCTGACAGACCACCAGAAAGTTGCTCAGTCCAAACTGCAACTGCCCGGTTAACCCATGCAACAGCAAAGGCTGGACGCATAGCAGAACCAAAAGAAGCGAAAATGGACTTGAGGAGAACCTCAAGTTACGTGTCAGTCCAATCTTGCAGCGTCAGAAACATGTAAGACAGTAGGTTGAGACAGTCCAGATATGGGTGCGTCCACCTTAGAGGGACGAACCCATGTAGTCATTTGTGTTTCAGAAAAGGGGAAAAGTTTAGCAAACTTTCTAGACACTGAGGAGGACTTGTCTGGAGTAGTCTATGCATCAGAACCAAACAGTCAAGAGTTGGGTTAGGAGGAAAATGAGTAAGGGGCTTTACAGGCACCTGAAAAACATCAGAGGGAACAGAGTGAACCTCCTGAACCGATGGAATGTTGAGAGTGGACAATACAGCCCTGATCAGGCCCTCAGTAGAGGTTTTAGGATCAGCTACAAATTGGTCCCCTAAGAGACCTGGAAGATTCCAAAAGAGCACCAACCTCAACATTCGAATCTAGCAACAATTCTTCCTAAGAAGAATCTGATACATCAGGTGCTCCCTGAGGTTGAGGCAGGAAGGACCTGATAATATAGGAGGGTCTGTCCATAACTGAGGTGCCCCCTGTATCTGGGATGTAAAGAGCTGTAAAGTGGACCTAAGTTCTCCAGTTGCAGCCTTAAACTCTTGCACCCAAGCTGGCTCAATAGCATGGCTGGAAGGCCCTGGGTTGCTGCCAGAAACTTCAGAACCTGCTGGGCAGAAATGACCAGAGAACACTCTAGGCAGCCCTGTGTGACTAGAAGAGCAATGCGCAATGGGGAATACTGATACCCCAGCTTCCTTAGTCTTAGGTCTAGCCCCTAGCTCCAGCGGTATAGACATTCTCACATTGTCAAAATAACCAACTGTACAACGAATCACCCAATTGTGGTGTGTAAGATTGATATTTCACCCCAGAAACGCTAAATATAGACTGTTCTGGCAAGCGAAGGGTCAATCTGCAGAGGAGAAAAGGATTGTGCAAGCCCTGTGCAGGATACTCATTGAGAAAAGTGCCCAAAATGGCTGCCGTGAAGGGAGCCAATCCGAAATTAGGTGCGAATCAAGCGCTCATGGGAAATGTAGTTTTTCCCAAAAAGTACCCCAAAACAGTGCCCGAAGCCTCCCAACACACTTGAACTATAAACCAGATGATAGAGCAAGGGAAGACAATTAAAATGAGCCCTCTCTGAAGTCGCTGTGTGAAGCGGTTACAGAGATACTTCCCAAAAAGTATTAACCAATAGAAAGTAAATGGAGCAATGGCGTCTATGCAGTAAAGCGCGTCTTAAAGGCGCAGTACACAATTTTAATAAAAGTTAAACTACAGGTTAAAAACATGAATCACATGCAGGGAACATGTATGCATTTAGAGAAAACACTGATCCAGTAAGGAAAGTGTCAGAAAACCCCATTAAACATGTCAAACCAGCAGAGGAAAGGGTTAAGTTACCACATAAACCTGCTCCAAATACCCACAGACATGCACATATACACCCAATGAGTGCCGGAGTGCACAACGAGAACTCCCAAATACAAGCCCAATTAAGGGACACTGTGGGACAAGTGGTAGCTCACCTTTCTGCAGATCTTCTGTCTTCAGGTTACCATGTAGTAAGAATTACCTCAGATGGTAATCCATGGGGAAGCACTTGTAACCAAGATATTCCCCCTTCAGGGCTTAAGGTCCACCAAAAGGCCCTGGACACTGAGCTAGCCACTTTGGAGAGGGCATTTGTCAGTAAACGTAACCCGCCTAATGGTGGTATTCCATATCTGACAGAAAAATAAAAAAGAAACTAAAACTGACGAGATGTTCTCCACCTGGTGTGTTCACACATATGAACAAACAATTCTGAAGCAGGCTGGGTAGACTGCAGCCTGAGAGGGAAGGGAGGCTCCACCCCCCTGCATACATTTAGAGAATGTTCCTGCCTACTTAAAGGGGACTGACGCCTCCCGGAGTTACCAGTAACCTGTATTGGACGACAGTGAAACACCATCATACACATACACTCACAGTTACTGGGGGTGATGGGGACCTCCCCCAAATCACCTTCTCTATGGATGTCACATTCATTATGCACTTTCACTAACATGAAAACTCTAAAATGTTGTAATCTCTACCCCCCCCCCCTGAATTTTGGGGGCTTGTACACCATGCACTTTATGCTAAATCTCTGCAAGCATGCCAGTTAGTTATGTTTGAGGTCATACTTCAAGCCCACTGTGTAGCAATATTTGACAGGAAGAAACTAATTATAATAGGGTGCAACCAACAAATACAATTTAAAGGGATAGTAACAGTTAATATGTAAAAATATAAACACTGTTTGGTTTATCTTCCTGAGTGAAACAAGGGTACTCCCACTTATGAGAGTTGCTTTATTCAGAAGTTGTTGCAGCCCAAATGTGATTTTTAGATGCAGTATCTCCATGGCCTGAAATTGTACAGTGGCACAATTGCTATACCATCCTATGGACAGCTCCGTTCAATTGACCATAAACCTCCATAGGATGGTGTAGCCAACAGCGCCACTGGAAAATTTCAGGCCATTTAGATACTTCACCTAAAAAAATCAAGTTTGAGCTACAATAACCTTTGAATAAAACACCTCTCAGCTGTGGGAGTGCCCTTGCTTTACTTGGGAGGATCAACCCTACAATATATATTTTACTATATATTAAGTTTTACTGTACCTTTAATCTCACAAACTACATGCATACTGTGCAGGGAATTAGTAGAAAGTGCCACCAAAATATCAAGGCTAGCTTATAAAATGAACAGTTTTTTGAGAGACACCTTGCTAGTACAGCATATAGGCAGGCCTAATTGTTCTTAAGGTGATAAGTACATGGTAATTTGCTATTTTCCTGTTCATATTTCTCTGGTTGCAGGACTAGGAGACGTAAGCAGGCTTCTTTTGTCAACCCGCTACCAGTTCTGCGAAGGGACAATCTTCCTCATTGTGCAAACCTGCTTAAACTGAGCATGCATTCCCACATCACATGAAAACGTCCAAATCTTTCATATGACTTGAACATTTATGTAGGTAAAAGGTGGTACTGTGAGCTGTAGAAAATGTATACACACTCAAATTAATAGAGTTTGACACTGCTCAGACACCATTAAATCAGTGACAGAGAAGTCTGCAGAGAGAGTAAATCCTGTTGACATCACCCAGCTGCTCAAGAAGAAAAAAAAGAGGGAAATAAATATGCAAGTAGGTATTTGTCACTTGTGTTTGCACTAATTTTTTTTTTTTTTTTTAATGTGGGCAAAATTCACTGCAGATATACACAAAAATAGGTTTACCCTTTAATATATTCATTTTAGAAACTATATACACAATGGACAATTTTTGTCTTTCTGGGAAAATGTGAATTTTACATGTGTTGTAATGCATAATAGAGCTTCATAAATGACTTGACTGACATTCAGTTATGTAATTTCATTTTCTGGATTTGCAATTCAAACAAATGTTGACTCTTATAGGGGAATATGTTCAAAAGAAAATTTGAGGCATTCTGGGGCAAACCATTTGAACTATAGGGAAGAACCACAACTTCCCATTGATTTAAACAGGGACTTAAACTCCTTGTATGCTAGAGAGGTATCCAACGCATTGCTTCGCAATGCAATGAAGACATCTCTAGCATACCCGGGGTTCATATCCCCATTCAAATCAATGGGGAGTTTTGGAATATTTAGTTCTCCCCTATAGTGCAAATGGTTTGCCCCACTTTTCTGTTGAACATATGGCCCCTTAGAAGCAATATGGAAGTTGGACAGCATTAACAAGAATAATGTCTTGGTTTAAATTCAAATTAAATGCAAAATGACTGGTTCAGTAAATTACGTTTCACATAATACACTGAAATATTTGGAGAGGTACATTTTGGTTAACAATTTGTCAAAAAGATATGGAAACAATTTTTTTTTAAATGTCACATTTAATGTTTTCACCACTGTACTTCAAATCTACATTTTACAAAGTGTCCAGCAAGTGTCTTGTATGACCATTCTCAAAGACATAACCTTTCAACCCCAAGTTTCTGGCTCTGAATTTTCTATGATTTCTTTTTGGAAACAAAATATTGTCTCTAAAACAGCCAAGTTGAAATGCTTCATTCAGGTGGGATTTTGTCTTGTTTTCTCATGAGCCGCTTTAAAAAGAAAGCTGGAGTAGAAAAAGATGCTATACCATATACCTCTGAAACTTGAAATTAAAACTCACAGTCTTTCACAGCAAATTACTTCACTGAAGTTGAAACTTCCCAAAATGAAATAATAAAAAGGAATAAAGGAAAAAAACCAAATTGTTTTGTTTAGTGTCCTCCTTTTAAATCCAGCTCATTCAGGATAAAAATATTCTTGTAAGATAAATTACAATAAAATTAATAATTGTCCATTACAAATACCCCCAAAATGTTGATTTTTTTGGATCCATTCAATTCTATTCCATTAAAATTCCTTTATATAGGTGAAACTCAATCTTCAATTTGTTTTACTGTATTGTAATGATTACATATAAAAGTTGGAAGGAACATTCAAGTTTCAAGTCTGCACACTGAACCTAAAAAATAATAATTTGGAGTGAAACAAGCTGAGCTGTATACTCCAGGAGGTAGAGGCCTTAAGTTTGTGTTTGTATATACATATACACAGAATATTTCAGTGTTCTAACAGAAAATAAAATAAAAAGAAAAACAGGTCCTAAAGTAAATTTCTACTGTGACATTTCAATACTTCCACAGCTATTCTTCCCCAAATACAAAGTTAAAATCATTCCTGACTATCTGCTTTATTCTCCATTTTTTGCTGTTGAACTGTCCAGTGCAAGTGGGAAAGAGTCACAAAAAAAAACCCCAAACAAAAAAAACTTATAAAACTAAAATGTGCAAGCTAGCTCACTTTTGTACAGCGGGACATGAAAAGGGACCATTACAAATGAGCCCATCAATGGAATTATTTACACAGATGGAAAATGATGCATGCCCATGACTTCAAGGTAAGAAAGAAAAAAAATCTAAGAAAAATAGATTAAATATATATTTTATATATTTATATTAGGAAGGAAACTGAAGTTCCATTCCCTTTAGTCAAAGATGCACTCCTAACCACAAGCCTTCTGAATTTATAATATTTGAAGAGCAACAAGTCTCCAAGCTCAGGGCTAGTAAGAAGCCATCAAGTTAGAGAGCTGATCACGAGATGACCTCACCATCCTGTGGTCATTTCCTCTTTTACTCAGGAAGTACTTCTTGATTGGTCTCCAAGCAATCTCTGTATACTTACTACTTGCTTGTCAACATAAAAATGAGGTTTTAGGAATGGCTCAGTATAAAAAGGTTTTGCACACAGTCTCGCTTTAATTAAAAAAATAAATAAAATAATATTTAAAAACCTAGAACCAACCTCTACAAAAACCCATTTATTCTGCAAATTTGGTGCAAGTTTGTTCTGAGCCTTAAAACTGCTTAGAATTCATAATATAAGCAATTCTGGGTCAAATTCTTTCAAAAGTACAACCACCGACTCCATAGAACTAAAAGTCACCAGTATACCATTTTTTGTTTCTTAAATACGATATACAATTTAAGCATAGTGGTTGATAGATTAAACTTTGATTAGTTAAATTACAGTACAAGCATGATCAACCTCCAGAATTGCAATTCCCAGACTCCAGTGGAAAGCTACATGACATCTTCAGTAGTATGTCTTCCATGTTCATTCCCAAACCAGCGGAGATGGCGGCATCTCGGATGGCTGAGCGACAGTGGAACTGCAAGAAAATACAGTTACTCAAACTAATGCATTTTTTTGGGTCAAATTAAATCCAGCCTTTTAAAAAAATGCATAGAAAGAAAATTGTTGCCTTTTTCAAACTAAGCAAAAATTATCGAAAACCAAGAACAACAATAAACCCCTTGGATCACATGGTTCTGAACTGCAGCAACCAAACGGTTAGGATCTGGCTACAATGTGTAATTTAAAGTAATAGTAAGCAATTAGAACATTACGCAAAAAGTCAAATTAGTGCAGATATGCATCAAACCAATGGCATGGTGGAAAATAAAGATTTTTTGATGATGGAGGTTCTGGAAATCTTTTTTGGCCTCTGTGGTACAGTTTGCATGCTCCAGTAGTGCAACTCATATCCCGTATTCCGGAGGTGAAAGACAATTCTGAAGCAAACCAAATGCACCATAGAGGACAAATAGAATTTGCAGTGATTTACATAAACATGTTAACCCCCTGAATGCTAGATGTGTCTCCAAAGCATTGCAAAACAATAGAAGGTTGCAAGGCCCATTTAAATCATTGATTATTTTTATTTGTCCCCCGAGGGGCAGTTGGTTGGCCAGAAATTGATGCTAGTTACCCTCCTGATTTCAGTCCCTAATAAATAAATAGGTAACGAAAGAGAGGGATGAGGGAAGGAGGAGGTGGGAGAAGTGAGAGAAAAGGAAGAGGCAGGATAGAGGTAGGTGAGAGAGAGGGGGGAGAGAGAGATATATAATTTGCTGCCTTTTGACTTTATTTAGCATTGGTTGTGTGTCCATAACCAGAGCTCTTCAAGAACTGAAATAGAAAAAGCACCAGGATACTATTGAAATGCTTTGATAACTCACACAGTAGGAGTATCCTTGTTCTTTTGCATCCAGAGGGGGAAACAGTACACTATGGGGTATGGATCCACCACTAGGAGGCAGAGCACTTAACAGTTAATTTGTAAACCAGAAGAAACTCCTCCCCTTCATCTGGCATACTCAACCCTTTACTTCACACTAGAGGTCAGATTTTTAAATGGAGGTACAGGGAAATCCCTCAATGAAGACTGTAGGAAATATATAAGATTTTTGTTTTGTCTTTAGCATATAAATCCTATAAGGTCTTGGAAAGGAGCACCCAGAGAACACCCAGTCTTCACCTCCAGTCCCTCTACTAAGTGGGATGGCTTCATTATGACCCCCAACCCCCTCCCCACTGGATACTTTAAAAAACAGTCCATCTATAAAGCTGATTAAGACTTGATCTACAGTGACCCCTCTTTGGGAATACTTTGCATGAAAGTCCTAGAAGGCCTTGCTCATCCATACTAGACTGGATGTCCAGAAAGATTTGAAACCAATGTCTCACCATGACCAAGGTGCAGTAAGTAAACATCTGGAAAACCAGGGGTTGGAAAGACAGAATTAAAGTGATAAATGCTTTGTTTTAAACATTGTTTATAGGCTTTTGCCTTTGTCTCATAAGGCTATATAAATGTCATATAAGTCCTGTAAAGCCTTGGATGTTATTATATATGTATATATTTTTGCTGCCAGATGAGATTCTTATGTTCATGTATGCATATGATGTGATTCGTGACTTAATATTATGCATAAACTGCTTTTCCAAATGAGACCTGTTAAGGCATTGGTCCCACATGTAGTTGATAATATATTTATACACAATATCCTTTCAGTCTTGAATCCAAATAAGTACCTTTCTGGATTACAGCTCACTCTACAAGAGTCATGAGTACATCATGGGCCTCTCTAGCATTATGCTTTAACGGAGCAGATCTGCAAAGCAGACACATGGTCAATTCACACGTTTACAGTTTACCAAGTTCTACAAGGTAAATATCCTTGCCTCCGCAGATGCCATGAAAGCAATAGCTTCATGAGAAGTTCTCTCCCTCCCTGTGTTTTTGGAACCAAGCTTTGGGATGTCCCAGTGGTTCCTGTATCCCCATTGGAAGCATGAGAAAATTGGATGGTTTATACTTACCATAAAATGGTTTTAAATCCCTTTCTCTTATTCTACTGGGAAGCACAGGACATCCTTCTCCAGAGAAAACTACTAGTGGGGTTTTGGGTGCCCTGCTGTTTCTTGGCTTCCCTAGTGTGGGGACTTTATTCTCCTATTTATCCTGTAAGTAAACTTATCTTTAGTGTAGTGTGAGAGGTTAAGTAGGGCGTATAAAGGGGAGGAGAGTCTTCCAGTTTAGAAGTTAGCTATTAATTGCTCTGTCTCCTGGTGGAGGATACTTTACCCCCATGGTCCCTGTGTACTCCAACGGACTAAGAGAAAAAGATTTAACAGTATCAAAAAATACAATGTTACTGAGGAAGAAAAGCCCTGCAATGTATGTTTTTCATTATACAATAATTATTTCCTTTAAATGAGAATCAGTTTAGTAGTGTGGTACATATTATGTGACTGACTTAACAGTTCCTCATAAGGTGCAGAGCTTGAAGTAGAATCGGTGCTAGAAAGCTTTGTATTTTAACCCTTTGAGTGCCAGAGAGGTATCCAGCGCAATGCATTGGATACCGCTCTGGTCCTTAAAGGGTTAAGGACTAGTTTGTCAGTCTTCAAAAGGTATCACCACCTACAGTCAACTTCCATTTCTCCAAGAACCAGGCAGCAATGATGTATTCCTTAGGAAAAGGACAGAAGCAGATGGGTGAAATGCCCCTTTATGTGAGACATTGTGTTTTTCACTTACACAACTCTCCCATTTATTAAGCAAATCCTGCACCTAACAAACACACACCTGTCCTAGTGACATTTCCGCTGTACACTTTCCTATACATTAGCCTAGAAATTGTCTATGTAGTATGGTGAAGAAAGAGGATCATGGCTTAATATGCTCCCATTCCATTGCTTATTAGAGCAAGTAGAAACTGAAAAAATCTGAAGCAATTAAAAGAAAACTTATGCAGAAATGTAAACTGCTGTCATACGAAAGGGCTTCTGGCAATCTTCACACACATATATATTTAAATAGCCACTTGTAGGTCCTCATGGCCAAAACTGGCACATTAACATGGTAGGTATCCTTTAAAAAGATTGCACAGGACAGAGCGTCCTCATGACCCATTAGCCATGTCGCTATAATAAAAATGGCAACATGAGAATCTCGCCCTTCATGACGGCGCATGATTCTCATGTTGGGCAGTAAAAGGTCGCATCTTGCTGAGCTCTGTCTCAGCTCTATCTCCACTTCTCTGCTAAAACTAAAAGGATTGCATTGTTCCCTGCAATTTCTGCAGCATATGGCAATATATTTGGAGTGGCCTAGGTAGTAGAACAACGGATGAAGGGAAGCTTTTAATATATGATGCTTTAACATATGACGGCTGGAGGAGATCGGGGGAGATAGTGCTGGGGAGCACCAGGCACACGTTTTAGACCATTCCAATGAAGGGATTCCTTATAAGTAATGAGATCTTGGCACTTTCTCAAGTGCCTCCGTGTCGACCGACACGAATCTCCTGCTGACAGCTTTACAACTGTCAGTAGGAAACAGCGAACTTTAAACGCCTCTATCTCTTAAACCATAGCGGTTTGAGAGATACGTTTTTTTGCATTTAGCTCAGCTTTTTAAGCTCTCCTAAATGCAAAAAAACTTTTTTTTGGATATTACTAACACTTTAATCTACGAACCACAGTTGTCTTAAAAGCAGCCTGGCCTGCCAATAGACCCTCCGGAATGACAAAATGTAAATCTGATTTTCGAGAAGGCTATGTGAGATTAATATGCACCTAACCACATCTTAAAGATGAATTTCCTGCTCCTATCTATTAGACGGAGAAGGACAGAACAATTTTCTGGTTAATGTGAAACTCAGGAACAACCTTAGTGAAGAACCCTATGGGAGTGTGTAGAACCACTCTATCAGAAAAGGAAGCTTACTAGATAAAGCCTGAAGTTTGGCCACCCTCCAAACAGACACAATAAAAAAGACTGTCTTAAGCATCAGGAAGAAAACCAAATACAAAGGCTCAAAAGGACATTTCTAAAGTACTCCAAGACCCAAATTCCACTGATAAGTGGGATCCTGAAAGACAGGGTAGTCACGAGCCACCCCTTTCACAAAGGTCTGCACACATCAGGCAATAAGCCTCTGGAAAAGGGCATAAAGAGCAGAAATCTGGTCCTTAATAGAGCAAAAACCAAGCCCTACTTGAAAGCCATCCTGAAGAAAGGCCAAAACCACCGGAAGCTGATAAGGCTGCTGCAGTGATTCCCAGTCTTCACACCAGGGAAAATACCCTGTGCTATGCTTTGGAAGAAACTGGCTTCAACGCCTGCAGAAAAGTAGTAAAGACAGCATCAGAAAAACCTTTCTTCCTCAAGAACCAAGCCCTCAATGCCAACTACTCCACCTGTGGACAAGACAATGGACAAAGTCAAAAGGTCTGAGAGCATAGGAAGCAGAAATGGCAATGCCATGGACTGGGAAGATCTGAAAACCAGGACTGATGGGGCCAGAATGGGGCAATCAGAATGACATGAGCTGCTTCATCCTGATTTTTCTCAGCACTCTAGGAATTAGGGGGAAAAGAAGAAACATACGTCAGAAGAAAATACAATGGAATGACCATTGTATCCCACCATGAAAGCTAGAGGATCTTGAGATCTGGCAAAGAGCTGACAAACCTTGCAGTCCACCGGAGAGGCCATGAAGTTCACAGTCAGCAAACCCCATAGGTGAACTATAGAGCTGAATACAATCAGTATGAGCTCCTGGTTGCTATGATACAAGCGGTGAGCTAGAATGTGGACCTCCGCTCACAAGATGATCAGCAGAACCTCAGATGCAGTCACACTTCTTGTCCCTCCCTGGCAGTTAATTTAGACCCTCCGCCATCTTATTTTGGACTGGATCTGCACTGGGGATCCCTAAAGGTACGAAGACCAGTGCCGCAGCGCTAGGCGAATCGATGAAACGCTAGACTTTCCCATCCGGGTACAAAGACCCTTTGCCATATGACGACCCAGTGTGGAACTAATCTGAAAGATAATCTTGGACTGCAAACAACATGAAATTCTGATGACCTGCAAGAATGGAAATATGTAGAGAATTCTCCCAGACATACGGCAGCGATAACACAGAGCAATAATTCAATTTTGGACCACCGGGCAAGCATAAAATGGTTGAGAAGCTTTAAAGGGATAGTAATACTTCGTTTTAACTTTATTTTATTTTGTAGGCATTAAAAAAACATGAAGAACGATATAAGTCTTATCTCTCAATCCTTTATGGTTTATGAGATATTCACAAGCAAAGTTCCCCTCCCCGCCGCTATTACCTAGTGTAAGCCATCTCTTCTCAGATGTGGATCAGGTTGTATGACCAGACAGATAACAGAAGGGGACAATTTTCTTTGTATGAAAACAATGAAAGCCCTTCCCCCCTTGACAAGTTTTTCAGCTTTTTCCCTTATCTTAATTGAAGATTATCCCTCTCTGCAGTCTACCTGGGCACCTCCCTTCTGATCTGGTTGAACAGGGGGGGGATACTTTGTTTGTGAATATCTCTTAAACCATAAAAGTTTGATAGATAAGACTTATATCATTCTTCATGTTTTTTTAATGCCTACAAAATAAAATAAAGTTAAAACGAAGTATTACTATCCCTTTAAGTGCAGAATAGGATGGCACACAGTTTTTTATTTTAAGGACTATGAAAAGATTGGAGTAGAATACTGTAAACCATTCCTGAAAAGGAACAGGTACCAACACCTGCATATTTAAGAATGTGTGCTTGCAAGACTGAGTGTGCTCATGAAACTGTATGTGAGAGGTTGAGCGCGTGTAAGAGAATCAGTGACTTAGTCTTAGTGGCAGCACTAGAGTGTGGCTCACCATGTTTTTATGAAGAAAAATATTGTGACAAACTAATTTACTTGCATTTTAGGAAACGGTAAGTAGAAATTTGGAAATGGGAATTGATGTTGATGTACTATAATTGGATTTTGCAAAAGCCTTTCATACGATGCACCGCAATAGTTTAGCATACTGCATAAATTAAAAGACTTCAATTTGGGAAATTATATCTGTACATGGATTGAGAACTGGTCATACTACAAATTGCAGAGAGTTGTTGTAAAAGAAACCTTTTCAAGTTGGTTTAAAGTTATAAGTGGGGTGCCGCAGGTTCAGTCTTGGGCCCGATGCTTTTTAATTTGTTTATTAATGATCTAGAAGTGAAATTTGAAAGCAACGTCTCAATCTTTGCTGATGACACTTAGCTGTGTAAGGAAATACATACATAGCAGGATGTTTTTTCTCTGCACAAGAATTTAGATAAACTGAGTGAATGGGCAGAAAAGTGGCAGATAAGGTTTAATGTAGATAAATGTAAGGTTATGCATTTGGGCTGTATAAACAAACATGCTGCATATACACTAAATAGGAGAGAAGGATTTAGGAGTACTGATACACAACAGACTTTACAGTCACAACTCTGCTGTGAGATTTACCCAGCTATGACAGCCACAGCCTGAACATCAGGATGATGATGTGCTCAGGCTCCTGTTGACACATAGGCTGGAGATCACAGAAACTAGCAGGGATCGGTGTTTGCTTCAACCAAAGTGAGGATAATACACTTATTTAACCCTCTGAGTGCCATACCTCTGTAGGGGGCCTCCTTGCAATGTATAAGTACAGTTCTCATGCAGTGGTGTGGAGCATAGTAACAGAGTTGTACCTCTCTGTGTGTGCATGCGTCTGTGTGAGCATGCACGACCGTCTGCATGTGTGTTTTTGTGTCTGTGCATGCCTATACTTCTTATTTATTTTTATTATCTTCTATGTTTTTAGACTTCTATATCAGTCAGCGGGGCTTCTTCCTCTTAAAGGATGTCATCAGATACATCATCAGAAAAGCAGGGTACAACTTACCACTATTCCTGTTAATGAAAAGATTGGAGGGAGGAAATGGAAGCAGTCCGTTCCTTATATTTCCTCTCTCCAATCTTTCCCTTAGCAGAGATACTGGTAAGTTGTCCCCTGCTTTTTTAATAAAAATAAGAGGTATAGGCAGTCGACTTTACAGGTTATGCACTTTCATGATATGTAAAGTAGATTACAAAAAAAGATTACAAAAAGATTACAAAGTAGAATGTTAACAGACACAGAGACACACACACACACACACACAGAAACACACACAATCAGGAAGTGAATTTACTGTGTTTATTTCCTGATAGTTCTAACTGACAGGCAGTTTCTATCACATTCTATGGAGAACTGTATGTCTCTGACTTTTCTGACTTTCCTCTCCATTAGAATCTAACAGGAAATCTAATTAGAATTTGACCACTATAGGGCACTGCTAATGTAAAAAAACATGGGTTTAAACTGTAATAACTCTGGAAATATAAATCCCTCGGCTGTGGGAGTACCCTTATTTTACTCAATAGGAAAATCCCTACAAGATATATTTTTTCATAAAAAAAAGGTTACTGCTCCTTTAAATGAAAAACAATTCCTATTCAAAAGCTGTGTAGCTCTAGACTTCCATACTTATGCAGACTCACCTTATAAAGCTTTTAAAAGCAGCAGACTGAGGGTTGATGCAGAGCGGTACTCTGTTTCCTTTCTGCTGTTCCAAAATGAACTGATGAATGATTTCTGCAATTAATAAAAAAGAGAAAAAAAGCTAAAAACTCAGCAAGTAAACAAAATATACATTAGAGGTGGGCTATTCATTTAATCCAATGCCACATCTCCATTCAAAAGGTTTTTGAAGGGCCATAGACACCATAACAGCACATTGCTTGACTAATGTCCCTGCCCCATGAATAATACCTCTTCCTGATTGAAATCCGAATGAAAATGGGATAGGGTTAAATCTGGCTGTTCCTAGTTATTCTCATCATGCAGTTCTTTAACACCTGGGTGCTGCAGAAAGAATGCATGAATTTGGTATGTTTAAACTCTGGTAGAATGATAGACTGTATTAAAAGTATGCTTTGTGATAAAATGTGTAATTCTTCCTCTGTAGAGAACCCCAGAAGTGATTTGCTCTGTATTACAGAGATGCTGCATGTGTACAGTCCGCTAGACCCTAGGGCCAGATTAAATCAGCCCACTGGCTGCATTTTACTCACCTCTGCATTACATGGTAAAAATGACTGTCACTGTTAATCAGATGTAGCAAGCATTAGCTTTTGTTAGCAGTGTAACTAGTTATAAGTTAACTGTATGTTCTAGGTTGCATTGACTTTAATGGGATTGATTTGAATGAACCCAATGAGGTTACACATCTCACTGATACCATAAAGGACTGTTCTTCAGAAAACATAACAAATAAAAAATATAATCCATTAGTTACAAATCTGTTATTGCTCCAATATGCACATACATTCTGATGTCACAAGGTGGCACCCTACACATGAAGATCTGAACTATGGTTCTTTTGGGACAAGGGATGCCAACCGCAGCTCTTCACCTGTTGTACTACAATGCTTTTAAGCCTCAGCTTGCCAGCGGCTGCCTGAGGATGATGGGGGTTGTAGTACAGCAGTTGGGGGACAAATGAACACACTGTTTTAAAGGGATAGTAATGTTTCATAATAAAAGCAGCTCTAATTAATCATCATAGTATTTGGACTATGGAGAGTTATTTCAGTTCTGTCAGAGTTGTAGTTCTAGAGTAATTCAATGGCAAAGTATCCCCCTCCCACCCCTTTTACTGATGTAACACTGCTCAGCCAGAGCAGAAGGGAGGTGCCCAGGTAGACTGCAGAGGGACAATCTTCAGTTAAGATAAGGAAAAAACCTGAAAGACTTGTCAAGGGGGGCAGGGATTTCATTGTTGTAATAGGAAGAAGAGTGTCCCCTTCTGTTATCTGTCTGGTCTATGGACTGCATTCCACATCTGAGAAGAGATGGCTTACACTAGGTACAAGGGGAGGGAGGGGAAACTTTACTTGTGAATATCTCTCAAACCATAAAGGTTTGAGAGATGAGACTTATATCGTAACTCCCTGAGGATCAGACTGGTATGTAATACACTGCTAAGCAGTGAGCTGCACTACCCTCTAGTCCATAAGAGCTAGTCCTGCAGCAAGCAATCAACCCCCCCCCAAAAAAAAAAGGTAATGAGCGACAATACCTGGAATGTGTTTTGTTTACTTCCATTTCTTCAAACTGCAGCTTTTCTCCACCTGTTATTGGTACACAATTCCCATCATCCTCAGCCAGCTGAGGATGATGGGAGTTAAAGCCCAACAAAAGCTGGATGCTGAATAATGGGAGTTATTTTCCAACAACAACTTGTGGGTTGGCTGAGGATGGTGGGAATTCGACAGTTGAGGCTTTCAGGCTGCCCAGCACTAACAGTCAGAATCCCACCATCAGCTAACGTTTTCATGTTTTGGGGTGCAACAGCTGTGCCTGGACACCCCTTCTCTGTTTGCCCTTGGGCCAGCGTTTTTTCAGCATTAGTCTTTTGGCCACACCAACTGGCAATCTTTTTAAGATACCCGTACTTAAACACGGGTGAGATAGCACGGGTGAAACCTGACCAGCTGGTTTGGCCTGAGGACTGAAACTAAAAATGGCCACCTTGGGCAATGCACACAAGCAGTTAAGCTACAAGCCACTTTTCAATCCCAAATCCATAACCCTAGTAAGAAATTATTTATTAACCCTATTAGTGCCCTAAGGTTGGAGGGAGATTTCAAATATGGTCAGTGCAAGGTTCCACCTTCTGGACATCCAGTACAGGGGTGGGTCACATGAGGTCTTCCAGCTGTTATGGACTACAAAATCCAGTATCTCCAACAGTCACTGGGTGGTGGTGGATTATGGGAATTGTAGTCTGGAGCAGCCAGAGGGCCTCAGGATGCCCATCTCAGATCTAGAGGGACAAGCTCTGAAAAGTGAAATGCATACTGAAAAACAGGTTAAAACTAAAAATACTATTATTAATATGTATAGGCATTTTCACAGCATTCTGTACTTGCAGAATATTCAAAGTCAAAATAAAACTCAGGGGTGAAATGAAAATTCACAGTGATTTAAAGGGGGAGGTTAACCCCCTTAAATTCTAGAGGGGTTTCCAATATGCTGCTTTGCAATGCATGGAGATCTCAGTAGAATTCAAGGGGTTACAAGTCCATGGATATTTGGGGAAATTGTGTTAGACCACTACAGTGCAGTTGGTTTGTTCCAGAATTGCATGTCTTAAGATTTCTAAATACAGAAAATGGTAGGATGGTCAGTGCCAGATGTGCAGCTGCTAGTATATCATGGTCACTGACCTCCTGCCGGGGTGCTCATACACAGTAGTATGTAGAGCTATTTAGAACAAATCAACAAACATCCAGATAACAGCAGTCCTGTGTCTGGAGACCATTCATTTATGTGAAAAGCTGTCACATGGTGGTGAGCGTAGTAATGCACTCTCCCACCTGAAACAACTGCATGGACCAGCATCCCTGGGAAATTATCCTAGTACTGTGGTAGCCATACCCTGCTGACTGGAGACTGTACCAAAGAAGGTCTACAGACCAACAAGCTGCTCTACTCAATAAGCTGGCCTCTCCTTTTTATATAAAATCTGTGAATGTTATAACCTACTCTTTCCTACATGAGCAATCTGTATTTTAGCATTAATGTTTAAGAAACTAAATATTTTATCAGCTATGACCAACTTACATTCATCAAAACCAACACTCAGTCCCTAAGGTGGGGCTATATTTGAAATATAACTGGCTCTTAATTCGTTACCCCCTTAAGGGCCAGAGGGGTGTGTGCAACCACCCCTCTGCTCCTCAAGGGATTAAACAGGAGGACTTACCTTGGGACTGTCGGCGCGATGCAAGAAATGTTCGCATTGGATAAAGGCATTTTTGCGCATGTTCTAATCCAGGAAGCTAAATACCGAACGCTTCTTGAATTGCACATAAAAAAATTCCATTTTACCACAACACTACAAAGACGTATAAATTAATTCGCAATACCAGTTCTTGCATTAGGCGCATTCGCTATTCCACTCACACAGATTCGTTAATCTCAGCCACGCCCACAAAAAATAAATATACGCAGCCGTTCGCTAATCTTGAATTTTCATGCGCAATTCAACAAAATCATGCGCAAACCTATTCCCTAGTGGTTTTCACACGGGAAATAGCGATTGCGCACGTTTCCTGCATTGTGCCGTGTGTCCTTAATAGTGTCATCAGACATACCTAGATATATATTAGTTTTTTTATGCACTGGATGATTTACTGATGGATAGTTGCATTTCATTATCTAAAAATTCGTACATGACTCTAAAGTACCATGAGAATGGATGATCTAATTCAGACTGGTAAAGTCTATGCTGTGAGTAAGTATTTACTATAGGCAGACTAAAATGGCACACAGCTACAGGCAACTGCTAATACAATGCAACAAATACATTTAAATAAATCTACTTAACTGCTATATGAAGGACATCTGCCTAGAGACGTTCTTTTGTTAACTCTGTAGGTCTCACATTCCTTTGCAATGAAGTGGAGATCTTGCTATCATCCAAGGGGTTAAAAATTAAGACCCACTTAATAGGATTGTCCATTAATATTTAATTGCATAGGAGACAGTACTTGCCTTTCACCTGCCGTACAGAACTGAGGTTCTTTTCAAAAGTGTCATCAAATTTTGGGTTGGTGATGGGCTCAAAGTCACTGGTATAGACCCTTCCCGTTGAAGTTGAAAAGCAACATTTACACATGCAGGTGTGATACCGCAGGCGACCTTCGTCCAGGTACGGGTGAGCCAAGGCATCTTTAGCAGATATCCGTTTGGACTGAAACACACAATGTAGAACTATTAGGCTTCAACTAATTTAACCCAGTGGTGTAACTAGACACTGCTGGGTCTGGTACAAAAATCCAAGGCTATGCACCCCCTCACATTAGTATGTCAAACAAACAGATACTCGTAAACAGAAACACACAAACATATATATATATAATCTGATAAAACACAACACAAATATCTTGGTCAGTGGTAAACTTTGAATTCTGTTTGGCACCTGTTCAAGTTATTCAAATGTGCTTAGTGATTAAGGGCAGGCAGAGCAGCATTAGTGTCTCCCTGTAATCATTTCACCCTCCTGTTATTCTGGCAATGGCAAGAGAGAACAGAGTAGATAAATTGGTCACTGCATGGGGCAACTTTATATATCAGTATTATAAACTGAATACACAATTTGTGCACTAAACTCAATCCTGCCTGCTCCTTGTCTTATCGGAGCAGGATTTAATTCAGATTGCAGAAGATGTAGTCTGTTTAGAACATGGGCATATAAAGTTGACCCACTGCCACAATGACAGTAGAAGGTACAGTTAGGGAAACAATTATTTGATCCCCTGCTGATTTTGTACATTTGCCCACTGACAAAGAAATGATCAGTCTATAATTTTAATGGTAGGTTTATTTGAACAGTGAGAGACAGAATAGCAACAAAAAAAAAATATCCAGAAAAACGAATTTCAAAAAAGTTATAAATTGATTTGCATTGACCCCTTTGCAAAACATGACTTAGTACTTGGTGGCAAAACCCTTGTTGGCAATCACCGAGGTCAGACGTTTCTTGTAGTTGGCCACCAGGTTTGCACATATATCCGGAGGGATTTTGTCCCATTCCTCTTTGCAGATCCTCTCCAAGTCATTAAGGTTTCAAGGCTGACGTTTGGCAACTCGAACCTTCAGCTCCCTTCACAGATTTTTCTATGGGATTAAGGTCTGGAGACTGGCTAAGCCACTCCAGGACCTTAATGTGCTTCTTCTTGAGCCACTCTTTGTTGCCTTCACCGTGTGTTTTGGGTCATTGTCATGCTGGAATACCCATTTTCAATGCCCTGGCTGAGGGAAGGAGGTTCTCACCCAAGATTTGACGGTACATGGCCCCGTCCATTGTCCCTTTGATGCGGTGAAGTTGTCCTATCCCCTTAGCAGAAAAACACCCCCAAACACTCAAGAAGTAATGAACATCTAGCATGTATAAATATCAGCTGAAATGCTTTCTGGATTATTTTCACTGCTCCAGGCACAGTTAACACAAATGAATGTGCATAAGGGCTACTCCTCTCAAGCACACACTCAGTAATGGCACAAGAGAGCTAAAATGTAATGTGTCTGAGCAGCAGCCAGTCGTAGAACAAGCAATATCTGCTTTTGATCATTATCAAGTAAGCCTCCCAAGTCTTTAGGCTTGATTTCTGAAAACTCTTAGGGTGTCTCCCTGAGAGTGAAAGGCAATCTAGCATTGACCCTTTGCTCATACTGCCCAAGGAAATCAAATGCATCTCACTGATGTGGGCCAAACAATGCCAAAGTGCAATGTCTGGGGTTAACTGGTATTCCTGTGTAGAGGGGACTTGCTTGTTATTTTGGAACTGCCCTTATTTTGCACTGCCCTTATGAGTGGAATTAGTCTCATGTGTACATGGAAAGTTCCCCTCTGAAATCTTTTGCACATTCTTAGTGAGTCTTACACATTTTTTATTCTTTCCCCCAAGCTTAAGAAGGCAGAGTACATGAGACTACTTAAAGGGGATGTATCACCTCTATATAACTTAGCCTAAATACTTAGGTTATATATCGAATATGACTAAGTGTGTCTTAATTTTTTATAAGCTTTATTTGGCCTAAACTGAAGTTGTAAATGCTGCCCTGGATAGACTGAGACTACCAGCTCTGTAACCTCAGTCCGTTCACTCTGCCTCTGCTCCCTTCCCTCTTTCCAGCCCCCTCAGATGACGGAGGCTTCTGTCTGTAAGCTGGAGCGCTCACTGGCTAGGTATCGATCACTGAGACCACTCCAGCTTACAGATAGAAGGAGTAAGGGGAAATTCTTAATGGCCATTATAACTTTCTGGTCATAGTACGGTAAGTTGCAGGTTGTTATTAGGTAGTCTTAGTTCTCCATTTAAAAGGCGAAGCTTTCAAAGAACATGGGATTTCATACTTAGAAACATGGCAGGCTTCTTGTCCACCACTGTACACCACATACATACAAAACAATAAAAATAAATATAGTCTATAGCCATAAATTATAATTTACAATAGTGGTGGTCGACCTGAAGCCCTCAAGCTGTTTTGGACTACAACTACCAACATCATCATTACTGGAGTCAAAATCCACAACAGCTGGAGTGACTCAGGTTGCCCACCCCTGATTTACAATGTATCAAAAGTTCATGCACTACTATTCATTTAAACACCACTAGGAGGCACTAAATAACCTTTGAAAAGAAAACCACAAAACTATAGCTGTAAAATGATCCTTACTTTACATAACCCTTTGAGTGCCAGAGAGGTACCAATGCATTGAGTTGCAATGCGTTGGATACCTCTGTGGCACTCAAAGGGTTAAAGGGCCACCAACACCTAAAACTTAACAAGAGTTATATGCAAATATCATATACTTCATGCTAACATCAGTAAAAATTAATTTTCTGAGGCCTGAAATCTAGTCTTACATACATTCTGAGGGAGCAGATATTCCTACATATTCCAGGATTCCTAATGATTGTCCAAGATTATCTGTCACTGGGCCAACAGCCTTTCTGAATACAAGAGCAGCGAATACTAATCACAATTACAGACTTTAGTGTTCACTATCAATACAGATAGCACAAGCATTAAATGTTCTCCAAACAGGACAATTTCCACGTGTGTTAAGAAGCAAGATAAGTATTATATTTTAGGGGTGAAATAAATGAATAATACAGGTTTACATATGTTAGCTTTAAGTACATGATTTTTTTAAGTTATAACAATTTTTTTATTGTGCATGTGGTCTTTTAATAAAGGATTACTTTTCCTTATGGCATTATTATAGGTTTTATCAGTTACACAGTAATTTACTAGTTGCGTTAAATGTCTGTAAGTGGAACTATCAGTCTAAAACAAGTCTTCTCCTATAGGATGAGAATTAAAAACCATGAAGGGGCTGCACAATGCACCACCTGCCTAATTGCGAATAACCAATTTTAGAGTCAGAATAGCCCCCCCCAGGGATAAATTAAGCAAACAAGAGAATATAGTCTGGTTACCCTTACAGCTGAGCTGCCTCCCACAGTTTACGAACCACCCAGCCAAATGCTTGAAGCCACACAAGAGCTGCACAAGTCTAGAACTGGCTAATGGTCAAGTCTCCTCCCACAGGGGAAGCAGATCATTTAGAATGTTAGTTCCCTTTATCTGAATACTGCATGTGTTATACTGCACATATTACTTACATTTACACCATTTGGCACATGTATTAATAAAATAAGGGGAGAAAATACTGTTTATACAGATCTGTGGTAATATACAATGCACTATATAATTAAAATAATATTTTGTGGCACCTTTACAAAGAAAAACACCACCAAAAAAAAATTAATGAAGGATGCAAATCGTTTATGGCTCATGATAAAACACAATGACCAAAACATCTTTACTTCTGTATTTATCACTACTTTGTACAAGCAGAAACAGAATTGCTAGTCTGAAGAATATTCTGCTTTTTAGATTGTTCTGCAACAGCCCAAGGTAGGAGTCCTATACTGTGCTACCATGTTATGTAAGCTAGCTTGGCATTGTTATATTCATCCATAAAATTAAAAGTACAAACACTGCTATCTTGCTTTGCTGTATGCATGAATAAAAAAAAAAAAAATCATGTTTTATGCTTCAGATGGCATTTAAAGTACAGTACAGGGAGGGAACTGATTGGTGCCTTATGTCCTCTAAAATAAAGAGAGGTCTTGTCCCAGTGGCCAAAAATTAACTCTTTGAAGGTCTGTGGTTGCTGCATATCAGGGACTGGTAGGAACATAGGCCCATATTTATAAACGAGGACTGGAGTTATTCTGGAATAAACCAATTTCACCATAGAGGACAAATAAAAATCCTAAATTCCCATGCACTCAAATAAAGCTCGTTAACCCTTTTGAATGCTGGAGAGGTCTCCAATACATAACCAGAGTAACATAGCTATTGTAAGTAAATATACACATACACACTTACTTTAAGGAGGCATATACCTAAAACCTGACCTGTTCTGATTCAAGGACTGGGATTTAAAATAACTATGTTAACCTGTTAAGTCGTATAAACAAATAATGTGGTATAATATTAAAATATTAAAATATTTATCAAACTGTTCGGCAATACCAAATAGTACCATCAAGTGTAAATGTCCAACATGTGGTATCAGATATATGTACATAAGGCTAAGAGTACATAGGAGGGTTTTTTCCCTGTTTTATAATAGCAACTGTCATTCCCAGTACATTCTGGAAATATAAACTAAGCACATATAATAACCCTCTGAGTGCCAGGGGGTACGGAAAAGGGTTAAAAAAACGGGATTGATATTCAAAATACAGGAGAAATAAAATATGGGCTTGTGTAGCTGATAAAAACCATGCATTATCAGTTAACATAAAAGCAGCATATAATGAGCTGGTTGTTTGTTCACAGTATCGCTACTGCTCAACCCTTTTGAGCTCTAGAGGTGTGCACAGTGCATTGCAATACACTGGATACTCACCTGGCACCCAAGGGGTTAAAAGGGAACAAACACGCCGCCCACACACACTTACCTTACTATAGTCATAAAATCCTAATCCCCCCCCCACAGAATTTTCCCTTTGTACAAGAGATAAATTGTCATGTCTGTCAAGTCAAGGACCACTGGACAGAAACTCCCCTTAATGCACATGGCAGAGAAACTCCGCCCACTGCACAAGGACCAAAGAAGTGTGGCAGGCATTACTTTGCAATGTTTTGTATGCCACTCTGATCCTTAACCGTTTGAGTGCTAGAGGGGTACACAATGCATTGCGTAACCCTCTGGCACTCAAAGGGTTAAGCAGGCCCATGCAGGAATTCAGAACTCACTGCTCAAGAGATAAGATCCTTAAAAGCACAAGGGAAATTAGGACTTTCTGGCCACAGTAAGGTAAATGGGAGGTTATTATTAGGTCTTCTTTAACCCCTTAAGGACCAGCGCGATCCCGTGCGGCCGGCACTTGCGGACCACGGGGCATTTTTTTTTTATTCTCTCTTCCGGTTCAGGGCACCAGGAGCCCTGAACTCCATGCTGTGCCAGGACAGTCATTGGTCCTTAAGTGCCGGACCGCCTTGACGGTCCTGGCACGGCAATGGTCCTTAAGGGGTTAAAGGGAAAGAAGTACATAATGGACACATTTTTTGTTTTTACATAACTTTCCCTGTTGTGTAAAAACAGAGCTATTCCCACAACTTCATTCAAAGATTATTATACCTCATACTTGCATTTTTTGAGATGAATTTCTTTCATGGTCTGCTCATTTAGGGTGGTGAGGTTGCTATTGCTTCCTATGAATATGGCCTTCAGCTGACATTAGGCATCAGAAGACTGCTGCAGAAACATTGCCACCTTAAAATGGCAGACCATGTCTGAGCTATAATAACTTTTGACTTAAACATCTCCCAGTACAAGGAATTGCCTTGATTTACTTTGCAGGGTATTGCGTACAAAATACAAAATATTTTATTGTTATACAGTATTTTAGTAAATCGATTGGCTTACCGAACAAGATAATATATCAACCTTTAGTAGGCAGGACTTTCTAAAAAAATATGTGATTTGAAAAAGTTCTCAAAATTCCCTATTATCTTTATCAGCTATCGTTTTTTTTCTTTTTAATAAAACGTAATTTATGAAATCTTTAGCTTTGTTAGCTTGTCATGCCAGCCAGTAATCTCTAATTTGCATAGTCAGGTACTAACATTCCACACTGCTCTCACTACTCCCTCCTGCCACACACCGATTGCCTGTACTAGCTCATCTACAGAACCTTAAAACAGGATAGTCATGAAAAAGCTGTCAAGATGGCCGATATCAATGAGTTGAAAAGCTGATAGATGACAGTTCTAATTGTGTGCCAGAGGGGAGTGCAACGCACTGTTCCTTCTTACATTCAGTGCGTTAACAGAAAATAAAGTGGTCTACAAAAATAGATATCTAAAAAAAGATAAACTAAATCCTTACTTACTGGATCAAAGACCAACATCCTGCAAAGTAGATGGACAGCTTCGTGAGTAGCCTGACTGGACAGTGTATACAGAACAGGAAGAGATGGCTGAAAGAACAAAACATGTAGTTAGTCATCCTATATAATAATTCACTAGGATGTTTGTCACGATGCAGTCATGCGCAGTAGAGATGCTCGCGTTCGGGGAGTCTCTACTGCGCATTATTGCATCGTGTGAGTGAGGCGACACAAGACTGCATCGCGTGGAGCAGTGACGTAGCGGCCTCTTAATACTTTGAGTGCCAGAGGAGTAAACCATGCATTGCTTTGCAATGCGTGGCATACCCCTCTGGCACTCAAAGGGTTAAAATTACCCAGACCTTGGTCCATGCATACGGGCTTTTACACTAGTTCTAAAATACAGCAGCCCATATTTATAAAAGCAAACTGGAGTTATTTTGGATTAAATCAACTGCACCATAAGGGACAAAAAAGTACTTTTAATTTAAATAGGGAATGTAACCCCTTGAATGCTAGAGAGGCCTCTAATGTGTTACGAAGCAATAGGTTGAAGACCTCTCTATCGTTCAAGAGATAAAAAGCTCTGTTCAAGTGCTTGGGAATTTAGGAATTTTTATCTGTCCACTATCGTGCAGTTGGTTTACTCCAGAATAAAGTTTATAAATATGAGCCCATGTGCAAAAGGGAGCAATTCTGGAATAACCCAAATGTACTATGGGGGACAAATACTAATTCATAGGGGATTTTTTTTTTTTTTTTTTTTTTTTTTTTTTTTTAAGTTAAAATCTACAAATGTTTAATACATGACAATATTCGTTTTCGATTGTGAATGCTACAAGTTATATGTTTTTTGTCCCCTGATTTTTGCAGTTGAATATATTTCCTTTGCAATAAATAAATAAAGCCCCAATTCATACACAGATAAAATTATGACTAAAATCACCAGGACTCAAATGCACATTTTTTTTCATTTAGGTGAAGAGTTTATCTGCTGATCCTTCAACTCAAAATGTGAAGCCAGTTTTTATTTGAATGCATTTTTTGAAGATATTTGCATACTTCATTTCATAAAAATATAATTTCCATTTTATTGATTTAACTGATTAGACCTTTTCTACAGCTGCACCGTATTTCTGACAGCACCATATAAGCATGTCTTCCAGCCAACCCTGTATAAAGCACTTGATTTAACCTCATGTTTAAACCATCAGCTGCAGTCCTCAGTTCCAATTCAGAGTTCTTTCCTTACTGCAAAAAATGCCAGCTGGCAATGTACCTTTAATAATATATGAACCTTAAGCAATCAAGTGTGGTTTGATTATAATTGATGGATCTTTACTTAAATGGGCATCAATTCAAAATGCATAGGTTGTGACTGAAATGGTTTTTAGCATGCTAAAGACAGGGTTAGGTTGTTGTCACTGGACTACGACTCCCATTATCTTTAGCAGGTCAACAGCCAGATGTTTTTGGTGGAAGTTTTACACAAAGCAAAGAGCCACAGGTGACACCCCTGAGCTTGAGTGGTCATGGGTGGCATTATCCTCCATAATTCCTACAGAACCTCTGAATTCCACATAATGCACGATGGATTGCCTAAAGTAACCTCCTCTCCCCAAAGGCAGATATAATTCATTCAGTTATTTGCAAAGCAACCTTTTAGGGCTTTTTACAGCAAAATTTCCTTGCTGTAAGAAAATGCCACCTGACAATTTCCCTTTAATAATATATGAACTTTTGGTTCGGTTTTATTCCAACTGATGGACCTTTAATTAAGCAGATATCAGTTCAAAATGTGTATACTATGACATTTAACTGATTCTCTGTATGTTAAAGTGATAGTAATGTTTCACATTAATCCAGTAATGTAGAGATAGTAATGTTTCCAGTTAATCTTCATAGTATTTGGGCCATGGAGAGTGTTATTCCAATACTGTCAGGGTTGTAGTTCAAGAGTAATTGAATGCTAAAGTATCCCCCTTCCGTCCCTTTTACCTAGTGTAAGCCTCATTCCTTCAGATGTGGAATCTGGTCTCTTGACAGGACAGGTCGCAGCAAGGGACAATCTTCTTACTGTGAGCATAAGGAAACTTTGACCCCATTGACAGGTTTTTCCTTATGCTCACTGAAGATTGTCCCTCTCTGTGATCCATTTGGACAGTCTTGCAGTGTTACATCAGTAACAGGGGTGGCGGGGGATAGTTTATCATTCAATTATTCTTGAAAGAACGCTCTCCACTATGAAGATTGATTGAAGCTTTTTTTTTGTGAGACGTTACTAACCCTTTAACCCCTTAAGGACCATTGCTGTGCCAGGACAGTCACGGCGGTCCGGCACTTAAGGACCAATGACGGTCCTGGCACGGCACTGAGTTTAGTGCTCCCGTCGCGGCTGCACGCTGCTTCGGAAGTCCTGAAACGGAAGAGCTAATAAAAAAAATGCCCCGAGGTCCGCAAGTGCCGGCCGCACGTGCGCGTGCCGGTCCTTAAGGGGTTAAAGACAAGCCATGGGTTGTGTCACGTGCAGCAGTCTCACTGTTGATGAGCGCCTTCAATCATCCTCAATATATCAGCCAGCTGAGGATGATGGGAGTTTTACCCCACAACAGAGGGACAGCTGCAAATGACAACCCTGGAATTCAGTGGTCATGGACTGTGTATCCCATAGGACTTCTGATTCCCTTCATAAAGTAGGATGGGCAATCTTTAGTTTATGCTACTTTGCTCTCCCTGATGGCAAGGATTTGTTTGAATGAATTTTTAGAAAAGCCACCTTCTTGGTTCTTCCAATCCCCTCTGTAATAGCTTTGTACAACCACATTATACCAGTTCAATCTGAAAGTGTAATAGACTGAGCTGCTTTCATAGGCTTCAATAATCTACTAATGTAACAGACCATTTCTGAGTCCCCAGTGAAAATAACTGGATTATTGAATTTCTCCTTTCTTGTGCTTACTGATTAAATTGTAAGCATTTCTCTCACAGATTTCACATATTGCTGTTCTAATGGCTTCCTTGAACCCATTGCCTTGCTAGAAGTTTGTTCTGTACATACAAGTTTTCCTGCCCAACAGATTAGAATTGTAGTTTTAGGGTTGGTAATACTCTGATTTTTCCTGCCTGCTAGGAAACAGATTTCTCTTTTTTCTGAACCCCCTGGTTTTTTTTTTGTTTGAGGAGTGACCCTTACTTGGTGTTTGACAAGGCTTCTGGTTGTGTGGGAGGCATACTGTTGTTTGGGCAGTGTGCCAACTGGATGACCTGCTTTGTGTCTCCTGACTGTGTATTAATGGAATCAGATCACTATAAATGAAAGTGAAAGCATGCCAAATTCCACTGAGCAAACAAATGGGTCGACTTTAAAAAGAGAAAAAAAAAAGAAAAAAAAAAGAGAAAAGAAGAAAGAAAAATTACTACAATAATATTAAATGTGCTTTAGACACAGATCTTGTGCTCCATTGATTTCACATCCCTCTCAAGATGGAAACAAGACCTAGGGTTTGCTTTAAAACCAGTCACTGAACATTAGTATTAATATTTTATTAAAATGCTTTATTCCCACCATAAAGTACAATGCCTGCAAGACCCCTTAGAAACATAATGGTGTCAAACAGGTAGCAATTTTTCTTCAAATTACATGCAAGAAGCTTGCAATAATTATAACTCTGAGCTTAAAACCATTAAATAGTGAAGTCAGGATAAAAGTGCTTTTGATGTGGTTGATAGGGATCAGAGCTAAAAGCTTGAATGTGGTATCAGGTGCAAAGAAAACGTAGATGAAAAGTAGGTTGAGAGCCAGAGATACCTTATCAATAGAAAGATGGAAAACACCTATTGCAATGAGAAAAGTACAATAGTAAAAAGCCGAAACAAAGCTCTCACTCCTATTGTCACACATACAGGTAAAAATTAATTAATAAATAAATATTAAAGCAGAACTATCACTCATATAAAGTGTGTCCCCCAATTAATTTTTACTATAGCGGTAAGCATATAAATCCATTTGTAATCCTTATTAAACGCGGTATTATTTAGAAATCTAAGTTCTTCGGAGGCTCACTGGCAGACAACAGCGCAGACATCTTGTCGAAGAGGCAATGATTGGCAAGGGGGAGTTGCATTGTACTGTAAGGTACAGACAGCACAAGTACACAGCTGCCTCTTCAGCAAAATGTCTGGCAGTGAGTCTCCGAAAAATTTAGATTTCTAAATGATGCCGGACTTAAGGATTATAAATTGATTTATATGCTTAACGCTATAGTAAAAATGTATTGGGGGGTACTTCTATAGCTATGATAGTTCTGCAATCTATATTGACCCTTTGAGTGCCAGTGGCATTCAACATGTTAAAAGAAACACCAATGTCATAAGTCCCAGTTGATTAACACAGAAAATATTCTACCTGCCAGTTTTCCAAGTCCAGAAAGTAATCTCTGAAGTCACACAATGGAAATGAAGAATGAAACATGAAATCAGGCAATGATGGATGGATGAGTTATTTATAAAGGATGGCAGGCGTTTACATGGGTATATATTTGAAACATATAATTCCAAAATGTCTGGAAAAATCTTATTATGACAGGTACATTTTCATATAAAGCCTCATTCAGAACTGGCCTTTTTTCCACTCACAAGACTGTATACATACTCTGGAACAAAAGCATAAAGGACAGGGTATAGTAAAAGTGGTGTTTTATTACAAACTTCGTACACAAAATTACAAAAGTGCATTCTCAGTATTCTCCACCGAGATAAAGTGTAACAGAGCCCTCCTTTTAGCCCAAAAGTCTGTGCTCTGGTCTCCAGTGTTGCTGTCCATCTGTATACCCCTCCTCTGTATGCTTCCCCTTCACAATGTTCTCCAGGGTACTACAGAATAATCTGATGGCACTCAAACCCACTCAGAACCCTCAATAAAAAGTATTTGAATAGGGAAACTGGCTGGGACTAGGTGGACATCACCAAACAGCTGCCACCTGTGCTACTGCTTCTCAGCACAGCTAAGTGGCAGATCTACGGGGATTAATGGAAACATGCTATCCGGGGTGAAAGTATCAAAGGGAGGCATGTGGACACTCCTCTGCTCTGTGGGAACACAGTACCTAATCCAAAAAGTGTTTTTGTGTAGTTTGGGTCTGTGTCTACCACTGGATCAAGGCTGGGCTGCCAGTCAGTATAGTGTGGTGTCTACTGCTGAAACAAGGCTTGGCTGGCAGCAGAGCAGTGTTCTTCTGTACAACAGTGGAATAAGGCTGGGCTGGCAGTTAGTGTAGTGTGAGTCTGTGGTTATGAGTGAAACAATTGAACTAGCAGACAGTATAAAAAAGGCCAGTAAAAGAGGTGATAAAGTGGAGATGACTTCTTCAGTGACATCTCTTCAAGTCCTATGTTATTCTATGGAGCAAACTTTGGAGATGTTCATGTATAGGCTCTATAGAATAACATAGGAACTTGAGAAGTGATATCACCTGAGAAGTAATATTTTATCACACCCTAGTGCATAACACCCAAGGTGTGTGCACTTCTGTGGCTACCATTGGGCAGTGGAATAGCTTTCCCAATCCTCTGCTTCTTTTTTGCATTAAAATTGCCATGCTTCTTTTGCTAGCTTATAATATTACTAGCAAAAGGGGCACAGATTTGCCCGTGGGGATTAAGTGCTTTGGGTGCTTCAGGGGTATTGATCGCATTGGTGTATAAGTACTTGGAATAAATATACGCATATGTATTGAATGTACATACACGCCTACCAGCATATTTATTCCATTTACATATACACCAATGCGATGAACACCCCTGACGCACCCAAAGGACTTAATCCCCATGGGCAACACTGTGCCCCTTTAGGTAGTATAATATATACAAGCAGACTTATCTCTTGCCCAGATACCCACCCCATGAATAACAAGTCACCTTTTTCTTGCGTGTAACTACACTTCAGAACACTGTGTGTTCCTAGCCAGGTGTGACCCCGATACCCACTTTCCGGCAGTGGAGGCATCAACCTGTTGGGTACTCTATATATGGGGACACTGTGCACTTCTGGCCAGGTATAACCCGGATACCCACTCCTGCAGGCACCTATTCCCTCATCTAACTATATATATCAGGACAGAGTGCTCTTCTGACTACACATAATCCCAGATCCATACCTCCCAACAGTGCCAGACACCCATCCCCTTGTCCATAACTATATTTAGGGACAATATGCTCTCCTACCAAGGCATAATCTAGATACCCACCCTCTGCAGTGTAAGTCACCTATCCCTTATGTATAACTGAATAAAGGACACAAGGTGTGATGTACTGAGAAAGTGGTGCAGTTCTGGGGTAAAACAAATGCATCATAAGGATCCAATATTATTTTTTGATTTAAGGTGGGGGCTTATTAAAACCCTGAATGCTAGAGAGGTCTCCAAGAGACCTCTACCATTCAAGGGGTTAAAATTACCCTTCAAACAGTGGAGATTCGGGATAGTTCATTCGTCCCCTATGGTCTTTTGCTACAGATTTGTACCACTTTTCATAGCACAGCAGCCTTACTGTGCTCTCCTGCACAGGTATAAACCAGGCACCCACACTCTACAGTGCCAGGCACCCATCCCCTTGTGTATAACTATGCATCAGGACAGTGATCTCTCCTGCCAATATACCCAACCTCCTGTAGTGCGAGGAACCAAGTATACAACTCAAGTGCTGCTGTACGTGTCTCTATCACTGTCTTCCTGGTGTCCTGGCCTTTGCCAGTCTGTCTGTGCCCCACACACCTCCATTTGCATCACCGGCCATGGCTTCTGTCCTGACTGCATGACCTCCATCTCCCAGGCTTCTTCCGATGACAGGAAGGAGCCTGGGAGATGGAGTTCATGCAGTGAGGACAGTAGCCAGTGACTTGAGGAGGTGAATCCCACTGAGCCAACGTTGCCCACCGAGTCCACTGAGCCAAAGAAAAGGGGTACAGCTTTGAGAATCTCTTGGAAAGACAGGTGCCTGTCTGGCGTCTTCCACTCATCCAGGATAACCTGGTCCATAGTGGGACTGGGTGGAAACACAGTGTAGGACTTCTTGTACATCTGACCCTCATCAGGGGTAGTAGTTACTTGCAGGGTCACTAAAACCACCTTCATGAGACCCTCAGCAGAGGGCACTGTGTCAGCCTCAATGTGGTCGCCAAAAGCATATGAAGAATGCCCTTCCTCACACTCCCCTTCCTCCGTATCTCCCTCAAATGAATCCTCCTCATAGGTTTGAGGTCAAGAATGCCTGAAGCCTTAGAGGCCACAAACCTGAAAGTAGTGGGGAGGTTTCCAATTATGGAGGACCCCTTGGAGGGAAAGAGGAAACTGTGCCATAGAGGACTTTAAATCCTTGACCCAGAATGGCTCTTGTTCAAGACTGGAAGGCCTGGGTGGTGTAGTAGGGGCCACAGCACAAGAGGGGCATAAGTGTCCTGAATACGCTCTAGGGAGTCCCATTTGGCATGAAGAACAGTAAGGAAGGGGGAGCCAGAGATGCCCCTA
Source organism: Rhinophrynus dorsalis (assembly GCA_037306005.1). NCBI lineage: Eukaryota > Metazoa > Chordata > Amphibia > Anura > Rhinophrynidae > Rhinophrynus > Rhinophrynus dorsalis. The sequence goes on along the minus strand of CM074719.1, from coordinate 113,778,449 downwards.
AGTCCTTTGCCTTAGGTCTAGCCCCATGTCCCTTTGGCTCTGACATCCTAACAGGAGAAGTGTCTAAACAGTATAAGAAACCCAAACACTGCGACCAAGATTAAAATATCACCTCAGAAAGCCCAAGAAAGTACTTATCTGGCAGGAGAAGGAGAGCAAGGAGAAACAAGCCTATGCGTAGGATACTCCAGCAAAGAGAGTAAATGGTATCTGTAAACCATCAGCCAGTTGAAGAAAGCCCATGAAAAAGGACATTCTGGGACTTGTAGTCTTCTCTGTTTGATGTTACCTACTAACACCAGAACTTGCACTCGCAGGACCACAGGGGCACCCGGATCGTAGGGCAAGAGGAGACAAGAAGAATGAGCCCACTCTCATCTCGGTATGTCAAATGGTTATAGAGATATATCTTAAAACAGTTTGTCCCATAGAAGTCAATGGAGCAAGCGCAGTTGAGCTGGTTTGCAGGCACACTTTGTAGACCGTTCTACTGAAGCATTTCTTTGTAGACGCTATTTCGGCTCTGTCCGGTGAAAAGACCATAATATCGATCTATCAGCTACAGCGCTGATGTATGGGGGGGGAGGGAGACTTTAAATTAGACAACTTTAATGGGACTTATATCGTTATGTTTTCTTTTTAATATGAACAAAAGTAAACTTTATGAAAATTAAGTATTACTAACCCTTTAAATAATAAAGATAAATATATTACACTAAAACACATGCAATTGGAATCTCTCTTATACTTTAGGAAGCCAATGTGTTAGATACCTCTCTGGCACTGAAGCTGTTAATGAAGACATAACACAGGGCCTCTGGGATAACCAAGTGGCTTCTTACAGAAGCACAATTCAAAACATCAGGGTTCCCAGAGTGGCTAATCTAAACTAAATAAAAAAAAAACTACCATAGTAAATGCCTCCCAGGAGAGGATAACTTAATAAAGGGGAAGCCACATAAATACCAAAACGAGTGAAAAGCATGAATAATTATGCACCCAGGTCCCAAAAGGGATTATTTCAACCTTAGCAATTTGTTCACAATATGGAATACTGACATGCCAGAAAAACTCAGTACACTTCTATTGTAATTTGAGTTCTCTTCTTTATTTTATCTACAGCTGGTATTTTTAAAATATACATTTTTAAATGATTAGCAAAATGAATCACATTTTTTTTTAAATCAGCAATGGGCGAGTTTAAGAATAAAATGCATTCTTTTCTGAAAGTATAAAAGCCTGCAATGTGTTTCTGAATACACCATTAATTTCCCCCCAGGAGAACAGCATATGTTTTCTACACAACAAAAGCAGTTCATGTATATTTAGAGATGGTATAGTGTTCATAGATGTATGGCAGCTATTAGCTGAAGAATTTTAACTCTCCAAAAGAGCTTCAGATTTGTAAAAATCTGCAGATCAACAAAACTGGAACATATTTTATTTAAAGGACAAGAAGGGTTGTTGTGTACGCACCTCGACACCTAAATATTAATTAGGGCAATTGAAATTTAAATTCAGAGCAGTTTCAAAATCTTCTGATATTCCTGGTAAAATTGTCAAAATAGGCCCAAAATACTATTCATCTTATATATTGCTATAATAATACATTATATACATTTGTTGTATATCTCTCTCTCTCTATAATATATTACATCTCTATATATGTTTTTGTACCTCTCTATTACATATCTATATACATATTCCAACACATTTGAATACTCCAGTGAGAACATTTTGAGATCCTGGGGTCTGATAATGAAGAACTCCTCGTTGGTCATTGTATCCAGTAGTAATTACATATTAAAATGTTATCAATACCTCCTAATAACCACTCCACTTACCTTAATATGGCCAGAAAATTTTAATGTCCTCTATGAATTTTGCCTTGTTCCTTTGTTCAATACATGCTAAATCAGTCTGGATATCATGTACATGGAGGCATAGATGTTGGAAGAATTTTTTTTTTTTTTTTTCCAAATTGAAGTTGATACAAGTCTTAAAGAAGACCTGCCACCCTAACATGTCTTGATTGTTTCTCAGAGAATTACAGTCTGTCTGTACGTTGTACTGTGCATACAAAATGCGAGAGGCTTCTGAGAATGAACAAACATCACAACAGCCTGTTCTATGGCTAGTCGCTGCTCAGAAGCATCACGTTTTAGCTCTCTAGTGCCATTACAAAGGAGAAATTTCCACATACATGTTAGAGTAATCCCGCCCAAAAGGGTGGTCCAGTTCCAAAATGACAGGCAAGACCCCTCTGCATGGGAACACCAGCTAACCCCCAACGTATGTTTGGGCCTCATCAAGGAGATGCAGCAGGATTCCCTAGGCACTGAGAGCAAGGGGTCCACGTCTGGATTACCTGCTACTCTTAAGGAGACCCTCTAAGAATATTTTAAATACGCATACAAAATGTTCTTGTGCAGAGGGGACTTGTCAATCATTTTGAAACTTGAACGCCATTTTGGGAGGGAATATGTATGTGGAAATTTCTCCTCTGTAATGGCACTAGAGAGCTAAAACATGATGCTTCTGAGCGGTGACTAGCCAGGCATCTATTGTACAAAATGCACCTCACCTCGTATATGCAGTGCAATTTTGGGCACCAGTTCTGAAAAAGGATATTCTAGAACTGCACAAAGCACAGCAAAGAGGAACAAAATTAAAGGAATGAAGGACTTGATGTATGAGAAAAGACTACACAAACTTGATTTATTCTACAGAAAAGAAGACTAAGTGGAGATCTTATAACAGGTATATGGAGAGGTCAATACAAGAATCTCTGTGGTGAGCTTTTCATTCTATGGCCTGATCAAATAACCAGGGGTGACCCCTTGAGATTAGAGGAAATGAGGTTTCAACTTCAGCACAGGAAAGGGTTTTTTTACAGTAAGGTCTGTTAAATTATGGAAATCCTTGCCAAAGGATGTGGTTATAGCAGATACAATGGATACATTTAAGAGAAGATTAGATACATTTCCATCCAAAGGGAACATACAGGGTTATATTTCGTGTATTAGTAGGCAAAACAGGAAGTTCTGATAGAGTAAATTATTTGGGAGCAGGAAAGCTATATAATTCTCATGTCTCTGCGTTCTGAGGCAAAGGTTGAACTTGATGGATTTGGTGTCTTTTTCCAACCTAATTTACTATGTTTCTATGTATGTTCCACAGAAAAGTGGAGGAATTCTGGAGCAAACCAATGTTCATGCACAAGAGAACTAAAATCCCTACTGATTTAAATAGGGCTTTTAATACCTTGAATGCAGCAAACTCTTCAACTCATTGAGGAAAATATGTTGGAGAGCTCTCTAGTAGCCAGTGAGGTTGAAAGATTTATTTAAATCAATGGGATTTTTTTTTGGAATTTTTAAAATTAATTTTTCTCATACTGTGTACCCCAAAATTCCTCCATTTTTCTTTTGAACATAGGTCTGTAAACATGTCTCAATGCATTTTATTTATTGACTGTTTCCCTAGTACAAATCTCTCAATAAACATCCAGACGCAATTACCTGTTTATGAGGACCCCTGAGTATGTGTGCCTTGGCTCCTTCACAAGCCGTCCTCATTGCTTCAAGTGACGGTGTCCCCAACAAATCTGTGATTAAGTCCAGCTGAATGAACAACCAAGACAGTAGGTAAATGGACAGGGAATCAAACAGATGTTTAATTAAGTATACTCTATATCAGACTATTCACAAGAAGTGTTTAAAAGACAAGTTTTTTTTTTTGTTTTTTTATAATGAACTATATGGGGCAGCTTGAGTCGCAGACTACAGTTCTCCACAATAAGTCATAAGAACATTTCTGCTTGGTGACTAACAAGTTTTAGTTGCAACAAATGTGAAATGAAAGCTGTCACAGTCATCTAACAAACAAATATTCACTGCAACTTAAAACCCTTGGGTGCAAGATACAGTACGGTTTCCAAAGCACTGAACAGGATGTATTGGAGAGATCTCTAGCATCCAGCTGGTTAAAGGACCATAAACCTTTGCAGAACAAAAACAATAGGAGTCTCACTGCTTTGAGAGGCTGCATTAAAAAGTTACAGTTGCAAGCTTGCGCACACACACACACACACACACACACACACACACAGACACACACAGACACACACACACACACACACAGACACACACACACAGACACACACACCACAACAAGAAACAGTGCCACATAATTATATGCTAAGGAGGTCTCCAGTGCAGTACAAAGCAATCCACTAGAGACCTCTTAAACATCAAAGTGGTTAACCCTCTGAGTGCCAGAGAGTTGTGCAGCTCACTGGATACTCCCTCTGGCACTCAAAGGGTTAAACAAACATTAGGTTGCATTTTATTTTAAGTTAAATGTGAATTTCAGGGCATTTTGTCACTGAGTCACGCATTGTTTTGTGTACACATTTTTATATAAAGTTCTCTTCTAAAACATACAGAAATACAGTGGTTTCCACACCAACATAGTGTTTACCCTTCAGATAGATTTCAACAGAAAAATGAAATATCTCTGATAACAGCAAAATGTACCAAATTCCACTGCAAATTACATAACGTACTACATCGCTTCTCCCACTTTTCTCTTAGGCCATGCAGAGCACAGGATCCATGGGGCGAAGTTCTCTCCGCAGAAGGACAGGGCACTTATAAAAATAGCGTGCTGAGGTGGCGACTGTCAGCCTGCACCACTTCATTCCACTCAGGTATGCTCAGTTTGACATTTAGCAAAGCAGAGATTTAAAAGAAAAAAAGAAGAAGAGGTACAAAACACGGAATCCCTTGAACACAGAACCCAAGACGACCACCCTGCCTGGGGGAAAATACAAACTATTTTGTTTTCTCCAGGAGGGAAAAACCTTTTTTCCACATGAACTAAGAGAAATGGGTATATCAGTAAGTACACAAAAATCCCCTTTTCTCTCTTTCATCCTACGCAGAACAAAGGAACCATGAGGATATGCCAAATAATCCACCAAGATTCCAGTGAGGAAAAGAGTAACCCTCAAAACACAGACCAGATTAAATGGGAATTAACTGGTACAACATGAACTGCATGTGTCCCAGGACACCAGCACTACAAATCAATGAACAGAAACAAATGTTGTACTGGTCCATTAAGAATCAGGAAGAATACTAACTCAGGCACAACAGTTCGTAGGACCTTATATGGAGGGACGACCAAGTCACCGCCTTAAACAACTGATAAGCAGAGGCTTGATTCTTGTAGATCAAATAAGTGCTCACTAAACTGGAGAAAAGAGATATAACCTGAAAGGGTACTGGCTTCTTCCGCAGAAGATATGTCTGGTGAATTGCAACCTTCATCCACGCAGCTATTGTAAACTAAGATGCAGCCCAGCCCGCACATGGGCCCTCAGGAATGACAAAAGGTGATTCAGATTTTCTAAAGGGCTGTGCGTGATGATCAAATCAAAGAGATGAAGCTCCTTCTCCTATTAGCTGGAGATGGACAGAGAAGAATGAACAATTTCCTGGCTGACGTGAAACTCTGAGACAACTTTAGGGAGAGACCCTAAAGGAGTTTTCAGAACCAACTTGTCAGGATGAAAGAACAAGAAGGGAGGCATAGAAAACAAAGCATGGAGTTTGCCCACCAGCTAATTTGAAGTGACAGCCAAGAGAAAAGCTGTCTTGAGCATCAGAATATTATGTAGGCTGGCAGAAGACAAAGGTTCAAAAGAAGCCTTCTGAAGCTCTCCTAAAATAAAGTTCAAATCCCTCAGAGGAGTGGGATAATGAAAAACAGCGTAAGCATGAGCCATGCCTTGAACAAAAGTTTGCACATCAGGCAATGAGGCAATACGCCTCTGGTAAAAGGACAGAAAGAGCCAAAATCTGAACTTTAATCAAACTATGACCAAGATATTTCTGGACATCCTGAAGAAAAAAATAGAACAACTGAAAAGCGAAAAGGTCAAAGCAGTTAACCCTGATGTTCACACCATTTCCTTCTCAAGATGCTGGCATCGAGAGCCATTTTGTCAAAGCAAACTTTCTCCACATGCGGATAATATAGTGGACCCTGAGACAGGAGGTCCAGACACAGTGACAATTGAAACGGCTCCTCTACAGATAGATTCAGGAGATCTGAACACAAGACCTGGCGGTGCCAGAACTGACCAACAAGCATGACATGGGCACATTCCATTCTGATCTTCAGCAATACCCTGGGAATCAAGCCACATGACCAGAAGGAAAGAGAACAAGCACTCAAACTGTGGCATTCGCACAAAATAGTTGAGATGTTTCCAGTCCAAAATAGGAGGACATCCTTTTTGGGAACTATGACCAGGTTGGAGAAGAACCCTGTGAAACTTACAGGGAAGGCACTAATACCAGTACCTGCATGTCTAGTAAGGAAGTTACCTGAACTGTTTCGCTTTGGGTCACAACGAACCCTGGACAAAGAAACCACAGGAGAAAGACTTAAAATCTATTCTGTATCCTACCCGTTGGTCTTCCAAGGAAACAGCTCATGCTCCTTGGAAAAGACAAAGGCAATCTCAGATTGCCTGTGATGGACCATGACCCCGTAAATCATGTGGAGGTAGGTTTGTCATATTTGGGCTTCTGGACTGTTTCTTGCCCAGTCAAGCCTGCTTGGGTTTTGGAGTGGAAATAGCCTGGGTCGCAGAGCCCTGGGAGCATTCCCATTTGGGCAGGAGAAATGAAAACCATGTTTCTTCTGTGGAAAAATAATGAACCTTAGCCAGGTGACAAATTGAAGAGGTCAGCTGCAGATGGACTAGCCCACTGAGCTACAGCTTCAACAAAAAAGGGTCACGCGGTTTCCATTCCTCAGTCAGCAATTGGTCTAGGAAATTGTGGGGAAAAAAATTGCAACCTCCTTTTGGGGAAGTGAACTAGAATCAGAACCAGAATGAGATCTTAAGCAGGACAGGAGCCTTTCTAATAAGAATCCCCCAGTGAGAAGGATGAATCTAATTCAGCTGCATCACTTCCCCTTCCTCAGTAGAGAAATCCACTATACTGGGTGCATCCCCCACAAGAACATTACTTAGGAGCATTTGAGAGGTGCATGGTGTCCCATGGACAAACATTCCAAGACCCCTTTAATGGGTGAAAGGATAGCACTAACTGAGGAAATTAGGGCCTTGTTCCATTGCAAGAGCCTCTTCAACAGGTAGGGGCCCCACTGATCACTAAATGCCTAAGCTTTGAAAGTTTACATGGCCTGTAATTCAAAAAGCAAACAATATGGGCAACTCTGGAAAGGCAGTTTGCCACAGAATTGCTCCTTTTTCTGCATAAGGCCCTAAGGCAATGGTTAACTATTTGAGGCCTTCCAGCTGTTGTTAAATTACAGCTCCCAACAACAGTAGGTGGTCCTCGAGTTGGCCAGCTATTCCTTAAGTGAAAATTAAATATGTCTGTATACACTCTTAATTCACTAATATTTAGTGATAGCAACCAATTATTTTGATTCAATGCAGTTGAAGAATACATAAAGTCAAAATAAAGGGTTACTATATCTTTAACCTCTTAAGGACCAGTCGCGTGCACTTAAGGACCAAGGACCATTTTTTTTTTCATGTGATCTGAATCAGGGCTCCCTGAACGGCGTGCAGCAACGCGGGGAGCCCTGAAATCCATGTCGGTCCTGGCACGTCATGCGGCCTTATCACAATCTTGTGCTAAAATATGCCTTCATAATGTGCATCAATGAAATATGCGAGAACCGTTTTGGAATACAAACAAATTTGATTATTCGTCATTGATTTTTTTCTCAATTGTGTATTAAAAAGCAAAGTAAATTTAAGTGGCATGCATATATACTCTCAAGTGTCCTCTTTGTGATCAAAATCCCTCTGTGCCCCCTCTTTACTAGGAGATCAAAATGTGTTGTGTGTATAAGTGTATATCACATTGCTCCACAGCAATAAAACTCACATTTGCATCTGTTAAGCCTCAGTATAACAGTTTATAAATTAGTCTATGTAAATAAAGTACTTTGGTCTTATTCTAAGTAATATATTCAGATCACATAACCTGTCAATCTAGTAACCTAGAAATTCTTGATAATGCGAAGGAAGGGATGAAGGAAGAAAAGGAGTGAGGAAGAGGAGTAAGGAGGGAGGAAGGAAGAGGGGTAAGGAGTGAGGGAGGAAGGAAGAGGGGTAAGGAGGGAGGAAGGGAGGATGTTAGGCAGAGGGGAAGAAAGGTGGGGGAAGGAAGGAAGGGTGTTAGTCAGGGCTAATTTTCTGTGAAACCTCATGGAAATCATTTTCTTGACTGGGCCAATATTACCCAACTCTGATGTAGTCAGAGCGCACATATTGAAGGTATTCCTGATAGCATAGTGAGAGATGTGTTTTGGACTCAAATATAACTAGTTATCATACTGCGAAGATAATTAACAAAGTGTCACCAAAGTATTAATGTTAATTTCTTAGATTCTACTTACTATACAGTAAAAGTAACAAACGTGTCTTATTGTGACAGGTCCATTTATGCACAAAATATTGATTGCAGTTTTCTTGTGTTTTATTAAGGTCCCAATAATATAAATTCCCAATTTAAAATGAAAAAAGTATAGGAGAAATTGCCATGGAATTTACAGGGGACAAGATTATACATACTATTAAGCACAGGGAGATTAAAGGGATACATCACGAACATTAGAATTAAAAGAAGAGAGAGAATATACAATTGATTGCAGAAATTTCTATGTAAAATAATATGCTACCAAATTTTCAGAGAATAAGTAAAATAAAGGCCCATAAATACAAAGTGGAACAATTCTGGAGCAAACAATCTAAACGAAATGGAACAAATGAGAAATTCCCCACTGATGGGAATCAAGTTTTTAATCCCCTCGAATTCTAGAGGGGTCTCCAACACATTGCTGCTTTAGAATTCAAGGGATTAAGGCTTTTGAGCCCAGGATGAATAAAAATGGGTGTGCACTGTTCATTTTGGGCTGGGAAGGAGAGAAGGGGTTTTAATTTTGTCCAAAGTCATTAGTGACTTAATATGGTCCTTTGGTTTGGATGTTGAATGAGAAGTAATACCTCCTACCATTTGTTTCCTAGTCTTCAGTGGGATCAGCAATTCCTGCCTGGGCTCTCTGATTCGTTAACACAGCATAGTACTAGGTGTGAGAGTGCTATATTGTCTATAAAATGGCCTGGGATAAGGTAACAGCATTTTTTAATACAAGTTTAGCAGCAATTAATCTCAGTAATTAACTGCATTCCCTTGGTCATAGGGGCACACCAACATGTCACTTGTTTAATTACAGGTGAGTACTCAACAGGTCAGTCATTGTGATTACACTGCTTGTGCTGAATTAGGGTTAGCCTGAACACCTGATATGTTGGTGGGCCCAGAGGATGCGAGCAGAGAATCAGCACTATAGAGAACAAAATAATTAAATCAGATGGTGTGTGTGTGTGTGTGTGTGTGTGTGTATTATATATATTCTATATATTACAGCCTACACATGCATTAAAATGCAAGTTGCCGATTAGATTTTAGGTTTCTAACAAAAGCAGCAACTAATGCTTATAGCTTTTGGTTATGTATACACAATATTTAAAATTAAATAATCCAATTTCATTTTTACAAAGTATCTTAAGATATTTCAAATACTCTTGGTGCAGAGAAAGCACTCAAAGAGAAAATGACAAAAGGGGCAGAGCCAATGCTCTGATGTTGATGTCACCTAGGCCGGACCATTGCATCTTTCATATGGGCTACTATAACCTTGTGTGAATGAACCAAAGTCCAACATACTGCATCTTTACCACACTCCTGTGTAAACAAACTAAAGATACAAGGAAAGTCTGCACAGAGATAGCACCTTTCCGTTGCACATGTGTTAGAGCCCTAAACTAGATTTCGCTAGATTTCAAAATTAGTATATGCAAATAATTAAATGAAACAATTATTTAGTATGTATTAACATGGCCATTTATTTGGGTGACTGTTTTAGAACTTTGCTGCCCCTTTAAAAAAGTAAATTTTTATCATTTTATTATTTTAGATTATTTAAAAAAACAACAGGTTTTCTTTTGAGTTTGAATTTTGGTGACATACCTTTAACAAGCAGGCGTGCAAGAAAAGCCACTGAACAGAGAAGAGTTAAAATGATAAGCGGGTAACTCTACCTGTCAGGCAAAGGAAAGGGTATAATTCAGCCAGTCAGTGGGGGTTTATGCACCTGGTCCTCAGAGCTTGCCAAAGGCTTGTTGTGAATGTTACAGCTGAAGTGCTAATCGGAACAAATTCTCCCTTGAGAACGGTAATTGCTACAAAACTGCTCAGTGAGACTCGTTCAGAAAGAGAGTCACCTGGGCATCATGTTCTTTTAAAGGGCTAAAAAGAAAATTAATAACTCTTGTAAACAAAAACTGCCTTACGCCTCTCAGGAAATCTAGTTTTGAGTTTCTAGCACAGATAATATCATAATGGAGAGCTTTCACATTTGTATTTGTAACGGCAAACTTACAGAGGCTGATGTTCTAAGAACTAGAGGATTTTTGGATCAAACCAGACCAGAGCAGTGTTGGCCTTTTTAGCATGTCACTGTTCAGCCATAGTTTCCTCTAATTCAGTTAGCACACCCACACATTTTATGTACTGCTTTCTTTATGGATACGTAGGGGGTTTCTTTTCATGCCATATTTATATTCATAACCCATCATTTAGTTTGAAAGCAATATAAAATAGTGGGGAAAAAATATTTTATACAGGTCTTCCTGTCATCATTTGTTCTCAATTTAGGTTAAAACATTTGAAAATTTGAATCTGTCCTCATTGGTCTATTCAGTTTACCCCAGAATAACTCCAGTTTTCTTGTACACAGGGCCCAAATATTTAACCCCTTAAGGAACAGAGGGGTGTGATCACATTGATTTTAAATATGTTATACACCCCCTCTGGTCCTGAAAGTGTTAAAGAAAATCCCCAAGATTAAAGTGTTTCACTCTGTACTATTTAATTTGAAAGTAGATTGTGCACTTACTTGGCACCGTTTTCCCCCCAAACATCCATGTGACAATGTGCTGTGTGACTTGCAGGAATAGACATTACAGAACAGATTACGTGCTATCATTTAGATTGTCTGAGGAAGGATTGTTCCCAAGCCCTTCTCTACTGACTAATTCATTTGTTAATACACATCTCCATCTCCAAAATTCTTCTGAGGAGACTAATAAGTCAGAGATCAAAAGTAAGAGAGGAATGCAAGAAATGCTGCGTGAAATCTTTGATCTAATTTCAAAGCCTCCAAATTCTGTATTTCCAAACAAATGCATACGGAATCACAGTCTCAGAACAGATACTTAACTACTTTGATATTCTAGGTGAGTGAATGCTTGCAATGCGAATCTAACACTAATGAGCAGGTTATGCAAATCAAATTAAGGTTTGATTTGTCAATTCATGAAATACACAACTCCAATTAATAAGTGTGAACCACTTTTTTTTAACTACCTTGGGATTGTGTGGCGGCGTACAGGCAGTGCTGACATTTTTACAGAAATTTAGATAAGATGGCGTTACATCTCAGGTGCCACTAGACAAGGAACTGGAGATGCCCTTACGAGACCCACGGCCACACCTCCATCCACTTGACTTGACCCCATCCACTGTTTCCTGTTAGAGGAAGTATACATGGGGTCCTACTCAAAAAAATAAATGAAATTTTCCAGTAATTTAAATAGGGATTTTAACCTCTTAAATGATAGCGGTATGCAAGGCAAAAAAGAAGCTCTAGAGACCACTCTAGCATTCATTGGGTCAAATAATGGCTAGTTAAAAGGGAACTCTCACCATCAAGACACTTAAGTTATTGAAAGTAGCTATTACAAATGTGTTTAGGTTGTACAATATTTTTGTAAAAAAACATTATAGTTTAAGAAATATAACCATTTATAAAATACGATGTCTCTAGTTTCTACGTAACAAGCTATGCTGCACTGCTCTGGAGGATGCCATCCTGTACTGAACTTATCCTCCCACGTGCCTCATTCCATCCCCAACCGTCCCCTAGGAGTGAGCGGTCTCCCTGGGAAAACTGTGTGCGTTTCTCCTCCTTTCCTCTCCTACCTGCACCCTTTGAAGAATAAGTTGCCAATAGTTGTGTGGAAAGTTTGGCCAATGTTTCTGAAGGCATACTGAAAGGGGAAAAAAACAAAGACACGCAAATCTTTTACACGTGTGTTTAACCCTTTGAGTGTCAGGGGATATGTTGTGTACCTCCGGCACTCAGAGGGTTACTTTGTTTTTTCCCTTTCAGTATGCCTCCAGAAACATTGGCCAAACATTCCGCACAACTATCAGCATCTTCTTCTTCAAAGTCTACACACAATTCCTTTCCAGCTTCATCGTGATTGCAAATGTCATCATGAGTATTGGGTCAAAATATAGATGAACTGGGGGGTTTTAGCCTTGTTTGGGGTTTATAACACTATTGGGGGAAGAGAGTTGGAATGGAACAATTCCACTTTAAGTATGAATGCAAACTGGTAAATAAACATCCTATAATATAAAAGGCCAGATGTATGTTTGTCTGATGCAGCCATGTGCAGTACAGCCTGCCGATGCAGTCATGCGCAGTAGAGCCTGCCCGACCGTGATGAATGCTGGCCCGTGTACACAGGATTCTGCAGTCATGCGTAGTAGAGAATGCTAATGCAGTCATGCTCAGTAGAGATTGCCCGAATGCACAGAACGCTGGCGGCCCGTGTACACAGGCTTTTACATTAGTGCTACCATAAACCAAGAGCAGATGTGAGATGCCAAGGCACAGAGATTGCTTTGGCCAATGCCAGAACTCAGAATGTGGGTGTGGCCAGCACAGCGGATTCATCCCTCAAAACCTGTAAGCTCTAGACAGTTATAATGGCCCTAAATATCCTTTTTTCATTATTGTTTTTTTTTGTTTTTTTTTGGCACATCAATGGAATTTGGGGAGTTTATTTCTGTTCCCTGTAGAGCAGCGTGTTTGTCCCTGAACTGCTCCACTTCTTGGTAGATATGGTTCTTAGTTTGAACTGAAGCATACATAAATATGGCTTTCCAATGTAAAATGACTCGCTGTTACCTGTTGGATTGGACTTTGTGCCTGAAACAATATTCTTCGCCCAAGTAGCTCTGCAAAGATGCATCCTACAGACCAAATGTCTATAGCGTTGGTGTAATGACGACTCCCCATTAGGATTTCTGGAGCTCGATAATACTGAGTGACAACTTCCTGAGTCATATGACGAGATTCGTCAAGTTCTTCAACCCTTGCCAATCCAAAATCACAAATCTGGAGGGGAAAAAAAAAAGTGTTTTAAATTCAAAAGGCATGTACTTTTGTCATAACTGATGTGCACACAAATGCCAAATCAAAAACAAAGTTCCTTTCTTTGATACCTCTTATTTTAATAGATTAAGGCCTAGCTCACCTGGGAAGCTTTGCTGCAGTTACTTTATTTCAACAACAACTTTAACAGAATAAATACCGTATTATTGCTTTTTTATGGGGTAGCTCACATGTATGACTTTTATAGGTGCAACTTTCACTGGAAACCTTGGGTTTCTGTAACATATTGCAACACAGTTGCTGCAAGAAAAATCACCAATGGGTATTGCGCCAAACAAAATTGTGAGCAAAGGCTTTGACATTTCTGAGGCAAACTTAATTTTGATCAGTAGAATAAAAGGTTCAAAAAGAAAACTGTCAATAGCTAGAGGAACTTGAACACAAAATTGGGTTTAACCAAATGGTTATAAATTTAAGTAACACTTAAACACAGGAACCATGAGGATATACCAAAGGTTTGGAGAAGGCATCCCAAGAGATCATCCACAGTACATATTATTCTTACTGAATCCTAGAGGAGTCCTAAAATACTTGATAATGCCATTGCCATTTAAGGATGTTCATGCTTTAGGAAGACTGAGCGACGCAAGGAAGAGGCGTAATCATAAATACACAAGGGTCCATGAACAGTATGCTTAAATTACTCTTGCACCTCTAAAATATATATGAATATATTGCTGGCAAATTTATTCTTACCTCCTCAAAACAAAGTTGTAATTGCTGGCATCTACGGACCACTTAATACCCTGGCACATTTTCTTTCAGATATTGCCAACCTCCTCAATTAGATTGGTATTCAAAGCAAGAAAAGAGTTTTTTGAGACTTTAATGTTAATTGGCTGGACTCAATTAAAGACAGACTTTGTTCATTGTTTAAGACTGAACTTATCACAAGTGATCGCCTTGCTTACTTGTATGAATCAAAAAACATCCAACTGTACTCTGCTGGACTGGATCCTTTCATCCCGCCCAAGTCAAATCCAAGATTGAGGCACACTAGCAAATGTTTTCAGCGATCACTCCATACATAGTCTACTGTGATCACAAAATTAAGGCAATCAAATTTTGTCCCAAAGTAAGTTACTAGATCATTTGGGAAATCTAATCTCCAGTCCTTCCTAAATTATCTAAGAAATTGTCCATGGTATAGAACAAATGTAATACCTGATCTAGACTCAGCATTACTGACCTAGACTCAGTAATGACCATGCCCCACTAAGTAAGGCCAGGGTAAGAGGAACCCCTGCATCTACCCTGGGTCTTTGTTGACCCACTTGAGTCATACAATTTTACAGATACAATAGGGACAAAATTTAAGCAAACTGGCTCCACTTATAATCTCTCTGCTTATAGATCATTGTGGAATACCAGCGCAAAATAAATAAAACTAGTAAAAACTGTACAAGCTGTACAGCAGGCATGCAAATCACAAGGCTGGCCGTCCGCTGCGTAGAGAAATCCCCTCCCTCCTCCTTCTCATTTTCAGGAGTATATCTTGTGCTTTCCCTGCATTTGCAGTTAGTGAGAGCAGAGTGCTTGCCCCAAAAAGAAGGAGCAGGCTTACAAACAAGGATTAATTTGGATTAGGTGAGGGGAGCGCTGCCAACCTTTTACTATGTAATAAAGATGGTAGCGCTCTCCCTCATCAATGAGAAGGGATAGTAAGTTGAATTTAAATAATAGCAAACAATTTATTTAACTTAAAAAAGGCGTTTTCTACTTATCTCCATATTTAAAAATATTGGGGGGATGTTTACTGTAGGTGATCGTTCCACTTTAATGGAGCTACTTTCCTTGATTTTGCAAAGTCCTTTGATACAGTAGACCATAATATTCTTATAAGTAAGCCTGAAAGTTCAAGATTGGGTAATCATTCTCTAAACTGGTTCAGATTGGATTTAATAAGACAGAACACAATATGTGTTTTTTGTGGACAATATTTCCCTTCTGGTCAAAGTAACCAGTTTGGTTTCCCAAGGCTCCATTCTTGGCCCACTTCTATTTTCCCTATTTAAAAACGAACTGCCCACGGTTTGCAACGCATCTTCTGTGCACACGTAGATGTCACTTTTATCTACACTAAAAATCCAAACAAATCAGAGCTTAAGGCAGTATTGCAAGATGATGTCTCTAAAGTTAAAGTAGGGATAGCTAAAAACAAACTGTTCTTAAATACTGACAGAACTGTCAAAATGGTATGTGAAACAAAAGCACACAATACTTAAACTCTGCAATACCCATTGCAACAAAGTCTAATAGTAACTTGGCCTCGGTTGACTCATACAAATATCTTGGTTATGTGACTTGACTCCAACCTCATTTTTTGTCATCATATTGATAAACATCCAAATTTTATCCTGAAATAGGCTGTCTGTTTATAATCAAATCCTGACTAAGTCCCCTTGTAAGAAAATGTATTGTTCAACAGACAGACTATGGGTATGTATGCACCACAAATCCCCCCTTGGTAAACTCAACACTGTATAATTCATTATATTGCTTTGTTCTCCAATGTAATTACAATACCAATCATTGTGATTAAAGTGGCCAAAACTCAAATCTAGACATACTCTTCACTTCTCTTGACTCATTTATAACCACTTCTCTAGAAGGCTACCAGACTTCCTGAGCAGCATGCGCTCTCCAGCTTTCTATACTAACCATAAAATATGCTGCACTGCTAACAATTCACTGAACATCCCACATTACAAGAAAGAAGAAGCTCAATCTGCATTCTCCTTCAGTTACCATGGGGAGGTGACAGCTCCGCCCAGTAGGCTGGAAAAATTCTGAAAGAAGTGCAGGGTTGGAGCCTCCCCCTCCACCACATCAGGCTACCTTAGCCCTTCCCCGCAAGATAGATTTGTTCCATCACCTGGTAAGAAGGCTGTGAACAGTTCTGCTTAGTTTTAGTTATTTTATTGTTTTTTCTTAGGTATGGGGTACCCAAAGTCCCCCATTATGTGGGTTACCATTACTGGCTTCCGCTCGAGAATTGCCCAGTTTACAGGTGCAGTCTGTGGACCCTTGCAGACCTGGGAGAGAAACATGCAGCTCATGTCTCTCCATCCAGAGGGAGTCTCTCTGAGGCTTCTTTTTCAATGGTAACCTGAAGAAAGACAACCTGTTGAAAAGGTAAGCAACCCTTTGAGAGCCAAGGTCTACTTGTCCTACAGTTCCCTTCCACACAGGGGTTTCTTTGGAGTTCTTTATAACTCCTGCACTCATGCTGGGTATTTTATATCTCTGTTCTATGGGTCATTGGAGCATTTGGGCAGTTCTGTGGCATTTAACCCCTTCCCTGCAAGTCTTTGGTCAGTTGAGGGACTTTTTTCTCACATTTCCTTTGGATTTGGTGTTTGCGCATGTTTATTTGGTGTTCTATGTGTGTTTTTACACTTTTTAGACACACTTGATTTGAGAAGTTATAGTTCAATTTTGGCACACTTTACCGCACAGCTGCAATGCTCCATTGACTTTTATGGGATACACTGCTTTGGGACATATCTCTGCAACTGCATCAGGTAACAAGTTGAGAGACGGCTCATTCTTGTCGTCTTCCCTTGTCCTATCATCCAGTTTGACTATACAGTGTTTTGGGAGGTCTCTGGGAAGATTAATTTCTGTTTTTGGGTACATTTGGGTAAGAAACTAAGTTTCCCACAACACCTGTTTAGCGGGATTTTCTTTCATTGGCTCTGAATTTGGATGCCATTTTCTCACTCTCCTGAACGAGTATCCTACGCAGGGCTTGGCTTCCTCTTCTCCTCTCCCCAGGTTAACTCTTTGCTTGCCAGATAAGTACCTTTTAGGCTTTCTGGGGAGATTTTATTAATCTGGGTGACAGTATTTGGGTTTCCTTTTACTGTAAGACACTTTCTCCTGTTAGGGGGCGGATCAAAAGGGACATGGGGCTAGGCCTAAAACTAAGGACTCAGGGGCATCTCTGACCCCCCCTTGCTTACTGTTCCTCATGCCAAGTGGGGCTTCCCAGAGAGTACTCAGGTCACTTATGCCCTTCATGTGCTGTGGCCCCTGTGTCTTAGCCAGGTCCCTCTAGTCATAAACAAGAGCCACATTGGGTCAACAACTTACAGTCCTCTATGGCACAGTTTCCTCTATCTCTTCAGGGAGTCCGACAGTCTTGGAAGCCCCCCGGGTCTTTCAGGTTTGTGGCCCCTAAGGACATTGGTATTCCTGCTCTCTCTAATTCCTCTGAGGAGGATTCTGAGGAGTCCGAGGATGGTAAGTGTGCAGATGGGGCCTCATCCCATACCTCTGGCGACCCCTTTGAGGCTGTCCCTGAACCCTCTGCTGAGGGTCTCATTAAGTCCTGTACCATGTTTCCGCCTAATCCCACTCTAGATCAGATTATCCTGGATGAGTGGGAGACTCCGGACACGAACCTTGCTCTTTCCAAGAGATTCTCTAAGCTGTACCCCTTTTCTGATGCAGCTTTAACTACACCTCCTCGGGTAGAACCCCCCTACTTATAGATTGTCTAAATCCACTGCCTTGCTCTTGGTGGTGCTTAAGGATTTAACTGACAGGAAGCTTGAAGCTATTGTAAAGTCTACATTCACTGACACAGGTGCCTCCCTAAGGCCTGCCTTGGCTTCTGTGTGGGTTACCAGAGCTATTGCTGTTTGGACTGAACAGCTTACTGAAGCTGTCCGTAAGGGTGCCCCTAAGGAGGATCTTTTGTCTATTCTAGCCAATATGTTTGAGGCTCAGAATTATGTTACTGATGCCCTCTTTGACGCTGCCAGGATTGAAGCTAAGGCTTCTGCCTTTTTTGTGGCCACTAGACGCACCTTGTGGCTTAAGATTTGATCTGCTGACTTATCATCTAAGAAGTCACTAATCTCTCTCTTCCCTTTCAGGGCACATCTCTTTGTGGTCCTTAACTGAAGATAATCAGTGAGGCCACTGGGGGTAAAAGCACCTTGTTGCCTACAGTTCCTAAATGCCCTACTATGGCAAGGAAACAGTCTTTTTTGTCCTCTCCAAACCGAAGTGCAAAGACTGAATCCCGGTGAGTCTCAGGCCAGAACCCCGTGCTCCACCCACAAGCCCAAGCAAGAGTGGAGGCCCAATCACTCCTCCACCAAATCCAAACCCACCAAACCTTCTTAGGCATGACTCGCTGAACCCTGGTCCGCATACACTTATAGGTGGTTGCCTGCATCATTTTTCAAGCATTTGAGCAGTCTCTGTTGTGGATCAGTGGGTATTACAGGTGGTTTCAGGAGGCTATAGGATTCCCTTCACATCCCTGCCACCCTACAGGTTCTTCCTTTCTCATCCCCCTTGGTCTCAGGGAAGGTTAAGTCTCTTCAACAGGGTGGTGCAGGCTCTCTTGGACAAGGGAGTCCTGATTCTGGTTCCTCTGTAAGAGAGAAGTTTAGGTTTTTATTCCAGCCTATTTGTAGTTCCCAAGAAGGATGGTTGCAGCCTTCCCATCCTGGACCTCAAGGACCTCCACTCCTTTGCAGTCCATACTCACTATAAGATGAAGTCCTTGTGCTCTGTTATCACTTCGATGTGTCAAGTGGAATTTCTGGCCTCTCTGGATCTGCAGGATGCTTACCTGCACATCCCCATTCATCCGGACAGCCAAAAGTATCTCAGGTTTGCTTGAGCTCTGAGACACTCAGTTTACCTCCCTCCCCTTCAGGCTCACCACTGCTCCTCAGGTGTTTGCAAGGGTCTTGGGCGCTTCTTCAACAACATGGGAATTCAGGTGACTCTGCACATGGATGATCTTCTGCTAAAGGCTCCCTCCTAAACGCCAGGTCCAGGAATGTGCCCAGATCCTCCTCCAGCATGGATGGATTCTGAACATGGACAAGTCTGCTCCAGTTCCTTCTCAGAATCTGGTCTTCCTGGATCTCTGGTTCGACACCTGTCAGGATATGGTCTATCTGACAGAGGACTCTGTTCAGCAGATCATAAATAATGTGTCCTACACTAAAGTGGACCTCAGTCCCTTGTGGGCTAGATGGTATCCACCATGGAAGTGGTTCCCTAATCCATGGCGCACACCAGGGAACTTCCAGAGGTTCACTATCAGGGTTTACTAGGGGAACCCAGGAACTTCTGGATCAGTTAGTCTCTCTTCCCCTGGAAGTGAGGCAGGACCTCCTCTGGTGGATGAAGTATCAACCTGAGTAGAGAGAGACCCTTTGTTGTCCAATATTGGACTCTGGGGACAATGGATGCAAGTCTTTATGGCTATGGAGCTGTCATGGGTCACCTGGGGGTTCAGGGACATTGGGATGCGGAGGAAACCCTTCTACCCATCAACATTCTGGAGCTCAGAGCGATTCGTCATGCTCTGGTTTACCGGTCCTTTCCACTGAGGGACTGTCCAGTATGCGTCCAGTCAGACGCCACGGCCGTGCCTTACATCAACAAGCAAGGAGGCACAGGAAGCACTTCTGCTTGGTTAGAGGTCAAGGCTATTTTAGCTTGGCCAGAAGAACACGTTCCTGACATCTGTGTAGAGAACGTTCTGGTGGACTTCCTCAGTTGCTAAACTGTGGACCCCGGGGAGTGGGAACTCCATCCGGAGGGATTCGATCTGCTGGTCCAGAAATAGGGGGAGTCCCTGCATAGACCTGATGGCTAGCAGGGACAACAGGAAGGTTTCGCTGCCTTGAAGTGCACACCTTCCCCAGGTATGTCTAAGTTTAGTACTTTGGCAGCCCCTAGAGTACCCATGGCTGACACTGAAAACAATAGGAAATTGTGGTGTTTAAATATTTTAGTATTTTTGAAATACAAAAAAAACAGCATGTTGTTTTTTTTTTACTATAGCATCATATTATGGGAATTGTGCACCCTAGTCACGGAGTAGAAATTCAATGACCCTTTCATTTGATGTGGCAGGTTATCTACTTTCAAGAATGGCATGTTTTGTTCTGGCACCCAATATAGTATGTTGACTTGTACCAATGGTGTGCTCTTTTTTCTCAAAAGTACAGTAGCTAATGAAAACAGTAGGAAATGCCATAGTTTTCAAAAATTTCAATGCCATTGAATGGATAGGGAGAAAAAAAGAGCACCTTTTTCCTGTGATGTCTCCTTCCGGAAAAATGTGTTCACAATAGAAGTTGAAAGGTAAGTTATAACATTTGATGCAGTGGGTTTGTTACTTTCAGAAGGGAATACATACTTTTAGGGGGTTATTTGTACATTATGGAGTAATTAAGTCTTCAGAGTATGTTTAATGCATTTTGGATTTCTCCATGAAAATGTCAAATGAAATTCTGTTCTGTGCCATTAACAGTTTGCAGCCTCAGGGCAGGACACACACTTGTGTACCTATACATATCAGTATTCAAGATACCTATACATATCAGTATTCAAGATATATGTGGTATTTATATACACACGGTACCAACTCTCATCTGTATTTATATTTCATACTTTTATAATAAGCTTGCTTCAGAAGTTATACATTAAATTGTGAATTTAACGTAAATTTGTGAAACCTTTATGAAAACCCCTATTTTTAAGAAATTCCTTGCTTCAACATTTTGTATAGAAAGAGACATCAGCCATCTTCTGATGATTTAATCTATTTTCAGGAAATATAGGCTTTTATATAGTAAACAAATCTAAGAATTGCATATGTGCAGGATGTACAGTATATGTTAACTGTATCCCTCTATCAAAGGTGAGACTAATACCTGTTCCAAGTCCAAGGTGATCCCCACAGTTAAGGAGGTGTCATAATTAAAGCTCACTTGGTGAAGGGTTCAAGAGTGAATAAGGAAGTTTATTGTAGCAGTCTACACTCAGATTATGTGTGCTTTTATCTCTTTTGTTTGGTGGAATCATGTATGCGGAGTAAGGGCTTTACCAGAAGTCCTGGAAGAGTAAGCTGCACTGCTGGGAGGAGGAAAATTAAGGACTCTAAGGTGTTGATGTATAAAACTGGCGTTACAAAGAAACTGTCTGTAAACGTGTCTCAAAGCGACATAACTTTATGTATAAACATCTAACGACATTTTGCTAAGTGCTAACTCCAGTTAGTTTACTTTTTGAAACGTGGAGTGGAAATGGTCTTGGCCAAATAAGAATTGCTTCCCAGTGTATTTATAAAGAAATTTGCTAATTGCGCCTAAAATAAAGCCAGTTTTAGGGATTAAATCACAACGCCAGGTAAAACTTGTTCTTATTGGAAGTATATAATACTGCTATGTGTGCGAATATATATTCGGAGAATATTCTCAGATAGACACATTTTTAAATATGACTTTATTTCTTTATAAATATGACCAGAGGTTGTGAATTTTAGCGACAATTCTTAAGAATACATTAAGAAGGCGTTTTATACATCCCCCTAAAATACTTATACAGGTCATGTGATTTTATTTTTTATTACCTGATTTTTTTATATAAATTTGGTATACATTTTATCTGTTGTAGATGGCACTGAGAATGTTGGTGGTGCTGCATTCCTATAGGTAAAACAGCACTTTGGTATTATTGTACTCGAGGGATACAGGCTTTTAACCGTTTCAATGTCAGAGGGGTATGCAATGCATTGTTAAACAATGTGCTGTGTACCCCTCTGGCACTGAAAGGGCTAAAAATAATGTAAACTTTCACAACCAACATATATTTTTGATGTATAGTATAGTATATCTGCAAATTTATAGATAGATATATATATTAGTTTAGGAATTTTTAATTTGTCCCCATGGGGCAGCTGCTTTGCTTCATTAGCCTTTTGAGTGCCAGAGGGGTACACAACATATTGCAGAGCAATGCGTAGCCCACCCCCTCTGGCACTCATAGGAGTAAGAGTTCAATCCTCTCTTTTTTATGCATAAGGCCCGGAGAGTAATTAAGAAAATGAAATGAAGTGCATTCACATTAGAAATACCAGCAGAACCATAATGTCAACATAAAAGTGACAATCCGAGTCTAGACACTGTTAACCTTTTAACGACTGGACTATTTTGCTGCTTAAACCCTTAAGGGGTTATGGGCCAACTCAAATTCCCCCAAAGGTACAATCAGGATATTGATCCAGGGAGATATCAGACTGCCTTTTGGGGGCAGGAAGGTCTTTTTTAACCTGCTTTGGGACTGTTTCTATGGGTTTTGCTGGTCTTCCTCTGGCAAACACTGAAATGGATAAATGCATATTTTTTTCTGACTTTATCAACTGTGTATGTAATGTATGTATGAATACTTGTCCTCTATTTTGGCAGAGCTTAACCCTTTGAGTGCCAGAGTGGTATCCAAAGCACTGCAACCCAATTAATTTGACACCTCTCTGGTATTGAAAGGGTTAAAGGGATAGTAATGTATGTTATAATTTAGTCTTCTTCTGCCCACCTCCCACTGAATCTCTAATCCGGTTGTGGGACTGGATGGATGCAGAGAGGGACAATCTTCACTAATTATAAGGAAAACCCTGCCCACCTTGATGAAGGAAGGCAGGGTTTTTCTTTGCATACTGAAGTTTGTCCCTCGCTGCAGCCGTCCGGACCGTGACATGGCCAGAAGGGGCGGGTGGGGGATCTTAATAACTTTTGAACTACAAACAAGTAAGCTCCTACACATAGAGCAATGTTTTACTTTTAATATAAAGAAGACTCAGTAAACTACTTTTATAACAAACCCTAGTAAATTGGGAGAACATTTCTATCCCTTTAACTCCTTGAAAACCTTGGGGGGTGCATCACATTGCTTTGCAATTCATTAAGCACCCCCTCTGGTCTTTAAGGATTTGAAGAATTTATGAAAACATAATAAAGCCTCATTGCAGATGGTATTTGTATTAACAGACCCAAACAGGTTGCTAGATGAACCTGGAACAATATGCCTGTGTTGTGTTTAGTTTTAGTTTAGTCTTTGTTTTTGTGCCCCGCTGTAAATTTTAAGCAAGAACAAAGATCTTTCATGTCATGTCTATCAAGCCCTTCATTTCTGTGTTAACCCTTTGAGTGCCAGAGTGGTAGGGAATGCATTGCAAAGCAAAGTTAAAGGGACACCAATGTCCCATAAAAAAATCTTCTAATTTTGTAGCGGTTAAAATAATAAACTATTTGCTACAAATCCTCTCTCAAACCGCTATGGTTTGAGAGATATTTGCATTGAAAGTTCCCCCTCTCCCTCCCCTTCTGACTTCAGCGTCTAGCTGACAGCAGGAGATCTTGGTCCGGGGACCAGCCGGCAGCTCTGCAGCACAGCCGAAATTGCGTTAACGCAATTTCGGCTCTGCTGAAGAGCTTCCTCGAGTCTTATGACTCAAATCGCCTGCTGTCAGCTTTACAGGGAGGGAGGGTGGAACTTTGAACGTGAATATCTCTCAAACCATAGCGATTTGAGAGATAGGATTTGTTGCATATAGTTTATTATTTTAACCTCTACAAAACTAGAAACAAATGTTACTGGACATTACTGTCACATTAAAACCTTGGATGCTACCTTTTTACTGCAGAATTTGATTTCTGGCACTGCTTCCATGAGACCAGGCAGTCTATAATGTGAAATCCTGCAGACAACTCTTCTGCATTTTTGTATCAGATACATAAATATTCTTTTTTAATGAAAGCCCATTACCAGGAAAGATACACTGGGGGAGATGTGAAAAAGTGAAGATGACTTCTCCAGTCTTCTATGGAGCCAGTGCACAAAAATGTATTAAGTGTGAGAGATGTTAGTGCATAGACGCCATAGAATAACATAGGAAATGGAGAAGGGATCTCACTGGAGAAATCATTTCCATGTTGTCACCTCATAATCACACCTTGGTGCATAATCCCCATTGAGATTATGACTCTGTTTCAGGTATGTCCTGGGTACTCATTTTATCTACCTCAGAAGGGCGAAATGCTGTGTTCACTCTGTCTGAGGTTTGAACCTCAGCTGGTGCATTAACCCCTTCAGTGCCAGAGGCTTGGGCCATTTCCTGTACCCTGCAGGCCAGACACTTTTTCAGCATTTTTGCTATCCTTCCATTTAGGCTTGATTTACTCTGGTGATTTTTGTGTGCATGCCACAGGGGTGCCCAATGCACTGCAAAGCAATGCATTGGACCCCCTGTTGCACACAGAGTTATTTTTTTTAATTATTATTATTTTGTATTCATACCTTGTTGGGCAGGCGGTATAATGAACATTCCTGGTGTCCCCCATCAAGTTCTAAAAACAGAATAATGGGGGAAAAAAAAAAAAAAAGTGTGTGTCACAGGGGGTCCAATGCATTGCAAAGCACTGCGCTGGGCCCCCCTGTGGCTTTTCCCCCCAATATTTTTGTGTAGACCTCGTTGGGGGCATCAGAACCCATACAATGAGGTCTGAATAAAAAATAAAAGGGGAAAAAAAATCCTGTGTGTGCCACAGGGGTGTCCAGTGGATTGCAAAGCAATGCATTGGGCCCCTGTGGCACACAAAGGGTTAGTTTTTTTTATCGTTACTTTGTATTCAGATGGCCACGAAACAAGCTCTGATCACAAAGTAATGATAAAAAGTCATGTGTGCCACAGGAAGGAGGTCTGCATTGAACCCCCTTCCCAGTGGCACACACAGGGCTAACATTTTTTTTTTTTTTTATTATTATTATAGACCTCATTGAGGGGCATCAGGACCCCCCTGATCCCCCCAATGAGGTTTTACAAAAAAAAAAAGAAAAAAAAAAAAAAAAAAGAAAATACGTGTCCCTGTGAGTGCCACAGAGGTCTCCAGTGCATTTCAAAGCAATGCATTGGACCCTTGTGGCACTCAGAAGGTTATTTTTTTTATCATTACTTTGTAATCAGAGATTGTTGGGGGGCCATCAGGACCAATCCTGATGGCCCCCCAACAATCTCTGGTAACAGAAGTAATGATAAAAGCCCTGTGTGTGCCACAGGAGGGAGGGGGTACATTGGACACCCCTGTGGCACACACAGGGTTAATTTTTTTAATTATAGACCTCGTGGGGGACATGGGGAGCCCTTCTTGTGTCCCCTCAGTTATTGATCTCCCAGCCGATAAGGCGACCGCAGGAGAGCAAAAGCTCTCCTGCCCTTCTCTCCTACCACCAGTAGGAATGAACGGGACCGGGGAAACTTTCCTAATGTCATTGGTGACCATGTCACCGATGACGTTGGGAAGCTTCCCCCGGTCCTGCCCACTCCTACCCAGAAGTTCGGGTAGGAGAGAGGGTAAAGGAGAAACTCAGTTTCTCCTTTGTATTTGTTGATCTCCCAACACGATCGGCTGGGAGATCAATAACTGGGGGGACATGAGGAGTGATCCTCATGCCTCCCCAAGAGTGTCAGGCTGCATTTCAGCTAAAATGCGGCCACTGCAAGCCGGTTATACCAGCTTATACAGTGACCGCATTTTAACTGTACATTGTACGAGCTTGACACAGCAGGTACAGCTGTCCAAACTTGTACAATGTACCCACCTGGCACTCTAGGGGTTAACCAACTGGGCTAACTAACAAACTAGATGGCATAAAGCAGACCACAAATAAAATTTGTTTGATTTCAGTGCCAGTGATATTGCGTATATAATTTGTTTAGTATTTTAAAAACTAAATCCAGGGATGTGAAACATGAGAGCTGCTGCCGGACTACAACTCCCATCACACCTTCTCAGCCAACAACTGTTTGGGATGATGAGAGCTGTAGTCTGACAACAGCTGGAGGGTGTCAGGTTGCCCTCCCTGCCTTAGGGCCTTATGCACACAAGAAAAAGCAATTCTGAGCCAAACCAGGTGCACCATACGGGGATAAATACATATGTCCATTGATATAAATGGGGAATTAAACCCCTTGAATATTGGAGAAGTCTCCAGTGTATTGGAAAGCGTCAGACCTCCCTACCATTCAATTGGTTAAATTCCTCATCTGTCTTGAAACCAACTACGAATCCTTAATATAGTTCTGAGCTAGAGTGGTATCAAACACATTTCTGAAAGCATCTATAGTATCTACAAACAGCCTCCTGAGGTACTCAATTCTACATCATTACTGCTCTTATGGTAAAAAGTCACTGCCTTTGTTTCACTCAAAACTGTCTTCTAGCCTTACTAGATGGTTTACTTATTTCTTTGGGTAAATAAAGAGTTCCTTGAAAGGCCTAACTCAAATGCTTAGATCAGTGGTTCTCAACTCTCTGTGGTGGTATAACTTTTTGGTTTCCAGATGAAATATCTGAACAACCCTAAGAACCAAACTCTTTAACCTCTTGAATGCTAGCATTGTGTTGTAGACCTCTGTAGCATCTATATACTAACCCTCTCAGTGTGAAGCCACTGATACGGGTTTTGACATGAGTACCTGCGTGGTCAAGTATCAGTAAGGAGCTGGTAATCAACATTAGTACAGTTGTTTTTTAATTATAAATTCAGATTTCATTTGGGTAAGGGGGTTTATCAGGATGCTTCTGATGCAACATTCCCAGAACACCCAGGCTGTGTAGGGCTCTGTGAAGCCAGCTTGCATCATCTCAGATATATGTGGTGGCTCAGCAATTTCTGAACCTTACACACAACCCAGAAATGCTGTTCTCATTAACATCTGTGTGCAAGTGCCTTCAGGTCACTGCGTTGATTGTTTGTACAATTGTGCAGGCAATCAATACTGCGGGTATCAGGAGGGATCTTGATGTCCCCATGTGGTCTGTACACAAGTTAAGGGCCATCAGATAGCAAGGACTTGTGTAACCATGTATGTGCCTGACTGTACCAACTTCTTTGATTTGCATTGTTACACAACCTTCTGGCACATATAGGGTGTATTTAAAACATAAAGGAGGCAAACAAAGTTCAAAAGCATGTCACAGTGGGGTCAGGGTGCAAGCATCTCACTGCGGGGACCATATAGTCTTTTATGACTTACGCTGGTATTATATTGAAGGTGATAAATGTTATCACTGGTCTCATCTCACAGATTCACAGAGCAAGTTTATAGGGACATTTGTGGATAAAAATAGTGATAAGTTTATCACCTGCAATGGAATCCAGGTATTTCTTAGCACACACACTAACAGACTTCAGATAAACCAGGGTTTGATGAGTGTGCCTCTTTTCCTCAGTAAATACACTGCATCTTGCTCAGCTATATGCCACCTAAAAAAGCCTTAATTTGAGGAATTTAGTAGTGAAAGAGCATTGAATTTGTACCTATAAAAAGAATGGATGCAAGAGATAATACATTTTCTATTTAACCTCTTAAGGACTGGCCTTGCACGCACGCAGCCGTCACTTAAGGACCATGGACCATTTTTTTTTTTTTTTTTTTTTCCAAGAATCCGATTCCAGGCTCCCCGAACGGCGTGCAGCCACACGGGGAGCCCGGAATTCCATGACGGTCCAGAACCGTCATGGGTCCTTAAGGGAAAACAAGCCACGACGGTCCTGGACAGTCATGGGTCCTTAAGGGGTTAAAGAAAATTGTGTGAAAGCAAATTTTAGTGCTTGTTGAATTAAATATTTTAACCCAGGTATACCATTCTAGGATTTAGAGCACAGGTAATCATTTCTAATCCCCAATGGCTGACGCCCGACAACTCCGATCATCACCAACCAGCCATTGGCTGACTGGGGACTATGGGAGCTGTAGTTCCCAACAGCTGGACACCTGACAATTAACGACCCATAAATTAGAACAGTACCATGTATAACATTCTACTGAATACCATAAACTATCAAATACTACTCATTAACATTATTTCTTCAAAGACTATCAAAACCACCAAAACAATATCTGCAAAACACATTCTCATCAGGTTTAGTTACACATGACAACTACTGGTGGATTTCTGGCTCCAAAAATAAACAAGTGAATGTTACTACCTTAAGGACGCAGTTGCTGTTCACAAGTAGATTCCCTGGTTTAATATCTCGATGCAAAATGCCAGCTGAATGCAAATACTTCAGACCTTTACATTAATGAAAAGAAAATAATGAATTGGTAACAATGATTAACATGTGAAACTTCAAAGATAAACATATTAGAGCTTTTTTAAAGGGATAGTAATACTTCATTTTAACTTTATTTTATTTTGTAGGCATTAAAAAAACATGAAGAATGATATAAGTCTTATCTCTGAAACCTTTATGGTTTAAGAGATATTCACAAACAAAGTATCCCCCCCCTGTTCAACCATATCAGAAGGGAGATGCCCAGGTAGACTGCAGAGAGGGACAATCTTCAATTAAGATAATGGAAAAAGCTGATAAACTTGTCAAGGGGGGAAGGGCTTTCATTGTTTTCATACAAAGAAAATTGTCCCCTTCTGTTATCTGTACTGTCATACAACCAGACTCACATCTGAGAAGAGATGGCTTACACTAGGTAAAAGGGGCGGGGAGGGGAACTTTGCTTGTGAATATCTCATAAACCATAAAGGTTTGAGAGATAAGACTTATATCATTCTTCATGTTTTGTTAATGCCTACAAAATAAAATAAAGTTAAAACGAAGTGTTACTATCCCTTTAAATTGCATTATTAAATAACTACCATCTCCTAATAACCACCACTTACCTTACTGTGGCTATACAATCCTAATGGCCCCAATGAATTTTGCTATTATGACTGTTCAAGAGTTAACATCTACAATCAGTCCTGAATTTCATGCTCATGGAAGCGGATATGACAGAGACAGAACATGAGCCTACTTAACCCTAAGAGAAGAGTGCAACACAAAGTGAAGCAAAGCATTGCACACTACTACAGTACTTACATATGACTGATAGTTCTGCTGTAAGTTCACCCCACTTAATTTTTACTATAGTGTTAAGCATATACATCCTTTTATAATCCTTATTAAGTCTGGGATTATTTAGAAGTCTAAGTTCTTTGGAGACTCACTGGCATACGACTATGCAGACATCTTTCCTGTCTCTGCACATCAGAATGCTTTGGGGGGGGGGGGGGGGGACAACAACAAAGGCCTGGTCCCCTGCCATGCCTTTTTTTTTTTTTTTTTGCCCGATGCATTCTGGGATGGCCTGCTCCCCCATCGCAGAATTCCATGATGTTCCAGGACCATCACCAGTCCTTAAGGTGTTAAATGTCAGTTTTCTATCTTGGTCACCAGGTGGTGCTGTTACTATAATTTAGCATGGGGATAACGAATCGACTCACTAGTTGGTGCTATTGATTAACCCCTTAGGGACCCTTGACGTACCAGGACCGTCAAGGGTAAACTTGCTTGAAAGACCCTTGACGGTCCTGGTACGTCACATACTTTTTACTTACAGCGCTCTACCGGGAGCGCTGTAAGTAAAAATGGGGCATGAAATAGACCGCTTCAAGATCGGAGCGATCTGTTTCAAGCCCCATAGTGACGCGCCGATACACGTGACAGGTCACGTGTACCGGCCCGTCAACGTGCCCCTATGCGGACGTTATGGGACGGAAATGTCCCATAATGTCCGGTCCTTAAGGGGTTAAAGGGATAGTAATACTTCGTTTTAACTTTATTTTATTTTGTAGGCATTAAAAAACATGAAGAATGATATAAATCTTATCTTTCAAACATTTATGGTTTAATAGATATTCACAAGAAAAGTTTCCCCCTCCCGCCCCTTTTTCCTAGTGTAAGCCATCTCTTCTCAGATGTGGATCAGGTTGTATGACAGGACAGATAACAGCAGGGGACACTCTTCTTTGTATGAAAACAATGAAAGCCCTTCCCCCCTTGACAAGTTTTTCCCTTATCTTAATTGAAGATTGTCCCTCTCTGCAGTCTACCTGGGCACCTCCCTTCTGATGTGGCTGAACGGGGAGGGGGGATACTTTGCTTGTGAATATCTCTTAAACCATAAAGGTTTGAGAGATAAGACTTATATCGTTCTTTATTTTATTTTGTAGGCATTAAAAAAACATGCAGATAAAACGAAGTATTACTATCCCTTTAAAAAAATAAGTTTGATAACTTTTGAATGAAGCAAAAATTCACAGCACTGGAAGCAGACTTGTTTTACTGAGCAGGAAAGATCCTATAACCTTATTTGTTAATAAGTTAACTGCTCCTTTTTTTCTTATTTTATAACAACTGTTTCCACAAGTAACCTCAATACCTAAATCCTTAGCTTTGATATTTGCCAGGATGCCCATCTGCTAAGCTAGCTAAACCACATGAAACCATCACATATCCAACGGTCTAGGTCAGCAGGTCTCAGACTTTTTCCTGTGATGGAACCCTTTAGTTTTTGCCCTGGTACAACCCTTTAGTTTCAACTAAAATCCCTATGGAACCCTAATAATCAGACTCTTGAATGCTAGAGAGGTCTCAAAAACATTAGGAAGCATTGCTCTGATGACATCTCTAGTATTCTTTGGATTAACATAGCACTAATTCCAAAAGTATCTAAACACAACACATAGGTTAAAATTGATTTGATAACTGTTACTAGGCAATTTTATCTGTTCCTAGATCCTTTAGTGGCACTCACAGGACTCCAGTCACACTGCCTGTTAATCAGTGTGTAAGTCTTAAAGGAGAACTGGCAACTGTTATGTCTGCCTTTATATGAATTGCATTAAAGACTGACTGAAGATGTTCTCTCTTGGGGAAAAAGGCAAAATTCAAACAGTAAGGTAAATGGCCATTCCGGTTAGTTTTCCTTTAAGGGAGTAATCCAATTTAACAGATACAAAATTTTCCAGGCTTGACAAGAGATGTTTTATTATCACTCTGGAAAACAGCAATATATACATCCATATTATATTATATATATATATATATATATATATATATATACACACACACACAAAAACATCATGTGACCGAAAGTCTGCGTCACACAGACAAGCAGCAATAAGGAGGAGTTATGCAAAACTCCTCTATACTGCCTGTCCCATTGGTAGAGCGCGGGGCGTGATTTTCACAGAGTGGCCAGAGGGGCATAGCCCCCATGCCCACTCCTTTGAAAGTCTCTGCAAGGACTTCACCCTACACCACAGTACACAGCTCCTCCTCCCTCTACACCCTCGCTCACATTAGACACCTACACAACTCCAGCCTTCAACACAAGCTCACCTCCTCACTCTACACCCTCTCTCACCTTATTGACTCACTCCCCTTTGACACATTGACTCACATTCCCCTTCACCTACTCAATCTACACCCTCCCTCACCTTTGACACATCGCCTCACATTAACCTTCCCCTGTTCGACTCCCCCTCCACCTCTCACTTTTCCACTCACATTCACCTTTCACTGTTCCACAGCTTCTACAAGTAAGGCCAGGAGCAGAGACACTGACTGCTTCGAAGGAAGCATGGTCAAGGGTGAAGACCACTGTAACACAAATGGGCAAATGGTGGATATCATGTTGTTGGAATACAGTTCCCATCATCCTCAGCTGCCCACATGCTGGCCATTGTAGTCCACTAGTTGGACAGACAAATTTTTTCCTCAAACTCCCCCATTATATCTAGGGTTTGTCCCTACCGACTTTGCCTTTATCATGACGTTGCACATACATCAGTAGTAAAGCCAGGACTATTTGATTTTTATTTCTTTCTATATCCATGTAAGTTTGTGTCTCTCATGACACCCTCTTCTCATGTGTATGTGCACACGCATTCCTCTATCTAGGTCTCTCTCATGAGCGTGTGTGTATGTGTGTTGTGTGTGCCTGTCTGTTATGGCCAACACTATCCTTTTTTGCTAGTCTTCTAATAAGCTAAGAGGAGATGGGGAAAATCTACAGTTCTGGAGAAAAGTAAATAAATACAACTTACCTCTTAAAATCTGATACAAAAAAACTTTGACATGATCTGAACTGAGAGGCTGAGGAGAGACAATGATCTTATGTAGGTCACTCTGCATTAACTCTGTGACAACATATCTGAGTTATGGAGTTAAGAAGAACACTGGAAATAAAAACATGCTTTGCAGATAAAAAGATGAGTACAACCTACAATGGATACATTCATATTAATACACAATAATAATTGTTATTCAACACAATAAATGTACTGTAAGCAATAAGTTTTTTGATACTGCGAGGGATTAAAACATACCACTAGTAAAATGTTTTTAATTAACAGTTTTTATGTTCAAAATCAAGAATGGGCAACCTGTAACTATCCAGCTATCTTTGGATTGTAATTCCCATCCTCTGTCCAGCGACGATGACAGGAATTGTAGTCCAAAAACAGCAGGAAAACTACAGACTACCCAGTTCTGATCAAGGGTCAAATGGACCTGTCACCTTAAAACAAGGTTAATTTGTTTTAAGAGAACTAAAATCGGCCTATATGTTGCATAAGCCATTTTTCCGTTAAATAAATAGTTTTTGAGAAATTAACCTTTATGGTTTGGCGGCTCAGTGTGGAATGCCTGCACAGTATACCAATTACAATTATCACTTGCAGGGACATTAGAAATTCCCCAGTGTGTGGACTCAGATTCACTCGTAGCACAGAGTGTGGTAATATTGGCCCTGCTCATAAACCAATTAGCATGATGTGCCAGACTGTGCCACCAATAAATACAGGTTGGGTTCTCAAAATTATGTATATTACAAACTCATAGCACAGCATTTCACAAACTGTGCTCTGCCCAATAAATTAAATAAATAAATTGCAGAAATACGGCCATGTTACTTTAAAAACTATGAGATGGCATGACTTCCAGGAGGCAACGTACGCAGTATGCAAACGGAGGCAGACCACTTCCAGGGCAGCCATCTAAAAAGGAGTGGCCACCCCGCATCTCAGAGGAGTGGCAGACTGAACTGAAGGCAGCTGTAGGTAGCTGTGCACAAAGACGATGATCAGTATTTTTTTATGCATGGTGTTTCTCTGATTCGGGTGTTATTAACCCTGACAGCTAATGGCGATTCATACAGCCTGGTGTCAATTTTTTTTGCACTGTGTTAATTTGATGCATATGTTAATAATGTCTCTCACAACACCTATTGTGCCTCATATAACAATTTAAAAACTGGGTTAATAACCCTGTGTATTGCTATTTATGACTGAGCTAAGTACCTCTGTGTGTGTGTGTGTGTGTGTGTGTGTATGTATATGTATATATATATATATATATATATATATATATATATATATATATATATATATATGTATATATATATATATATATATATATATATATATATATATATATATACACACATATACACACACTGAGTTACTCTGATTTGGCTGTTAATGACCCTCTCATTATATGTAGCTCCTCATTAATTCAGTCTCACTTTATAAAACAAACAAACCCATAAAAGCAAATTACAATTAGCCAGAGTCCAATAGTTTTTGTGGGTTTTTTGGTTGTGTTAAAAAGTGAACAATGCCTCCTCACTACTGCAGGCTGAAAGTAAACTCCGTTACACAGGCTTTCGTCAAACCCCACCTAGAACAGCATTTGTGACATGCTGGTTGAATGATCGCAACCAAGAAGTAATATTTTAGATCATCACCTGGACATGAATAGTCTGTGTAAATGACCTATCATTCTGAGAGCGAACCGAGCTCCATCTACAGACATTGCGGCTCAACAAATAAACATATTTTGCAATAAGAACGCACACATCTTCGCTCTAGAGATTTTCCTCAGGTTTGGCTCGTCTCCTCTACAGAAAAAAAATGGAGCTACAAACCTGCTTCATAAAAATACATCTTGCTAGCCTGCTGTTCAACTGGCTGACCCCAAAGGCAGGTTTCTGTTTCTTAAGCAAAAGGTCATGGGCCTGCCAGTTACATTAGATACTCTATATGCACCAAACTCTTTCCAGTATTCCTTTTTCCATTAAACAGCAAACCTCCTGGATGCCTTTCAAAAGGGAATGATAGTATTAGGTGGGAAATTTCTACATCCCTTTCAACTCCAAACTAGACTGCTCCTCACAGAAGCCTTCACACACCTACTCTCAAGAGTATAAAGTTTGTAAAGAGATATCAAACTGATAAAATTTCTAGAAAACGTTTCCCCAAACATAGGGATTTCACTTTTTTATTCTCACCCAACAATTTTTATACTCAGACCACATATTTCTTAGCAAATACCATCTGGATATAGAGATTAAAGGGACAGTAATGTTTAATTTTAAGATTCTTTAATACTGTAGGCATTACAAAAAGAATTACATCAATGCAAGGCTTGTCTTTCAAAGTCGACAGCAGGAGATTCTGGTCCCGGGACCTGCCGGTGGCTCTTCCGGAGAGCCGGAATCGCGCTATTTAGAATACTAAATTGTAATGGTCTACAAAAGAGGATTTTAGTTTTACCTGTTAAATCCTTTTCTCTTAGTCCAAACAGGTTAATGGTAACTTTGGGTAGGCGATCCGGCCCTTTAAATAGGCAGGAACAATTCTAGAAATGACTGCAGGGGTGGAGCCTACCTTCCCTCCTTGGCTGCAGCTAGCCAACCAGCTCCAGAAAGATTTGAGACACTAACTATTGAATAGATAGTGGAAGGAAAGAAGACTCCTGTGAGTGTAACCCCGAAGGACCCCCACGGTCTGCCACAGGAGCTGCCAAGCATGGTCTCTTGACAGAGTGGGAGACCAGTAACCTGTATGGACTAAGAGAAACGGATTTAACAGGTAAGACTAAAATCCTCTTTTCTCTGTGGTACAATACAGGTTACTGGTAACTTTGGGATGTCCAACCATTGAGTTTGCCAGAGGCGGGAAGTAAGGCAAGGACCAGGCGCAAGGCCCCTAAAGTCATCAGAGCTGATATGATCCATCAGATCAGAGACAGCCCAACAAAACAATGAAGTGTCAACGGACACCGAACATGGATAACACCCCAAACTATTACATAGCATACTGAACTAGAGGCAACGGGGCTCAAAATGAAGGAAGCACCAAGAACCGAAGAAGATCCTAGACAGGCAAGACTGCCTCCAGGATCTTCCTCCCAAAGCTGGCATCAGCCGATGCCAGCACATCAACATGGTAGTGCTTCGAAAAGGTGTGCAGAGACGTCTAAGTGGCAGCCTTGCACAACTGATCAGTGAAGGCCTGATTCTTGTAATCACAAGAGGCCCCAATAGATCTTGTAGAATGAGCCGTGACCCTGAAAGGGACAGGCTTCTTCCTCAGCTCATAAGCTTTATGAATAAAGTACTTGATCCAAGACGCAATAGTCACTTTGAATGCAGGTCTTCCTGCCCTGGGACCCTCAGGAATGATGAACAGTGCGTCTGAATGCCTGATAGACTCAGTGCGATATACATAAAACTTGAGACAACACACCACATCTAACAAGTGGAGATCCCTCTCCTTGTCAGAGGTGGGGTCAGGGCAGAAAGAAGGCACCACAATCTCCTGATTAATGTGGAACTCCGAAACCACCTTCTGGAGAAACTCCTGAGAAGTGTGAAGCACCGCCTTGTCCTTATGAAACACCAAAAATGGTGGTCTACAGGACAGAGCATGCAACTCCGTGACACGGCGAACAGACATGATAGCCAGGAGAAAGGCCATTTTCCATGTCAGAAGGTGTAGAGGAATAGTAGTCAAGGACTCAAAGGAGGGCGCTGAAGGACACCCAGAACCAGATTAAATCCTACTGAGGAGCAGGAGCCTTAAAAACAGGGAGAGTATGAGCAACGCCATGGAAAAACACCTTGACATCAGGAAGGATAGCAATGCGCCTCTGAAATAAAAGAGAAAGAGCAGAAGTGTGAACCTTAAGGGAGCTCAAACTGAGGCCCTTATACACACCATCCTGCAAGAAGGCCAGGAGAGCAGATCAAAGTCCTGAGACAAGTCCCTATCGACACACCAAGATAGAAAGGTCGACCAGACACGATGGTAGGCCTTTGAGGAACTGGCTTGCGAGCACTAAGCATGGCAGCCACCACACCAGAAAAAAAACAAAAAAAAAAAAAAAAAAAAACACCCTTTCTTCAATATTGAGGATTCAATTTCCAAGCCATCAAAGCTAGACGATGAACGTCCTCTTTCCACAGGTAACCCTGGAGGAGAAGGTCCGGCCAGTAAGGGGCAAACAGAATGACTGGACATCGCACCAGTCTCAATTTCCTTAACACCCTGTGCAACATAGGAAGATGTAAACCAGAGGAAATAACCAAGGAATGGACATGGTATCCACTGCCAAAGCTAGGGGATCCCTCCTGCGAGAGCAGAGCCATGGAACGTTCCGGTTGTGTTGTCGCCATCAGGTCGATGCAAGGAAGACCCCACTTCTGAACAATAAGGTTGAACACCTCTGGATGCAGTTCCCACTCTCCACTGTGTGTCGACTGAGGAAGTCCGCCATGATGTTGTCTATGCCTGGAATGTGCACTGCGGATATGGCAGGAACGTGTTCTTCTTACCAGGCCAAAATAGCCTGACATCTAGCGAAGCGGCAAGACTTCTTGTTCCGCCCTGCTTGTTGATGTAAGCCACAGCCGTGGTGTTGTCGGACTGAACCCGGACTGGGCATTCTTCCAGCTGGAGCGTCCAGTGATGAAGGGCATGAAATATCGCCCAAAGTTCCAATTCATTGATGGGAAGGAGAGATTCCTCCGGAGACCACCGTCCCTGAGCACTCAGGAGACCCAGGACCGCTCCCCAGCTGGAGAGGCTGGCATTCGTCGTCACAGTGGTCCAGAAGGATATCAGGAAGGACTTGCCCTTCAGGAGATTGGAGAGGTCGATCCACCACGACAAACTCAGTTCCACATGAAGAGGGAGGGATACTAACATCTGCAGAAGGTCCAGCTGACCTTTGGATACCTGGATCACAAACCGCTGGAGCTCCCTGGTGTGAGCCATGGCAAAGGGGACTGCTTCCATGGTAGAGGTGAATTTCCCCACCAGAGAGGGTAGCTTCTTGGCTGGAATTGGATCTTGAGCTAGAACAGCCGAAACCCTGTGTGCGATCTGGTGAGCCAGGCATGTGCACACAGACACCAAGGAGGGGTTTGGAAACCTGCCCTGTGTGTCCAAAGGGCCCTTTTAACAAAACAAAACAAAACAAAACAAAAAAAAAATTTGATCAGTCCGAATTTATCGAAAAGTGCCCTTTTTTTCATTTGAGCTGCTGCCCCCCTAAAAGTCTGTGCACGTCCCTGTGGTGATCCACTTCCTCCATGAGAAACACCATGCTTTGCTGAGTGTCGAAGAGAAGGCCCAGGAATATCAGACGCTGGGACGGGACAAGATCCGACTTGTCCAAGTTGATGGGTGAGAGCATGAATGCAGTTCTGAACCTGCTGACGAAGAAGTTCCGTAGAGGGGGCTTTCAGAAGCAGGTCGTCCATGTATGGAGTAACTCTGATGCTGTCCCGGTGGAGGACGGACACTAAGGCTCCAAGGACATGGTTGAATACCTGCGGTGCTGTAGTCAGACCAAAGGAAAGAGCGGAGAACTGAAAATGCCCTTGGTCGCAGGCAAATCTGTGATACTGACGGCTCTCTGGATGAATGGCGATATGTAAATACGGGTCCTGAAGGTCCAGAGAAGCAAGAAACTCCCCCGGAACCACAGCAGCAACCACAGTCCTCAGGGACTCCTGGTGATAATGAGACCGGATCACAAAGAAATTGAGATCCTTCAAGTCCAAAACTGGAAGACAACCGCCGTCCTTCTTGGACACTATGAAGAGGTTTGAGTAAAAGCCCGTACCTCTGTCCTGAACTGGAACAGGTTCCAGAACATCCTTGTCCAGAAGAGACTGGATAGGACCATAGAATATACAGCGTTTTTCCACGCCCTGGGGTGTACGAGAGGGGAAAAAGCTAAAGGTAGGAAGAGAGGAAAAAGGGATCCTCTGTACCCTTCCGCCAATAGTTTTAAACCCATGGTCCAACACTGAATCCTTCCAAATGCTGTGATAGTGACAAAGACGACCACCCACAGCTGAATGGGGATGCAGGTTCGGAAAATCATGCTGGAGAAGTCTTGGAAGCCTTGGGGGAGACCTTGGACTTCCACTGCTGTTTGGGCTTGGAGGAGGCACATGGAGCTGAGGGAACCGCCTGGTTCGCCAGACGTGTCTCAGTCTGAAAGGGACAAAAAAAACCTGTTACGCTTGAGAGGAGGTTTCTTCCTGGGGACCAAGGGCAGATGAGTACTCTTACCCCCAGTGGCCTCACTAATCAGATCCTTAAGATCTGGCCCAAATAAGGATGTACCCTGAAAGGGCAAGGACAGCAAGGCTTTCTTAGAAGCAGTGTCAGCAGCCCAGATCATGAGCCAAAGAGCTTGTCTGGCAACCACAGACATGGTGGAAACCCTTGCCACCAGACGGATAGCATCAAATAAGGCAGCAGAAACATAGTGCTGGGCCTCAGATATGTTTGCAAGAAGCCGCAACATGTCTGAAGATGAATCACGCCAACATACAGCTAAGGTGAGTTATTCAGTCCAGACCGCAATGGCCCATTTAACCCATGCTGCAGCGAATGCTGGACACATGGCAGTACCAGCAGTGGCAAAAATGGACTTGAGGGAAACCTCAAGCTTCTTGTCAGTCCAGACTTTCAGTCCTTCAGAGAGGACGCATCAGAAACTGGTAAGGAGGTAGACTTACATAGCCTTGAGACAGGAGCATCCACCTTAGGGGGATGAACCCATTGAGCAAAAGCCGCCTCAGAAAAGGGGTAAAGCTTAGCAAGGTTCTTGGAGACAGAAGGCTTTCTATCTGGAGATTTCCACTCATCAGCCACTAGGCGGTCCAGAGTGGGGTTAGGTGGAAAACAAATATGGGGCTTTATAGGCTCCTGGAATACATCAGAGGGATCTGAGGAAACCTCCTGAACTGGGGGAATGTTTAGCGTGTTTAAGACGGCCCTGATCAGGCCCTCAGCCTAGAGTTCTGGATCAACCTCAAAAAGATCCCCAAAAAATTAAAAGAGCCCACAGCAGAACATTCCTCAACATCTGAATCCACCAACAGTTCCTCTTCAGAGGAATCTGAAACGTCAGGTACTCCTTGCGGTTTGGACAGGGAAGATCTGACTGAGGAAGGGGTCTGCCAGGAATGGAAGACCCCCTGTAACTGGGATGGAAAGAGTTGCAACGTAGACCTGAGGTCCCTGGTAACAGCCTTGAACTCTTGCACCTAAACTGGCTCTAATAATGGCTGGAGGTCCCTGGGATAGACTCAGGGACATCAGAACATGCTGGACATAAATGACCTGAGAATTCTCTCGGCAACCCTGTATGACATGAGGAGCAATGTGCAATGAGGGATACAGAGACCCCAGCGTCATTAGTCTTAGGCCTGGCCCCACGCTCCAATGGAGTAGACATTTTCACAGTGTCAACAACGTTCAGAATAATTAATCACCCAATTTACAGTGTGTAAGATTAAAATATCACCCCAGAAATCTCTAAAATACACTTATTTGGCAGGCGAAGGGTTAATCTGCAGAGGAGAGAAGGAGAGTCCAAGCCCTGCATAGGATACTCATTCTGTAAAGCTCACAAAATGGCTGCCGCCGTGGGAGCTAATCAGAAACGAGCGCGCGAAGCAAACGCTCATGGGAAATGTAGTTTTCCCAGAAAAAGTACCCCAACAGGGCTTGAAGTCCCCTGAGCCCCCCCAACACACTTGCAATGTGAACTGGATGATAGAGCAAGGTCAGACAATTAAAACGAGCCATCTCTGAAGTCGCTACGTTGAGCGGTTGCAGAGATATGTCCCAAACTGCACAGTCCCATTAAAGTGAATGGAGCAATGGCATCTATGCAGTAAAGCGAGCACTCAATTTTGTCAAAGTTAGAACTGAGAAATAAAAATACATGAAACATCATTAGAACATGTAATCAGACTCAGAAAATACTACATGTAATCAGACTCAGAAAACACTGAACCCAGTAGGGAAAGTGGCAATAGATGGCAGCCAGCAGTTAAAGGGTTAATTTACTACATAAAGTTGCTCTGAACACTGACAGACATAACAGATAGACCCAGTGAGTGCAGGAGTGTGCGATAAGAACTCCCAGGAATAACCCCTGTGCGGAGGGGCACTGTGGGACAAGTGGACCTGCAGCACTCAAAGGGATGCTCACTTTTCCTGCAGATCTTCTGTCTTCAGATTACCATGTAGTAAGAAGTAACCTCAGTGGGTAACTCCTGGTGAAGCACTTGGAATCAAGATTTCCCCCCTCAGGGCTTAAGGTTCGCAAAAAGCACCTGGATACTGAGCTAGCCACATCTAAGGGCATTGTCAGTTATGGTAATCTGCCTAAAGGTGGTATTCTATATCTAACCGAAAAATAAAAATAGTTTCTAAAACTATAGCAGAACTGGAACAAATCTTAATGGAGCTGACTGGCTAGCTGCAGCCAAGGAGGGAAGGTAAGCTCCACCCCCTGCAGTCATTTCTACAATTGTTCCTGCCTACTTAAAGGGGCGGATCGTCTACCCAAAGTTACCAGTAACCTGTATTGGACGAAAGAGAAAGTGTGCTTGCAAACCAGGCACACTTTGTTGACCGTTCCAATGAACTATTTATTTCTAAATAGTGTGATTTCGCCTCTGCTGAAGAGCCACCGGCAGGTCACGGGACCGGAATCTCCTGCTGTCAGCTAGAGGGCAGTCTTCTCTGAAACAGCCTGGAGAGGGGAACTTCAGTCCGTTATATCTCTCAAACCATAAAGCTTTGAGAGGCAGGACTTAGATCTATGTAATTCTTTTTGTAATGCCTACAATATTAACCCCTTAGTGACAGCCGTGTGCATACACGGCTGTCACCTTAACGCCCGTGGTACATTTTTTTTTTTAAATGATTCCGGAGTCTACGAACGGCAGCCGCACGGAGACCCGAACTTCCGGGACTTACCAGGTACGTCCTCTGTCACTAAGTGACAGTTTTTGCGGGATGTACCTGGTAAGTCAATTGTCGCTATGGGGTTAAAGAATCTTAAAATTAAACATTACTATATCTTCAAGGCAGACATTGGCAAAATAACCCTGTCTGACCAGGTGCTTGTTTCCATAATTCTCTCCTGTCAATACTCCCCGAAACCTCAAATGGAGACTGAATATGGGTTATGGACTAAGGAGTGATAAAGAGGTGATAAAGAGGAGATAACCTCTCCAGTAATATCACTTCTCCAGTTCCTATGTTATTCTATAGCGCCTATGCTCTACGATCTCCAAAGTTGGAGAAATCTTAGTGCATTGGCTGCACAGAACATGAGACTTGGAGAAGTGATGTCACTGGAAAAGTAATCACCTCTTTATCTCCCCTTAGTGCATCTCCCCTAGTGAGTCCTTATAAAATGGGTCTTAAATTGTACAACAATTTTGCCCTAATCTTACCATAATCCAGGACTATTTCATTAAACTGGGCAGTTAGAAGAGGAAACAAACAGAAAATATTGCTCTCTTGACATGTTCTATTCAATCTTATGAATCCAAACACAACTAATCCATGAACTCCTGTTCAAACTTGCAGAAGCCAAGGGAGAGCTTCCAATTATTCTCTGGAGTAAGTCAAGTAAATTATTTTTGTGGCATATGTTTTATAGGTTCAATCGTATTGTCAAAGCTAATAAAAACTCAGAGGAATATACCCCTTAATCCCTCAGGTTGAAAACTAGGCAGGACTCCTAGTTAAACACAAGCTGTACAGATACTCACTACCTCAAGTTCCACAAGATACTCTTGCCTACCACATTGCCAATTCATCTGAATTAAATTCCACATTCCACTCCTAACAAAGGGTCCTTTGAGCTGAACTACAATAAACTAACACCGCAGATGAAGTGCTAACAGCCAATAAATTGACTCCAAAGGGGGAAAAAAAGACAAGTACCCAAAATGTTGCAGGATCTTTGCTACAATGTCTGGTGGGCATGGCGTTCCCTTCTGGAGTGAAGTAGAGGACAAATTTCAAGAACTGTCTGCTGTTAAGATTAAATTCTCCCTTCTAAACATACTTTCTATGAACCCCAATTTTAAGACAATGCTTTCTGGCCCTAAGAGATGGAAATAAGCAGAACATCCTAGTCTTCAAGACTGGAGATTTAGACCTAAAACATATTTAATATGGAGAAAACTTATTATAGATTAGTTTGGTCCATTTTGATGAGGAGCGGGATGCCTGGTCCTCCTTTCTAATGTGAACCATTTTGGAATCTCAACCAAAAGAGATTCCACCACCGATTGATTTAGCATATTAAGTCCACCACAGTCTTTTTTTTTCTTTCCCTTTTGCCATGTTCTAACTTTGTTATACCAGCCCTAAACAGAGAGACTTCCTCAAGCAGCCAGGTTCTGGGGTAGAACTGAATACATGGAGCTCTGTTAGGATATCTTATCACAGAATAACTTATGGACAATGCATTTTTTCATTTGTATATTACAGATGATGCCCTGTAATGTTCTATATTTATTTAATACAATCTAAACAAATAAATGGAGCAACGCACTCAATTTGAGGTTTGGTTTAGAGTCTCTCTTCAAAACAAGTTATTACAGCAGAGCCTAGTTTTGCATTATTGTTTTGTGTCTATTAAGAGTAAAAAGAAAACAATATTTAGAATAGAATATAAATAATTATAAATTGCAAAACTTAATCCACCTTTGAGACAATTTTGTGATGTCCAAGCATGCATTCTCTTGTGAGCCTCTGTTGGTGTTCCCCAATGTATTACAATTACAAAGTGCTTTGTGGCCAAAAATGGGCAAGAACAATATACAGAATATTTTTAATTCTACTTTAAATGAACTAAAAACAAATTTTAAAGGTGAAAATTCCATTTTAGTTTAAATTGGGGGTTTAACACTGAAACAGTACAATAAACAGTTGGAGAGCAACATGTTATCCAATCCCACTTTAACCCCTTAAGGACCGCGCACGCACGCGTAGCTGGCACTTGAGGACCACGGGGCATTTTTTTTTTGCTCTGGTTCAGGGCTCCCCAAGGGAAGTGCAGCAGCGCGGGGAGCCCTGAACTCCATGACATGCCAGGACCATCACTGATCCTTAAGTGCCGGCCTGACATGATGGTCCTGGCACGGCAGTGGTCATTAAGGGGTTGATTTAACATGGATGCCCTGCACTGCAAAAGTACAATAATAATAAGAAAAGTACCCCCACTGTTTGAAGACCCTTTAGGAAAAGTTAATAGATCATAAACATATTTATTATTTTAATCAAATATGGTCCAGAAAGCAAGATTTTATTTTATTTAGCACTCTGTGGGAACATTTCAGTAATAGACTATGACTTTCCATAACACAGATTAACCTGGTGGCAAAAAAAAAAAAAAAATCTCCAGCTTAAGGGATCTATCACCCCTATACAAGTTAGCCTTAATAGTTAGATTATATAGCTAAGTGTAAAACTGTATTAATTTCCTTTTTAAAATCTCTGTTTGGCCAAAACTGAAGTAATAAATGCTGCCCTGCACCTACTTCTGGATAGACTGTGGTTACCTGCTCTGTATCACAATCTCCTCCTCCAATGATGGAGGTTTTCTGCCTGTAAGCTGGAGCAATCTCATTGGTCATCAGAAAAGGCTGGATAGAGGGAGGGGAGCAGAGGCAGAGTGACAGACTGCGGTACACAGCAGGTAACCGCATTCTGTCTGGAAGTAGGTGAAGGGTAGTATTTATTACTTCAATTTCAGATAAATTGAGATTTTAAAAATGAAATTAATACAGTTTTACACTTACTCGCTTTATAATCTAACTATTAAGGCTAGCTTGTATAGGGGTTATAGATCCTCTTTAAATATAGCAATAGATTTGAGGACATTCTTATATATTTAAGGATATTCTCTTCTAATTAACTTTTTTAATCCACTTTTTATATTGACTTTCTTTATAAAGAACTAAACAACACTGATTAAAATCCATATCAATATTTTTATAATTTCTAAATCAAGCAAGTTTATTTGTATATTAAACTTATTTGTTTGTAGCTATTGAGGGATCAATGATAATGATTATTATTCCCTCCTACATTTAGGATTTATTTTATATATGCAATATTCGTCATATTCTTTTAATTCCCAATAAATAATAAGTAATACAAATAGATCTTCACTAAAAACAGTAATGTAATACTCATGATCATTTATGGCTAGATGCTACATTGCAGTATTAATCCACAAATTAGATTTGGAGAAATATTGTACTCACACTTTGTAGATGCTGGTTATGTTGGCTTATGCCCCAACCAGCTGTAGAGCCTGTGGGGAATATATAATCTGTCCCCACTCAGATTATCCAATATTTGGAGATGAACAGGAACAACAGGAAAATATACGGTCCTCCAGGGCAAAAGTGGAAATAGAACTAGAACTGGCTGCTTAATGTCTAAAAATCTTTTTTTATTTAAAAACAGTTATTACAAACCAATTATAGATAGTTAGTAAGTCCAATAGAGTAACGTTTCGCAGTTTTAAAACTGCTTTATCAAACTAATTGGCTGTTGACAATATAACAGTTACAATACAAACAAAAAGTTCTAGTTCTATTTCCACTTTTGCCCTGGAGGACCGTATATTTTCCTGTTGTTCCTGTTCTTCTCCAAATATTGGATAATCTGAGTGGGGACAGAGTATATATTCCCCACAGGCTCTACAGCTGGTTGGGGCATAAGCCAACATAACCAGCATCTACAAAGTGTGAGTACAATATTTCTCCAAATCTAATTTGTGGATTAATACTGCATTTACAGGCACTATTGGGCGCCCTCT
The DNA here is from genome assembly GCA_037306005.1 of Rhinophrynus dorsalis. Taxonomy (NCBI): domain Eukaryota; kingdom Metazoa; phylum Chordata; class Amphibia; order Anura; family Rhinophrynidae; genus Rhinophrynus; species Rhinophrynus dorsalis. The sequence continues at coordinate 113,733,470 of CM074719.1, read as the reverse complement.
GTTTTTCTTTTTGTTTCTGTTTATGTGTCTCCTGATTACGGATAAGAAAGAGGTGCAGCCAGAGAATCTAGCACTCTGAGGTGGAGTGGACCAAGGGACGGTCTGAGTTCCCTACAAGCCTGATTCTCAGTGGAGACATATGTCTCTTCCTGAGCGATACACTTGTGAGTAAATTACTAATTGTGAATTGGATACACTAGAAACTCTAACATACTACACTAGAAGCGCCTCCTTTGTGTGTTTTCTTATAGATGCTACATTGTTATAGATTGAACCGCACATTTTAATTCAGTATTTTATGCAACTTGCAGTGGTGTGGGGTATTACTGATTAAACAGTTTCGATGAAATGTCGATGATCTATTAATATGGGGGAAGATTCACTAAGCGGTGATAAAGTGGAGATGATTTCTCCAGTGATATCACTTCTCCAATTCCTATGTTATTCTATAGAGCCTATTCACTAAGATCTCCAAAGATAAAGAAATCTTAGTGCATTGGCTCCATAGAATAACAGGTATTGGAGAAGTAATAAAATGGAGAAGATATTTTCCACTTTATCACCGCTTAGTGAATCTCTCCCCATATATTTGTCTTTCTCCCAAGTAAGATATTATTTATATGTTAACTAGTGTAAAAGCCCATGTACACGGGCCAAGGTCCAGGTGATGTTAAGAGGCCGATCCTGCCACCGACGCAGTCATGCACTGTAGAGACTGCCTGAAAGAACAGAATGCTCCCAGCATTCCTACACCTCCCAGCATTCTATGCATTCGGGCAGTCTCTACTGCGCATGACGGCTTCTGACAAACCTCCTAGCTAATTATTATATAGGATATGCACATCTATCTATATCTATACATAAACATACATACATTCTACTCTGAGTAGGAGAAAAAAAAATATTTAATTCTATTTGTTTCAAGGATTATTTTGGATTCCAAAGTAAATAAACAGACACAGATTTATTATAGGTAATCACAGATTTAGTAGCAAAAAAATCATAGTAATATAGCAATGATACTTAGCCAATGATCTCAGCGTATATGGGAGAGCCCCTGATGGATCTTACCACCGCCCATACAATCTTTCAAGTCAAGCAGCGTTCCAGTTCAGCTCTTAACCCCTTAAGGACCGGCTGGGCTCATGCGGCCGACACATTAAAGACCCTTTTTTTTTATTTATTTATTTATTTATTTTTTATGCACTCTGAATCAGGGCTGAAATCCGAGATGGTCCTGGCACGTCATGGGTCCTTATCACATGCCAACCCATTAAGTGCCAGGCCCGTCATAGGTCCTTAAGGGGTTAAAAAGCTATCATAGCACCCCACTCTTTATACCCTCTCTCACAGCCTGATGAGGGTGCTTTGACCTATCAGATTACACGGTTAGCATCAATAACCTACATCACCATTAAATGCCCATCTCGTGCTCTGTGGCTGTGAGGGTTAATGTAAACACAACCTGCAGCCTGCAAAAAATCAGCACTTATTATTGCTGCATAGCCTTGAAAACGTAACATAATGAAGACCGTGCACAGAAAGCTGCTAATAAATTTTATGTATTTTGTATTAATGTTTTTGCCGTGTTTAAATCAGGTTTTACTGTGCACAACATTAGGTTGTAAGTAAGGATCGGTTAAAATGTTTGTCCAAGAGATGCAAAACAGCACATTCCAAATATAACCTGACACAAAGAACTGACAACCTATATTAAAGAACTCTCTGATTAAATGCAGCCTTTCATCCATTGTATATGGAAACACCTCACAGGAAAGGGGATGTACAATAGAAAAACAGATCACTGCTGCTCATTTCAGCAATAGGTAACAAGACTCAGAGGATGTTTCGCTGTAAATTTAAATTTCAGTCACAGCAGATGATCATGAAATGAACTCAAAGTATGGAACAAAATCAGTTGTGTGCCAGAGTCTACCATCTTTTCAGGCAAATGCTGAAAGATAATGCAACTACTAAAATTTGTTGTACCCACAACATGGTGAATGGAGAGAGAATGACAGAGTTTTAAGCTATGGGAACTTGATTCCTATAGCTTTCAAGGCTGCCACAACTGAAAAAAGCCCATTCCTTGAAACAGTAAAAAAAAACAAAAAAAAACAAAACAAACAAACCTTCCAAAGTGCAGACTCCCACAGAGACTCAGCCACAAGGAACAGGCTAGTCATAAAGTAAACATCCACAGGGAAAGAAAGGTCCACAAAGCACCTGTGAAATGGACAATACAAAACCAGGGAAGCCAAGTGATGGGAGCCTTCCTAATGGGGGACTGACTATACATCCCCATATCTAAAGAAAAAATAATGAAAACCTAATAAAAGCTAACAGGATGACCACTGTACCTCCAACTGCTTCTCAGGACACACACATTCTGGGAAATAGGCAGGGTGTTTAACTGGAGAAAGATGAGGGAGTCTCCACCTGTCTTTTGCAATGTTCCTTACAGGGATAAGGTAACAATGTGCAGGGGGCAGAGTTTGAGGTCCTGTGGTCTGGCTAACAACAGCCATGGAATATCTTTAACTATATCACAAGAACAATATTCATAGGGGACATTGTAATTTTCCAGCCACAGCAAGGTAAGCAGGGTTATTTGGTGGTGTTCCTTCCCCTTTACACTTAAGAAGCTTTTTTTTAATTGTAGACTGAAAAGTATGCAAATACTATTTGCTAAGGAAGCCACCTTAACCTCGTGGATGTTAGAGATTTCAACGTCTTTAGCATTTCAGCAGTTAACCCTTTGAGTGCCAGAGGGGTTCACAACCCATTGCGTACTCCTCTGGCACTCAAAGGGTTAAGCAATATCTGGCAACACTGGGGAATTAAATAAAATATTTCTTACTGAAAAAAATTTACAAATGTAAGTTCCTTTGGGAAGTCATAAATAGTAACAAGAAGATGACAGAATTATCTGACAGAAAGATCTATATATTGCAGGAAACAAAATGGAAAATAATGAAGAAAAAGATGTGCACGGTTAAATGAAAGCTTTTATACCACCCCCCCCAAAAAAGAAAAACAAAAATAATAATAATACAAGCCATTTGAAAGCTCCAAAATAAACATTATTACCTCTGAAAAAGCCCATTATTTTGTAGCTCTGAATTATTCAATTTGCAATTAGGCATCATCAAAGCCAAAAAGCTACAAATCTTTGTTGTTTGAAGCACAAATATAAGAGAAATATTATTTATCAGCACACTGTTTAGTAGGTCAGATGGCCACAGCACACCAGAAAATAAAGTGTTCCACATTATATTTTCATGTTCAAAGCTATTTCACTTTGGCACTGGCTGTTTTTAAGATGCAACCAAGACATTTTCCTTTCCACAATTCATTTCATCCACCGGTGATTTAAAGTGATAGTAGCCTTAAATTGTTTCTTTATTTTGCCTAATACTAAAAGATAAATATACATTGCAAAAAGTTTATTTTATTGATTCTTATTATTGTTATCTTATCCTTAGAGATCTTTCAAATGGGCGCTTTTGTAGCACTGCTTTTTTGTAGAAACTTAAAATGTTTGCATTTATTGCATAACAGTGTAACAGGTTTTTCCCAGAATCCACTTCTCTCAATATTATAATAATGCACTACAGTTGTTTGATTTGAATGGGATTCCACTGAATTTCATACTGTAGCGGTTATCATACCATCAGAAGAAAGTTGCAGCATGCTGTGTGACATTTGCAGAGCATGTTGCCCAAGTGAAATGCCCCAGAGCACACGATTCACAAGTCATGAGTTATTTTCATGATTTTCCGTTGCTGTGACAATGTCACACATGTGAAAGGGGCTTAATTACTGAGAATAATACCGGGGGGTTATGCACTAAGGAGTGATAAAGAGGTGATAGCTTCTTCAGTGATATCACTTCCCCAGTTCCTGTGTTATTCTATAGAACCTATCACTATCTCCAGAGGTGGTGAAGCCTTAGTGTATGGGCTCCTTAGACTAACATACGAACTGTAGAAGTGATCTCATTGGAGAAGTCCCTTCCACTTTATCACAGCTCAATGCATCTCCCCCAGGTCCTCTCTCTAAAGCAGTTGTTCTCAGTTTTCAGTACATACGAACAGGTCACACACTGTCAATACAATTCTGCTTATTCACTGGTGAAAATCAGTATCTTAGTCAGTCATTCTAAGCCCAATACCTAGGCTTAAAGGAACACTTTATTTTGACTTTACATATTACGTTCTTGCAGAATATGTAACTTCAAATTTCCTATACTTCATCTTTCTAATTTTCAGCAGTGTTTTTTATGTCTCTTAACCTTGAGTTCCCTGGATCTATTTGCAGAGACTTTTTGGTCAAGGAACATGAAAACAGGTCTATAGATACTTTGTAAAAAAGAAGCCATGTAAACAAGAGCATTCAGTGCTGCAGAGAGAGACTAACATTGTATTACATCCTGCTTTGAAGGTCTATCTACCAAAAAACTCTGGAAATGCAGCAAGCATATATTCAAGGTGAAGATAAAAAAAAAAAAAAAAAAAAAAAAAAAAAAAGGAGTACAGGTAATTTGACTATGTATTATGTGCGTGTAAAATATGTAAAATCTAAATAAAGGGTTACTATTCCTTTAATTAGGCATACCCTTATGAATCTGCTTCAGAGAACCTCTCTCCATTGACAAACATGTTAGTGTGTGCGTACACTGCCTTAGCAGAATGAAGTTCAAATTATAGGTTACTTTTCTCTCAGCATCCCATTAACTGCTAAATGCTTACAATTCTGGAGCAACCCAAAAGCACCAAGTGGGGGGGATACAAATTCCTGTTTAACACTGAGTGCCAGAGTGGTATACAACACATTGCTTTTGCAATGAGCTGCATACCCTGATGGCACTCAAAGGGTTAAAAGGGGATTTGACTTCCTTGAACGCTAGAGAGGTAATCAGCGCATTAGGAAGCATTACACAGTAGACCTCTAGCGTTCAGGAGGTTAAGAGCCTTATTTAAATTAATAAGGATTTAAGGAATTGCAGAAAGCAAAACATGAACAATTCTGCACCAAAATGGGCAAATAAAAATTTCCAAACTTTTCACTTGACTTAGAGGAGGCTTTTGTTTTATTATCCCTTGAATGCTAGATGTCTCCTATGCATTGTTCAGCACTGCCCAGGAGACAAAAGGGAATTCTTCATTTCCCTCCCTGGTGCAGTTGGTTCACTCTCCAGCATATGGCCCAGAGTTGCCAGCACTAAATTTTCATTTTACTCCGGCCCTGACTCTTTTAACCACTTCGCCGCTAAGGATGTGATGGGTCATATCCTCAGCATACTACCTAAAACAGATCAGGATGTGTGATACAACAGACTCGAGGAGCACCACCCTATAACTGTATGAGAAGTGCTAACTGTAGCTAAAGGGAATGTGCTAGGGTTAGTAAGATAATCCAACAATATAAAGAGTAAGAAGAGACCCATAAACAGCACCAGACCCACCTTCATATGTGAATTATGTGGTCCCAGTTAGATAACATGATAGATATAGGTGATTAAAACAATTAAAATATAATTTTATTAGTTCTGCTGTAGATAAAATACTGGCGATTAGTTCGCCAGATTGTATCATTACATCCTCAGTGGAAGGGCAGTGAAGGGGTAATTTTGGGGGGACTGGGACTTATTACATCTCCAGTCCTATGTCACAGGTCCTGTTGGGTCTAGATGAGATGAGGTGCCTCTGCTTGTGCACAAGATGTCACTAGTGCAAGGATGCTCCGCTCCCCTACACTACACTTAGGGATACAATTTAACCCTTTCAATTACCAGAGGGATGAGCAACGCATTGATTTACTATAGAAGCCTGCCCCCCCTCAAAAATAAAAAATAATTGTGCTTGACATGGTTTTGTGCTTGTAGCAATCCATAGTGTGTGTTAGTTCATACTAAATTGGTACCAACTTTCTTGGCTTGTTAGTATGTACTGAGTATATAGTCATCTTCTGGATAAAAAATGTGGTAGGAATATAAAGGTAAGTGACCCTTCATTTGTTTTCCAAAAAAAGTATGCCTTTAGTACATTAGGAATTTTTGTGACAATTTTAGTGAAGGCACATAATATTAAATACAATTTAGTGTCCCTATAAAAATGTAATATCTTTGAAGTGGTAGAAATGTTAAAATATTTTTCCAATAGGTCTACTTTCTGGAAACATCTGTGCACACTGAGCTAGGAGTAGAAAGGGAAGTGATTCCTCATTTAATGCAGTTGTCTTCTTTCCAAAATGGTAATTCTTGTCTATATTTTACTGACATACTTAGTTTCTACAGCCATTTTAGCACATGTAGGTCATGTCATCCAGGACATACTTGAAAACGAGAGAAATCTCAATGTATTCTTCCTGGTAAAACATTTTCTAAATAAAAAATAAATAAATAAATAAATAAATGTCTGAAATATAAAGGCATAGTTTTGTGGTTTTGGCGCCCCCATATGGAATCTCAGCTCTTACCAATGAGGTGTAATTTATCATGTGTGCGTACCCGATTTTACTACCTTTGGTTAGATGCAGATGTTAAAGAAGAAAAAAATAAACATAATTCCTCTTTTAGCGCCATCTTCTGGAAACATCTGTGTGCACCAGGCCAAGGGTAGACAATAAGTTACCTCTTAATTGATGTAGGGGAGGGGTCTTCTTTCCAAAATGGTAAGTCTTTTCTACATTTTCTTCTCTGTATTTAGAACTATTTAACCCTTTGAGTGTGTGTGTGTGGGGGGGTAACAGCTCACTCAAAGGGTTAAATGAAGGTACTGATAATAAAATAAAAAAACAATAAAACACAAAACAAAACAAGAATGAGATTTTGGTGTGTGCAGTTTTGTGGTAGTGGCACTGCCTACAGCATGTCAACTCACACCAGTAGGGTACTATTTTACTCAGGCGGCCTCTTGTTATCTAAACTAATAGTATATTCCATAGGTTTCAGGAATTTCATTTTAATTTTAAAGTGTGTAAATGTAAAAAAAATTCTATAGTACTATCTTCTGGCAATTTCATGGCAAACATGTGACCAGATCTGAAATTGAAATCAGTGTACTTCAAAAAAAATATACAGCATGAAATGTAGAATTGGGCAAATGTAAATATTAAAAAAAAAAAAAAAAAAAAAAAAAAAATATCAACTGAATTTTTACAGAACGACATACGCATAAAAAAGTTAACACTCAAAGTAGAACCATAAGTATTTCATAATGGAACACAGAAAAAAGTACACTCCAGGGGGAGTTTCACTAAGGAGTGCTAAACAGGTGATAAAGTGGAGATGGTTCTCCAGTCAAACTCTCCAAGTTCTATGTTACTGTATGGAGCAAAAGCACTAAAATGTCCCCAACATTAGGGATCTCAGTGCATTGGCTCCACAGAATAAAACAGGACTTGAACAGTTTACAACACCAGAAAAATAATCTCCACTTCAAAACCTCTTTATCACACTTTAGTTCATAATTCCCATGACTCTTGCTTATCATTCATTTTATTGGAATTTTTTTTTTTGCATTCTGGGTAACATTTTTGGTCATGTCAGGGGTATACTTAGAAAGTGAAGTGTCTGCTGAAAGAGAGTGTGACGTGGGTTGTAAAAAAAATGTAATTTGAATATAAACTGTAACAAACGCAGGTAGACTTATTTTGCAGAGTGGGTGAAATGGTTTAGCAGCAAAGTGGTTAAATACATTTACTGTTTTTTTTTTTCTCCCAATTCATTTCATTCACCTGAGAATTCATTTCATCCTTACTTTTCTGCCTAACAACAAATATTCTAAATTCCACATTCATTACTGTGTACTTTATTATGACAAGATTCTCATTCTCAAAATCCTCCCAAATCTGTTTTATTTTGCATAATGCCTCCCATATGCCTCGATTGGTTGCCAGGCCAACAGAAATCAGCTTAAATTAAATGAGGGTCTAAAATGGCACCTGTACCACTCCAGGTCTGTTGTGCATTAAATGGAGCTCACTTGAAAGGGACTCGGAGGTGCCATTAACTTGAAAAGAAGCTATCTGATTATTGTCTCTGGGTAATTTAATGAGGGCATAGGAATAGGAGCGAATACAGAGCTTGTTTGATGTTCCCATTTTCTCTAAATGTGACAAGCCTCTCAAACAGATGGTGCCCAAGTGGGTTAAATCTTCCATTCAGGTCCACAAATGCAAAGAACAGACAGAAAAACTGGCACAGCTCAAATAGAAATTTCATTTACATGCATTTTTAGTTTTTCTTCTTGCTTATTGGGACATACGCACAAAAGAGAAAGGAGAAATTCTGGTTTGAGCAAACTGCTTATAGGGAACAATTTCACTGATTAAACCCTGAGTCCCAAAGGGGTATTCGGCACCTCGCTTCACAGGGCTTTACATACTCCTCTTGCACTTAACGGGTTAAATGGGGCTTTTAACCCTTTGACCACTAGAGGTCTACAATGCATTAATGTTCTAGAAGGCAAAGGTTTAACCCTTTGGGTGCCAGAGTGGTGAACAAGGTATTGCTTTGCAATGTGTTGCTCAACCCTCTGGCACTCAAAGGGTTAACAACTACTTAATTGAATCAACCACTGTAGTCATTTACTCAAACTTCCATACATACAAAGGACTAGCTGCTCTGCCTAAACAGCTGTGATCCTGGGTTGTTGTAATGTTCTGGTGGACTGACCAACCCAATATTATATATATATATATATATATATATATATATATATATATATATATATATATATACACATACACATACATACATACATACATACACACACACACACATATAATCCCTATAATATTTTGTCTTAACCCTTTGAGTGCCAGAGGAGTACACAACGCATTGCGTTGCATACCCCTCTGGCACTCAAAGGGTTGAAAGTTAGGTTATATAGTGACCAATGAAACTGCTCCAGGTTACATACAGAAAGACTCAGTCATTGGAGGAGGGTAGACAGAGGGAGGGGAGAAGAGGCAGAGTGACATACTGCGATGCAGAGCTGGTAACCTCAGTTTGTTTGGAAGCAGGGAATAGGATAATGTTTACATGCTGAATTTCTGCCAAATAACGATTGTAAAAAGGAAATGAATACAGTATTCTGCCTAGTCGCTATACAACCTAATTTTTTTTTTTTTTTAAACGCTTTATTGGTAAATAAAGGTCAATACAAGAATATTATGAACAGAATCACAGAAATATCAAATCAGACAGTGACAGACTTTCTCAGTAAATATATCTGACTGAAGTCCGATAACACTATATGTAACAGTAGCATACAGCACATACAGCATGATCAATGCTCTGAGCCAGATGATGAGCAAATATAGAAAGGAAGCATAACCATAACCTTAGTTATCAGAGCAGTTTCCTAGTTAAACATGAATAATCATTTAGAACAACCACAGGAATATATGTAAGATGCAAAATAAAGTAACAGGAAAAATAAACCTGACATACCTTGTGTCAGTGCAAACTCAAAGCTCAGGAGAGCCAAAGAATAAACTGACCACAGCATATTGACTTAATAGCGATAAGGAGATACAGTAAAACCTTAAGAGATATAGAGAGCCTCCCCTATCTAACAAATGGCTTAATAACTAACACAGGGAATAATATAGGGGTAATATCACAGGAAGGTAAAACATAGAGACCAACATGGGTCTGACTAAGAAAGTATAGCATGGACAAAGTAGTGGGGTAAAAGACTCCACACTCTGCCTGATTTACACGCATAGACCCCCAAGAGGTCCTGGGGGGGGGGGGGGTACAGGAAAGCTAGACCTCCAAGAGGTCCTGGGGGGGGGGGGGGTACAGGAAAGCTAGACCTCCAAGAGGTCCTGGGGGGGGGGGTACAGGAAAAGCTAGACCTCCAAGAGGCCCTGGGGGGGGGGGGGTACAGGAAAGCTAATCGAGTGGCCCGAGATAAGCAGCAGACTAAACAGTAATGATAGCTTATACAGTAATAAACATAATGGCTACAAGTGTGAAGAGGAATAGAATTGGATCAGACTTAGACAATGAAGCCCTAAGGTGGTAAATTAAAGTGTAAAGCTAAAGGGAGAGCACTAGGAAGAAGCTGGTATAATACAGATGCATGAATCTTATATAAATTATCCAACACAACCCATAGAACCTTCCCAGGAGACATCCCATCAACCACTCCCGTAGTCGTGACATTTTTAAACGTATAAATATAATGTGACGGGGGGTACAGGGGTTACTTATTGGTAGGCCGAGGGTTAAGAGATTTATCCAGCCAGACAAAAAGATAATAAATTGCATTTATTAGAGAGGTCACGGCACAAAACATAGGACAACAATTACAGGCAAACAAACAGGGGTAAAACATAAAAACTAAACACTTCTGCTGTTCTCTTCTTAGTTGCATAACTTGCCAGGGGTTACAAATAATACTCACAGTCCATTTTAGCTTAATGCTGGAGCTTATTCATAGTCCCACTAGAGGCAAGAGTAGGCATCCTGCCCACTACACATACTGCTGGAGCACATGAAGGTTCCTTGTATCTTTTAGTCCTGGCAGAGGAGGTGGGGAAGACATCCTAAGATCCTTGTGGTAGGAACATCAGGGTACTCTCTCTCTGTGTCTGAAGCTTCCTTGACTTACAGCCCACAACTGAAAATGGGACCTGGCCCTATAGTGCCCGCTCACTCTAACTCTTCCGGTGAGGGCACTCACCAGTCCCAGTTTCTCCAGTACGCCTGCAGAAAGCACCTGGACCAGTCCAACTCCAGACTGGCCCCAGGCTACCCCCCTCCATGCTGGGGAGAGGCTCTCTCTTGCTCCTACATTCTCCAACTCTCTCTCTGACTCCCTTCTCTCTCTAGGTTTTCTCTACCCACCCCCTACAGGATGTGTTGTCACAGGTACCAATCTACCAGGTCTCTCTCTGCTTAGCCTAATGTGAGGGGGGAAGATGCACATCCCCCCTCCATCTAACCAACACTGGTTATCTCATAGCACAATCTCTGGGTTTAGCTAGACTGCATGGCACCATTCCTTTGTACATCCTACACACTAACTAACCCATTCACTGCTGGTAACTGGACAACCCTCTCTAATGCATGCACACACAGGGGACATTAAGGTTTCAAGAATGGGAACACGTTAAGACAATGGCAATCACTGAGAACAGACACATTTCTTTCTCTGGGTGACAACCATTTCGTCACAGTCTGTCCCCCCTTTCAGATGGGGACCCCAGAGTTCAGTCCACACGGACAGATCACTGGGTCCCCACATATTAACTACTTTCATATACTTCTATCAATACAGACATCAAGCCTACAAAGCATTTGTATATACAGTACATCATGTGTATCTTTAGTGGCGATAGTTCCAAAACAAAGTCCAGTGATTCAGGATACTTTCCAGGGCAAGACATATCCAATTAGGGTGCAGGAAAAAGCAGGCCCAAAACATTTCAAATAGGCAGATCTTCTGGTGTGGCAATGCATTTTCCTCACACACACACAATAGCTTACTGCCATCAAAATTAAGAGACCGTCCCAGAACACCATCCCACCTAAATCAGTCCAACATAAAGAATCAGAACCAGTCCCATCACATTCAGTGCTCCCACAGGAGTGTCACTTACCCCTGCAAAGACTTCCAACATTGCTTTTGGGGTGGATTAACTTTTCCATTAAAATTCCCACTGTAACTGGTTTCTGAATAGCGCATCCTCCACTGGATTTTCCTTTAAGCTGAGAAGGTAGTGCAATGTTCTCTCTGGATTATCCTTCTGGTCTCTGTGTCACATTACTCCCATGCTTAGATTCTGTGGCATACAACACTGGTTTAGCACATTCTGAATTTCCACTCTGGATCTGGTTGCTTTGGAGCGCTGTTTTTTTGATGTTTGACCACTTTGCTTTGAAGTACTGGATCATCCAGGCAAGTCTGTAAAGCTGTAGATCACTGCATTGCTAGGGCATAGTGGGTGCTGGATGCAGACTACACCCCTAGTCCCATTTTGTCTGGCAGTGCTGATAGGGTACTTGCTCACATGTCCCTTAGGCTAACTCTAAGGCAAAACAAAAATAACAGGAGGGGTTCCCATACTGTTGTCCTTGGCCGTGTCTTTTTGTCTGGGTGCTAAAGTGACCACGCTACTGAGCTGGCACAACTAGCACACATAGTGGTCAGGGTTGCCCTCAGACACCCTGAACACCTAAGCTGGATATCCCACCGCTGCCACCAGTGTGACGGGGGGTACAGGGGTTACTTATTGGTAGGCCGAGGGTTAAGAGATTTATCCAGCCAGACAAAAAGATAATAAATTGCATTTATTAGAGAGGTCACGGCACAAAACATAGGACAACAATTACAGGCAAACAAACAGGGGTAAAACATAAAAACTAAACACTTCTGCTGTTCTCTTCTTAGTTGCATAACTTGCCAGGGGTTACAAATAATACTCACAGTCCATTTTAGCTTAATGCTGGAGCTTATTCATAGTCCCACTAGAGGCAAGAGTAGGCATCCTGCCCACTACACATACTGCTGGAGCACATGAAGGTTCCTTGTATCTTTTAGTCCTGGCAGAGGAGGTGGGGAAGACATCCTAAGATCCTTGTGGTAGGAACATCAGGGTACTCTCTCTCTGTGTCTGAAGCTTCCTTGACTTACAGCCCACAACTGAAAATGGGACCTGGCCCTATAGTGCCCGCTCACTCTAACTCTTCCGGTGAGGGCACTCACCAGTCCCAGTTTCTCCAGTACGCCTGCAGAAAGCACCTGGGCCAGTCTGGAGGGCCCTACATTCTGCAACCACCCTCTCTCTCTCACTTTCTCTCTCCCAGGTTCTCTCTACCCACCCCCTACAGGATGTGTTGTCATAGTTCCCATCTACCAGGTCTCTCTCTGCTTAGCCTAATGTGAGGGGGGAAGATGCACATCCCCCCTCCATCTAACCAACACTGGTTATCTCATAGCACAATCTCTGGGTTTAGCTAGACTGCATGGCACCATTCCTTTGTACATCCTACACACTAACTAACCCATTCACTGCTGGTAACTGGACAACCCTCTCTAATGCATGCACACACAGGGGACATTAAGGTTTCAAGAATGGGAACACGTTAAGACAATGGCAATCACTGAGAACAGACACATTTCTTTCTCTGGGTGACAACCATTTCGTCACATATAAGTTCTCAGATGGAGCGTCATAACAAAGGTAACAAAATTAGGATGGACCACTCGGGCCCTCAGGGGACCACCCAAAGTATCTAGAGGCAGATATTACAAACAGGAGAGTGTCTAATCTTATACATAGGGAGGAGTGTGTTGTACCCAAATAGCTTCCCGGGTATGCAAAGTTCTTATAAAACCCAGACACAGGTTGTGTATATAGCCACCAACATTAATGAGCTGCATCAGATACAAAAGTTCTACAAAAGGGACACAATCCATGAACAGAACACATGATCCATAGCCACAGAATGTATCTCAGGGATCCCCGGGTCCCATGGAAAGGAGATCCAAGCAGGCTCAGGGATCCCCGGGTCCCATGGAAAGGAGATCCAAGCAGGCTCTGTAACACCCAGATGAGGACACGGATGGGCACTTACTTCCTGGCAACAGAAATGCGCATCAGACATCCGCCGAAGTATAGTCATCACGCCCTCCATGAATTTAGTGTACTCTTTTCTTTATACTATTTGGATAGTGTGCTGTGACGGGTCAAGATGGCGGTTGCAGTCCCTTTGGCGAGAGAGGACTTTGCGCACCTGCCAACTAGAGAGGATCTTTGGGCCTTGGTTTGGGAGGTCAGAGATGTTCTTCGTGAAGAGGTGGTGTCTTTACAGCTAGATTCTAGACATGCGGACCGGTCTGGCTCATCTGTTGAACGCAGAGCTGGGGCCACGGATCACTATTCTGCAACACTGGGAATCATGCCGAGTCCCCCAGCAGCGGCTCTTGAGCATTTCGAGGTTGACACTCCTGTCTTGAGAAAGGAACCCCAACAAGGTTTTTTGTGTGCCGAGGACTTACCTGGATTTTGTAATGTGATACCGAAAGCGGTCGTAAGGATTCCCGTATCTCACAACCTAATTTTTAAGACAAAGTTGTTTAGGGGTGATAGATCCCCTTTAAAATCTAAAATACATGAAGTTGTGCATAGCATAACCTTTAAAATATAGGAGACATCAACGTACTCTCTCCCCCAGCCAACTGTACCATTAAAGGGGAACTACCCCTCTGCAAAAACTTTATCTCATTTAAGTCTTCATCTGGCGACTAGCTGCTTAGTAGCACTAGTCACCAGAAATATTACCCGGTCGGCTCCAAAAAGGACTGACAGCGCAGGCGCACGGACATCACTATGGCAAGATGTCCATGCTTCCTGCTACTGTCAGCCTCGGAATAAGTCGAAAATCTTTTAAACCAGGTAATATTTCTGGTGACTAGCGCTACTAAGCAACTAGTCGCCAGATGAAGACTTAATTGAGATAAAGTTTTTGCGGGGTGGTAGTTCCCCTTTAAGGACAAATACAAATCTCCAGTGATTTAAAGAGGTTTTTTAACCTCCTTGAAAAGCAGCATTCAAGGAACACCAACACCTAAAAATGCACTGCGGTTTATACACAAATACCCTGTACGCCATACTAGCATCTGTAAAAATTCTCTATTTGTTTTACAAATCCTAAAATCTAGCCTCATATACATGCACTGAGGGAACAGGCATTCCTGCCTTTTCCAGGGATCACTTTGATGGTGCATGGTTATCTGCAAATGGGCTGATATAAGGATGATTCAAGCACAGTGGACTCTAATCACAACCATTAACTTACTTTATGACAAAAAGAAGACCAAGAGCTAATTCTAGCACAACTTACCATGCCACTTTAACAGTCTGAGTGGCAGAGCACTGAACAACAAATTGCTCTGCAATGCTTTGCAAGCCCTTCTGACACTCAAAGGGGTAAAAGGCTTTGAAACAGCAATAGATGTATCTAAGGTGGCTGCCCTCAGCTAGTATTCTTAACGAAGATTTGAAAAAAAAGTGCAAAAAACACAGAACTTCACAAATGTTGTTCTGTTAACCTGCTAAGGACGTACATGTACATCAACGGTAGAATGTGCCTAAAGGACCCACGATGTACATGTCCTGGAATTCATGGTTCCCCATGTGGCTGCACGCTACTCTGGGATCCCTGAACCAGTTGCAAAAAGGGAAAAGAAAAAAAGTCTATGGTCCTTAAGTGCCATGCCGGCCGCGCCACCATGAGGGTGGTCCTTAAAGGGTTAAGCAGCAAAATAAGCAACATGTTAAAAAAAACATTAATAAATAACACAGCTGTGAGGAAACACACCACTACAAGCAGTGACCTGCTTTAAACTAGACACTTATCTTCCCATGACAGATTCCCTTTATAATGGTAACTAAACCATTCTCTATTGTCAACAAGATTCCTTTAATTTTTGTGTGCCAATGTGCGCTATTCCTAAATAGGAACCCAGACAAATGTTCAGCACTTGAGTATAAAACGGTGTAGGGAAGACTGGGAGTAACTTTCTGCTATATACCTATACTAGCAATATTGGCACATAGTTGCCCATGCGGTTAATAAAACAATCACTGTTTTAAGGGCTGGCTTGTTGAATTTCTAGCACTTAGCCCTTTTAGGTCCAAAAAGGTGTGTACCGCAATGCAAAGCACTGCATTACACCACTCTCCATCAGCGTGTTTGTGGATTTGCATGTTTGAGCAACATCATGCCAGAGCGCGTGTGAGCTTATGTGTTTTGTGTGTATTGTGTATAGATTATTGCCTAATAGCACTGTGCTTATTGCGTTTTGCCTATTGTGTTTTATGTATATATTTTTGTCCACTGCATATAGCATATTGTCTTATGCCTACTGAGTATAGCATTTTTACTATGCATGTAGTAGTTTTCCAATTACATATAGAGGTTGGATTAGCGTCTTGCATATAGCTTTTGGCGTATTTTGGTGTATTGTGTTTGGCATACAGTTTTTGGTGTATAGCGTTTTGTGTAGAGTGTAACGTATACAGTTTGGCATATAGCTTTTGGGGTATTGAGTAGATTGTTTGGCTTATGGTATATTGCATTCAGTGTACATCATATTGTGTATAGATCTTTGTGTATAACGTTTGGTGTATAATGTTTGGCATACAGTGTATTGCATTTGGTGTATAGCGTATTGCTTACAGAGCAAGATGTGTAGCGCTGACCATACAGAGAATATCGTTTGGCTTATAGAGTTTTGTGTATAGCGTTTGGCGTGTTGCATAGAGCATATTGGCGTATTGCACTTGGAATACAGCGTATTGCATTTGGTGTATAGTGTACTGCTTATAGCACAAGGCATTTAGCTTTTGGCATACTTAGTATAGCGTTTGGTGTATACAGCTTTGCGTATAGCGTTTTGTGTATTGTGTATAGTATATGGCGTATAGACTTAGGCGTATTGTGTTTGGCGTATAGCATATGGTGTATAGCATATAGTGTTTGGCATATTGCATGTAGCTTTTGGCGTATAAGAGTTTGGTGTGAGGCATATTGCGTGTCATGCTTTAGACACCAGTTAACTCTGTATCTAAAGGTTTGAGCTGTAAAAACCTTTGAATGAAAAGGCTCTCAGACAGGAGTACCCTTGTTTTGCTCAACAGGAAAAGCCCTGTAGAAAAAAATTACTGCATCTTTATTCAATATCAGAACTGTAGGCATTTAGAACAAGTTATCTACTTCATCTCCCATCACACCTCCACTAGTAGTTAAAGGGATAGTAATACTTACATTTGAAGGGATAGTAATGTTTCATAATAAAAGCAGCTTTAATTAATCATCATAGTATTTGGACTTTGGAGAGTATTATTTCAATTCTGTCCGAGTTGTAGTTCAAGAGTGATTCAATGACAAAATATCCCCCTCCCGCCCCTTTTACTGATGTAACACTGCTCAGCCAGAGCAGAATGGAGGTGCCCAGGTAGACTGCAGAGAGGGACAATCTTCAATTAAGATAAGGCAAAAAGCTGAAAAGCTTGTCATGGGAGGCAGGGCTTTCATTGTTCTCATAGGAAGAAGAGTGTCCCCTTCTGTTATCTGTCTGGTCTATGGACTGCATTCCATATCTGAGAAGAGATTGTTTACACTAGGTAAAAGGGGCAGGAGGGAGAAACTTTGCTTGTGAATATCTCTTAAACCATAAAGGTTTGAGAGATAAGACTTATATCGTTCTTCATGTTTTTTTAATGCATACAAAATAAAAGATCAAACAAAGTATTACTATCCCTTTAACTATAATGCATCTTGTAGCCCTTAAAAAAAAAAAAAAAAAAAAAAAATTAAGTGACCCCAGTGGCATCTCTCAAACCTTTGTGGTTTGAGAGATATCTGCTTTCAAAGTTCCCCCTTCCCTGACATCAGCGCTCTATCTGACCACAGGGGAATCGGGTCCCGGGACCGGCGGAGGCTCTTCAGTAGAGCAGAGAGCGCGTTATGGAAAAAGAAATCCTTCACTGGAACGATCTTCTACATGTGCTTGGTTTGCAAGCACATGTGGAAGACCTTTTCAGTGAAAGATTTCTTTTTCCATAACGGGATCACAGCTCTGCTGCAGAGCTGCTGCTTGTTCACGGACAGGATTCCCCAATCGCTGACATTAGGGGAGAGAGAACTTTGAAAGCAGATATCTCTCAAACCATAAAGGTTTGAGATGCAGTTGGGGTCACTTAATTTGTTTTTTAAGGGATACAAGATGCATTATAGTTAAATTTAAGCATTACTATCCCTTGAACTCCACAGTAGGCTTGTGTGTGTGTAAATAACCATGTGATAGACAATGAACAGAGAAGGAAATATGCACAAAGAAGGGTGTAATACTGGGTGCAAAGCAACTGCCCCATAGGTGACAACATTTAACAAGAACTTAAATGGAACTTTTAGCCACTAGTCTCTGGAGCATTATAACTTTTACCCCCACAGTCTCTCTAACATTCAGGGGGTTAAATGCCTTTAAAGTCAATAAGAAAACTGTCATCTCTGGGGCAGCCGATTTGCCCAAGAATTGCTCTGAATGTGCTCCTTAACAACTTAAAGGGGTAGTAAAACTTTATGAATAAAACTAAATATATTGTAGGGTTCATCTACTGGAGTAAAAAAAAGTGTTCTCTCTCTGCTGAGAGGTGTTTTATTCAAAAGTTATCACAGCTCAAATTTGAATTTGTTTAGATGCAGTATCACAGTGGCCTGAAATTGTACAGTGGCACTGTTGCTGCACCGTCCTATGGACTGCTCTACTCAATTGACCATAAATCTCCATAGGATGGTGTAGCAACAGTGCCACTGCACAATTTCAGGCCACTGTGATACTGCATCTAAACAAATTCAAGTTTGAGCTGTAATGACTTTTGAATAAAACCCCTTTTAGCAGTGTGAGTACCCTTGTTTTATTCAGGAGGATAAACCCTATAATATATTTTTTTTCCTATATCTCAAGTGTTACTATTCCTTTAAGGTTCGGATGAGTATTCATCATGGTGCTTTCCAATACACTACACACCCCACTAATCAGTAAAGGGTTAAAATACCATTAATAACAACTGTCCATAGAAAGAATGCACATTTGCATTTAACCAATTTGATGTTAAAGTGGTCTTCAATGCATTGCGAAGCATCAAAGGGCCAACCACGCAGCATGCATTATTAACCATTTACTATTTCCATGCAGAAATATGCAGCTAAAAAATTCATACTCTAATATATTATTCAAGCTTGAGTTTTATTTCCATAATTTGAACAAAACCCTGTCAACACATGTCAAGGTAACCTCAATCAAAAATCTGTTTATTAATTCTGTATTCTGTGGTGAGGAAATCTTTGGCAGCAAATATGACTTTAATATGTACAGTTCAGAGTTTTATATTTCAAGAACATAGCAAACACCAAGGAAAAGAAAACTATTTGATTCAAATTGTGGGCATTTTAATAATGAAACCAAAAATGCTCAGTCACCTTGGGCAGATTCCATTTGATGGAGGGGGAAGTAGATTGTGGAAGGCATGTGCTAAGCTGTGATAAAGAGGTGATAACTTCTCCATTGTGAAAAACTATCCACTTCCCATGTTATGATATGTGGCCAATGCAGCAACATTTCTCAAATAGTCAAACACATATTACAATTACAAAGCTCTCACTACCTTTCTAGATATCCAGTGGGGTTAACCACCACTGAAATCAGTGTATATTTTGCAGAATTTTTATTTCTGTCGTAGTAGTTACAAAGCCTGTATACACGGGCTGATCCGGAGCGGGGAGGTCCAGACGGCTGACAGCAGGGGAGGTGCTGGGTGACAGTGCCTTCCGGAGCTCTCCGCTCCGGATCAGCCCGTTCTGCGAGTCCCTACTGCGCATGTGCAGTTACGCACACAGTGAGCAACGTATTCTAGGACTTTATGTTATAGGATGGTGCGGTTGATTTGCTGCAAAATTACTCTAGTTCCTCTTATTACATCGATTTCTGTAATCAGCTTTTATAAGACCTGTTGAGTACCAGTCTGTTGTCGTATGTTATACTATTTTATATACCTCTACCCAAATAAAATATAAATGCTCCTCTTGCTCACCCTCCCCCCACCTGATTACATAAAGTTAAAATGCCCTCTTTCTCTCCCTGCCCTGTGAGATCCCTTTTTCTCCCTCTCCCCACCTCCAGGCAAATCTGCACAGAGGGCGGCATGCTTCATTTGCCAGCCAGTTCCTTTGCTGCTGTGCCTCCACCTTGCAGGTCCTATTGCTACTGAAGATAGGTTTGTGCCCTCAGGTTTATGAATTGGGACTATGGTAGTGCCCTGTTAGGGCACAAACCCATTTTCAGTGGCAACGTGTCCTTCATCGGGCTCAGCAGCTGAGGAGGCGGGAGGCAATTCAAGTATGCCATCCACTGAGCAGATTTGATGGCTGCCTCAAGAGTAGGGTCATTGTCCTGAGATGTGTGGAGGAAGGGAAGGGGGTCACACAGATAATGCTATTGAGATGGGAGGAGAGAACAAGAGGGGTGTTTTAACCTTGTGTATTGAAGTGGGGAGGGAGGAAAGAAAGAAAGAAAAAGAAAGAAAGAAAGGATATGTATTTATTTTTTTAATTTCTCAAGTATAATACGCACCTCCTCAATTCACATAAGGTGAAAAGGGGTAAAAATGTGCATATTATACCTGGAATTTAACGGTACTTTGCTCTCAGCAAAAAAGACCAGCTACACCTCACTAAAGCAGGCCAAAAAAAAGTATGGCTGTGTTGGTGTTCTAGCATCCCACCTAAGTGTCCCTCTTTGAAACCCAAATGCCTCTGTCCATCTTTCCTACCCTGGTGTTCCTCTTTTTAGCCCATAAGACTTTGTGGTGTATGTAGAAGTGATTACATTGCTGCACAACAATAAAACATTAATATTTTTTAAATTTCAGTATATGTGGTGAGAAGAGGGGGTTGTAGTCTGCCAGCAGCTGAAGGGTCTCTTGTTGACCACCACTGAGCTAAAGGTAAGATGCTGAGACAAATCAACAGCACCACATGGAATAAAAAATAGTTCCTAAAGTTCCCATCAATTTAAATTGGGGTTTAATTTCTCAAATGCTAGCAAAGGGTTAAAACACCCATGTAAAATCAGCAAGCATTTTTATTTGTCATCCACACTGTAATTGGTTTGCTCCAGAATTGCAACTCTAAGGCCTAGTTCATGTGGTCAGCACTGTTGGGACAAGTCTGACAGAACAGAGGGGCAGTCATTTTCTCTGGCAACTTTCTGTCCTTGCTACATGTTGCGACAAAGTTGCTGTGGGAGGAAGGACTTCTGGGTCTTGAATGTGACCCATAGTACAGAGGTGGACAAAACCATAAGAAACTTTGGCACTAGATTTTTTTGAGGATATATTTTACCGACTGGGGGGGGGGGGGGTGAGAGAGAGAGATATCTTTATCTTTGAATATCTTGTAATATTCTAATGCCTGGACCTTTAAATTTTCCCACCCACCCAGTGTCTTTCTATTTCTCTCGTTCACTAACTCTTTCATTACAACTATCACTCCTTGGCTTTTAAATCTCTTTTCTGCTAAAAATAACCTTATATTCAGCTATGAACAGGACACAGTAATGAAACATTCTGCATGTTTCTTGTTTATAATAACTGTTTTCTAAACAAGTTCATCCATGTAAAATCTTAGAAACAACTGTTTATATATTCTTTATAGCTATATAAAAAAAGTTTCAATAAAATATTGCTTAGAAAGTCTGTACAAGGTTTACATAAAATGCTTTAATACCCCAGAGCAAGAAATATCATTTTAGGAGTCATGGCACCCAGGGTCAGGTATTCTGCTACCACTGTCTTAATATATAGCAGCTGCAGGCAACTGAAGGCCCTGAGGTGGCCCTCAGATACTTCTCCTGTGGTCTGTTTGGTACCATGGCAAAGGTTCATTTCAGTCTACCACGTCACACAACGGATTCTCACACAAAAAGAAAAAAAACAAAGTCTTAACCCCTTTGGTGCCAGAGAGGGCACAACCAATGCACTCAAAAATAATATACTGGAGACATCTAATATCCAGTGGGTTAATCTACTACTTTCATCCCTATTTAGAATTGTTAGCCAAAATGTGTGGACGTTTGGTGGACTTGAGGGCTTTATATGCAGTTCCTAGTTTGAACCAGATTGCCTATCAGGTTTGTACCATAGTCTCCATAGAATAACACAGGATTGGAAAGTTTCTCTCAAAAACACCATGGTAAAGTAAAAAAATAAGGCTTTTACATATTAGTATTACAATTTCATTGGGTGAGATCAGATAATTTAGATTGAGTGTCAGATCATTTTTACATCCTCTTCAATATACACAGTTTGAAAATTCTTCTCTTTCAGTGGAATTTTACACAACACCATTTCTGAGAAACTCTGCATGTAAATCACCAATGACAATCAATGTCAAACACCAAGCTTTGATTACAAAATTAGAGAAAGGTGAAATCAGCTGGATAAGCAAAAGAAGAGCAAGGATAAATTATTATACTTAGATTTATGTACATTTAACTTAGGATTATAAGCAAAGGAGACATGTTATTCTACACTATATCATTTCATATGAGAATACCTACCGTAGTGGTGAAGTTTTCCCTCAGTATGAGCAGACCCTGCAAAATCCCAGACACAAGTAATGGCAAAAAAAGGAATATTTTTGCTTCTCCATTAAGTCGCATGCATGTTTCATGTCTTGATTTCCATGCAATTTTTTGTGCCAACTTGTTCTTTTGTGTGTGTATATATTATATTATATATATATATATATTATACACACACACACACACACACACACACACACACACACACACACACACACACACACACATATATATTTGTTTATTGTATCTTAATTCCTCCAACTGTAGTCTACATAGAAGACTAGGTACTGGCTCAAGCTTCTGATTCCCTTTATACCAGCAAATACCATGTAATGGTGTGATTCTATGCTGATCTCTCACATGATAATGGTGCTATTTTACTGCATAGGGCACTAATAATGTATTAGGTGGACCCATGCCACATGTCTTTATTACATAGTAACACTACTGCAGCATACATATCTAATTTAACATTTTATAAACTGTCTAAAATGCATTTTTCTATTGCTCCATTTTGGACTGTAGTTCTTCACAGACTGCAGCAGCACAACCCACCTATGACTTTTCATAAAATGTAATTTTGAATGTGATATCCCTCTGACACTCAAATGGTTAAAAAAAAAATCCATACAGGAGCTGCAATAACTTTGGAATTAAGTATGTTTGGGCAGTGGGAGTGCTGTTGTCTTAGTCCCTCTGGCACTAAAAGGGTTAAAGAGATGTTCATCAGCAGGCCCTATGTTGTATGGATAATCAGACAGACCGCTTACTAGAAACATCCAGGGAGCCAGACCTTCTAAAATTTCAATGCTGGTTCCTAAATTTCTGGAATACTTCATATTCATGTACGATACATCCACCCCTTCACAGGCTCCTAAAACTACCAAGCTGGCTCCTAAAATGTTTCCTGGCTCCAACCTAACTTAGGCCTTTTCCAACCCATCTTACTATTATATGGAAAATTTTTATGCATGTATTTAACCCTTTGAATGCTAGAAAGGTACTAAACACATTGCTTTGTGTTTGCAATGGTTTTTTTTTTTTTGGTTTTTTTTTTTTTTACAAATTCGTCTCATTCAGGAGTATTAACCTACTCACAAAATTAGCCCAGTTAGCCAAATTTTCCAAGTCTATGACCCAAAATGGCAGGGTAGAAACCTTAATTTATAAAACATGAATAAGAATTTTTATGCATTGACTGAAAAAGAGTAAAGTTAACCCTTTGATTGCCTTGCAATGCGTTCCATACCCCTCTGGCACTCAAAGGGTTAACCCTTTGAGCGCCAGAAAGGTATCCAATGCATTGCACCTCTCTGACACTCAAAGGGTTAAATAAGGGAGCTTGACTGAATGTGCACAAATATTTGTTCCTTTACTGGTATTGCATGTCCTGAAGCTGGATCAATGAAAGACCTGCTCCTGGGGACTGAGACACAAAGAGAAAGCACAAAAGGGCCTCTTGCTTAAAGGGATAGTAATACTTGGTTTTATCTTTATTTTATTTTGTAGGCATTAAAAAAACATGAAGAACAATATAAGTCTTATCTCTCAAACCTTTATGGTTTAAGAGATATTCACAAGCAAAGTACCCGTCCCCCCCACCCCCGGTCAGCCAGATCAGAAGGGAGGTGCCCAGGTAGATTGCAGAAAGGGACAATCTTCAATTAAGATAAGGGAAAAACCTGAAAAACTTGTCAAGGGGGGAAGGGCTTTCATTCTTTTCATACAAAGAAGACTGTCCCCTTCTGTTATCTGTCTGGTCATACAACCAGATTCACATCTGAGAAGAGATGGCTTACACTAGGTAAAAGGGGCGGGAGGGGGAAACTTTGTTTGAGAGATAAGACTTTATTTCATTCTTCATGTTTTTTTTAATGCCTACAAAATAAAATAAAGTTAAAACGAAGTATTACTATCCCTTTAACCCTCCGAGTACAAAAGTGGTATCCAAAATATTGCTTTGCAATACTTTGGATAATCCATTGGAACTCAAGGGGTTAACTCCTTGAACTAGTAAGGTGTGCAACACATTGTGCTGTAATGCACTGGACACCTAATCTAGACCTCAAGATTACTCCTATCAGTAAAGTCTCTGATATAGGGTATGTGAGAGAAAATGGTTGCTTGTCATTATTAAAGTGGCGTAATATATAGGCTATTGTTTTCTTAAGCCCTCTGATATTGGAGAGGTCTGCAACACATTGTGTAGCAATATACTACAGGCTTGTCTAGTATTGACTGGATTAATCCTTTATTATTCTTTAGTACTATAGCTCCAACTTATTCCTCAGTGCTGTACAATAGGGAATAGACCGATATTAAATAGTACAAATGGAACATGGAAAATAGAAGGATCATGGGGCCCTGCTCATGAGAGTATACACAACAGAGGAGTAAGTGCTATGGGGTGTGTCTCCTGCCTCATGAACTGCCAATCAGTGGGTGGGAGTAAAAGCCTTTAAATAAGATGAGTTTTTTTTAGTACCATGGAAATGTGAATGACCATTTCTGTTTCTACACTTAACTACTGGGGGAGATGAGACATTCTGGAGCAAACCACTTGCACCAGAGGGGATAAATAACCCAGTTCCTTTCAACTGCGTTAATTTGGGCTTTAACCTTTTGAGCTCCAGTGAGGGCAGAAGAAATGCACTGGACACCCCACTGGCACTCAAATGGTTAAAACTCCTGAATGACAATGAGGGCTCCAATGCATTGCTTGTAAGTGAGAGACAACCCTAGCATTTTTGGGGTAAAAAAAAACACTACTTAAAACCAAATGTTAATTTAATGAATTGTTATATTATTTGATCCATATAGTGAAGTTGACTTGCTATAGATTTGCTCCTCTTAATGTCCCTGAATATGGCTAATTCTTGTTAGAAACAATGCAATAAAGGCGTGTAGATACACTACATGTTATATATGTTCCCAGCTTAATGGACATCAGCTAGATACTAACACTATCAATTACAGATACATCTGTGGGAGAGGATAGCTCGGTTTGAAATAAAGGTAGGAGATGCAATCTAGAAATAAATTAGGAGTCTTTTTATGCATCCAGTAATGACAAGACATTATTGCAGCAGAATGTTGTGTAGGTTGTGAACCATACAGATTTAGTTTATTTGTACAGCTGTGAACACTATGTACTGTTTACTGCCCAGGTGTAGGCAAATGCAGGGAAACAGAGCGAGGCTTTTGCGAGTGTGCACTCTCTCCATCTTCATCAACCCTCAGCTGTAACAGGGCACAACTGAGAAGGAAACTGTTAACCCGTAGAGTGCTAGTCAGGAGGTTAAAATGCAATGACAGGTTAGAAAAGGGATCGGCATATTAGAAACAGAAAATAATCTACTATGCATTTAAAAAGCAAATGGCATTTTAATGATGTTGGTTTCATGTGCCATTACCCAACTGATGGCAGTTCCAGGGGACTGAGTATTTGTGTTCTCAGGGCCACATTCAATAAACTAAAGAGGTGCATTTCTGGAGCAAAAGAAATGCATCTAGAGAACAAATTAAAATTGCCATGGTTTTAAATGGGACTTTTAACCCCACTGAAGGTTTTCAAAGCCCCATTTAAATTGATAGAATTTGGAGAGTATGTGTTTGTTACCTACAGTGCAGCTAGTTTGCTCCAGTAATGCATCTCTTTAACTTACTGAATACACCCTTAACCCCTGAAGTGCCAGAAGGGTGCCCAATGTAGTGCAAAGCAATGCTCTGGACACCCCTTTGGCAAAGGTTAAGGCAAACGTATCTTTGCACTTTTCTTTAAAGTGAACGATGTTCTAGACATGGGTAGTCATTTGTTGGATATTCATCTGTGTATTACAACTCTCATCACGCCCAACCATGCAACAGCTGTTTGTGCATGATGGAAATTCTAGGCCCAATGGCTGGATCAGACAATGAACTACCTGAGCTCTAGGAATAAGTGGATCTATGTAGGTTTTACTTCATACAGCATTCAGATATATTAAAGGGATAGTAATACTTTATTATTATCCCCCATATTGTAGAAATTAGCAAAATAATTTAATACCCCCCAGGTTCATCTCTCAAACCTTTATGGTTTGAGAGATAACCAAAGGCAAAGCTCTCCCCCTCCCTCCCCCTTCCCTGAAGTCAGAGTTGTACCGACTTCAGGGGAAGTCTGTCGTACGACAGGCTTGCAGCTCTGCAGCTGAGCCGAGATCGCGTTAGTGAAAAATAATTATTCTTTTTGCAAGCACACATAGAAGACCATTTCAGTGAAATAATTCTTTGTCACTAACGCGATAGCAGCTCTGCTGCTGAGCCGTCTGATGAAAGTCAGACTGGATATCCCATAAAGGTTTGAGAGATGAGCCTGGGGGCTATTAAATTATTTTGATAACATCTACAATTTGGAGGATAGCAATAATAAAGTATTACTATCCCTTTAATATACTTATTTTTGCCTTTAAAAAGTGCTGCAGTCTATAGCTGGACAGTGGCATTTACCATCTGTAAAATGCTCACATGGCTCTAAAGAAGTTGTGTTCAAGTGTCTTAGTTCATAATAAGGCTTGAGGTATTGTATGACTGGGCACAAAGGGGTGTCCAATAGGACAAAATGTCTGTAGTTCCTTGAGTCCTAGGCAGATAAGCCTGCTGCCCAGACAAGGGCTCCAGTAACGGAGTAGGATCTGTTACATCTACATCTGCTTATTTTATTCTTAATAAATTGTTGTGGTTTTGCAAGAGGGATGATTCCCTTGTCATCAGCTTGATACGGACTACAGTCAAGACACAGCTTTGTTACCTCCAAGTGATCTGGACGAGGGGGGCTATGTTTAGATATAATAAAGACTTTTTTTTTTCTTCCTATGAAGGATATATTGAGATTGCCTGTTGTTTTCAAGTATATCCTGGGGTATACATGGTACTCCTTTTACCTACCATGGAAGATGAAAGGTTGAATTGACCCTGCCGGGACTAGAACCTGTGTGCCCTGAACAGATTCTATTGGAGGTGCATTAACCAACTGAGTTACTGCACCGGCTAGAGATGACCCCTCTCTCTCCAGCTATAGGTACGACCCCTCTCTCACCAGCTATAGATACGACCCCTCTCTCACCAGCTATAGATACGACCGATCTGTCACCAGCTATAAATATGACCCCTCTCACTAGCTATAGCTATAACCCCTCTCTCACCAGCTAAAGATAAAACCCCTCTCTCACCAGCTATAGATAAGATCTCTTTCCAATGTGTTGGATACCCCTGTGCCACTTAAAGGTTTTAAAAGGGAGACTGTTCACTTTTCAGAATACTTACTATGCCGTCATGGAAAGAATAATACCAGTTGATTGCAATCAAATAGACTGCAACAATCTCATTGGCTGATGTCTGACTAAACAATCTGTAATTATTGGTTTTATATTAGAAACTCTTAATATGCAGGTCTCACAGTAGAGGACCTCAGGCACAAATGAAGAGTGGAGCAATTCTGGATCCAGAACTCATTATTTAAATGGGTATTTTAACCCCTTGAATGCTAGAGAAGGGTTAAAAAATATTTTATTTGTCCCCTAAATTGCAGTTGGCTTGATCCAGAATTTACTTTTTTTCTATTGTGCATAAGATCCCTAGGGCCCTTCACCTCTAAGATGTGCATGTCTGGGGAAAACCAACTGCACCATAAGGGACAAATGAAAATTCCCCAAATTCACTTAACACTTTGCAGAGCAATGCGTTGCGTACCCCTCTGGAACTCAAAGGGATAAAATGTAATTTAACCCCTTGAACGCTGGGGAGGTCGCCATTTCTTCACAATGTGGTGGAGACCTCTCTGGAGATTCCCATTTAAAATAAACAAAACGTATTAAGATGACTATTCAGGGTTCTAGAGAATAGACAGAGTTATAGCTCCTAACAGACTATACAATATTGTCTATTAAAATCCCCTTAATTCACAGGAAAATAGAACACTACTTAATAAAATAATTTCTATGGCTGTAAAGGTCCTAAACCCATTTCCCTGAACTTGTGCAGAAAATACTAACGACCCCTATGAATAACTTGCAAGTTGGTTGGTTCTCTAAAATGAATCTTTAAATACTGGATATCATGTCCATCAAGGCTTCCTAAGAAACATTTGGGAGGAGTAGACTGGGGTTCTTGAGTCAAACAAAGAATCATATTGGCTTCTACGGACATTATAGGCAAAACTATATAAATACTCATTTTGGAAAGCCATCCCTTACAGGATGTATTCATAGGAGCTTCTGCACAGATTAAGATACATTGGTGTTAATTATAAGGAGGCGTTTGTGTTTCTTTAGTTAACCCTTTAAGGATCAGAAGGGTGTGCAACGCAGTGCAAAGCAATGTGTTGCACACATCTCTGGTCCTTAAAGGTTTAAATTCAAGAATATGACAGAGGTCCCCAATGCATTATGGAGTAATATGTTGGCAACCTCTAAAGCAGCCAAGGAGATTAGGCAGAAATAGTAGAGTCAATATAAAAGATCCGCAGGATGTATGTAGGCGCTGAACACCAAAGACAGTATCTGTAAACAATCTATAAACATCTGGTCCCTTAAATATTGATTTGCACATTCACATTTCAGATGCTAAAGGAATGCATCAATACAAATATACAGAACATGACTTGCACCATAATGCCAACAAGAGGGAAGATCCATCCTTGACTCCACTGTAATCAGTTTCAATTTTGTAAATGAAAACATTTACTGCCGACTTCCTTTTTATGGACTGTGCATTTGATGGAGTGTAAAACTGAGCATGTGATTCTGCTTTACGGCTTCCCTAAACCTTTCAAAGCCAGGGAACATGTGATTGGAGTACAAATATACTGTCTACTACTTACAAACAATATATAGGTTACATCAGGGTTTTTGTTTCTTTGATTTTTTGTTTTTTTTTTTAATACAAACAGACTTTTGAATTTGTCTCTTTTTTTTTTTTAATTGGGGATGGAACTAAAACGCATACTCCCGCTTATAGAATAAGGCGATCCACAACCATTATACAACAGCTGACACAGCTTTACATCTGGCACAGGGGAGAAGCCTCAGAGTGGGATTAACGTCTTCTTTGTCTATAGTCTCAACTCTAATTCAATTAAAATAATGAATTCTAAATCCAGATCATGGTAATCACATGTAGGAACACCAGAACTGCAAACTGCATCGTGTAGCCCTCTGACACTAGGCTAAAGAATACACATTTATTGGTTTAGGGGTATCCCACTCCACTCCTTCTTGGCAACTAACAGCCCAGTATTTAGGGATAACAAATAGTTATATTTTTTTTATAAGCCAACAAAAGATTACAGACCACAAGAAATATGCCTAAAGGACTAATAATAATTTAACAGGACTTACTAAGGTTCTTCATATGTCAGTTCAGTATGCACATTTAGATAGATTTTTTTTACTGTATTTACTGATCTGCACTGAAGTCTTCCTCACATTAGATGTCAACTGTTTGTTGAATCCAATAGAAAAGAGCCTCACTCATGATCCTGAAGGCTTCTGGTCTTAATTTGACAGAACTGAAGGCGACTAGATATACATCATAACAAGATTCCAATGTGTATTAAATAAAACAATAAAAAAAATATATATACACACATACTGAAGTGCTGTATGATAGACACCCAAGTCCTTTGGCGATACAAATGCAATTAAAACCAAGGTATCTTAACTACAAATGCTGATCAAGTTTAATCAGCTAAGTTAACCCTTTAAGTGCCAGAGGGGTGCCCAACACATTGCACTTAAGGGGTTAAAACCTTTAATAACCATAGTGCAATGCTTCACAATGCTGTGCACTCCCCTCTAGTCCTTAACCCTTTCACTTCCAGAGGTGTGCACAATGTATTGCAAAGTCTTGCACACCCCTTTGGCATTCAGAGGGTTAAAGGGTTAATAGTTTTATCAAAATATATGCAGCTACACTTCAAATCTCCCATATATAAAACACAAGACAAAATGGTCATTAAAAAGAGTTTCTTAAAAGCTGAAATTCAGTTTGACACATGAAACCAATATGTTATTTAAGCAATCACATGCCACTGAAAATGCTGCATCATAAATGTGTCTAATCAGTGTGAAAAAGCTGGCAGGTTATCAGTATTCTCAGAATCTGAGTTTTATCTTTTTAGTGCCAGAATGTTTTTGTATGAATTGAAACAAGATCACTCAAGTAAGTCTATTTGTGTGAGATGTAAGAAGTACACTTCCAACCACAGATTAGCTAAACTCACATGCTACAGAAACTGGTCACAATGGGGGAGATTCACTAAGCAGTATTAAAGGGGAACTTTCACCACGCAGTAACTTAATGTTCACTTACTGCTCACCTGGCGACTAGCTGCTTAGTAGCGCTAGTCGCCAGAAATCTTACCCGGTTCTTCAGATATCGGCGTTTTACAGGAGCAGGAAGCACGGTGCACAAGGGACTGACAGCGCAGGCGCACGGACGTCACTGTGAAGAGAGGTCCGTGCTTCCTGCTCCTGTAAAACGCCGATATCTGAAGAACCGGGTAAGATTTCTGGCAACTAGCGCTACTAAGCAGCTAGTCGCCAGGTGAGCAGTAAGTGAACATTAAGTTATTGCGAGGTGAAAGTTCCCCTTTAAAGAGGTGATGAAGGGGAGATTGCTTCTCCAGTGATATCACTTCTCCAGTTCCTATGTTATCCTATGGGGCCCAAGGCACTAAGATTTCTTCAATTTTGGAGCATAGACTCTATAGCATAACATAAGAACTGGAGATGTGATATCACTGGAGAAGCCATCTCCACTTTATCACCGCTTAGTGAATCTCCTCCATTGTGTGTGCATGTGGTGTGCAGTTTCAAAATCTTGTACCTTATTGGCTGGAATATTCTAAAGTGTGAACCTGCTCTTTATAAACTAAACTTATGGTTAAGAAATATGTTTTCCTCATGTGCCACCTACTAAAACGTTTTACTAGTGGAGTCATTACTATGAACAGTAACAGTAAGGACGGGAGGTAGTGGGCAGAGGAAGAGGAAGGCCAGTTCTGAGTTGACTCAGTCCAACAGATTTGAAAGATTGTGTGAAGATGTTGATGAGAATTGCTCAGAACTGGCAACACTGGAGAGGGTTAATTCCTCTAGCAGCCAGGGGAACAGTCCTCCTTTCAGGCTGGATGGGATGCAGAGCAGGCAGAAACCAAGGCAGGTGATGGTAATAGGAGGTAGAAGGGTAGATAGGAGGTAGAAGGGTAGATAGGGTAATTTGCCGCCAGGAACGTGAATGCCGAACAGTATGTTGTCTCCCGGATGCTCGGGTTCGGCATGTTGCGGACAGGGCTGACAGATTATTGGGAGGGGCTGGAAGTGATCCAGCTGTCTTGGTACATATTGGAACCAATGACAAAGTAGGAGGAAGATGGAGGTCCCTAAAGAATGATTTCAGGGATTTAGGGTGCAAGCTCAAGGCAAGGACCTTTAAGGTAGTATTTTCTGAAATACTACCTGTGCCATGCGCCAGTGCAGGTATGCAGAGGGAGCTCAGGGAGCTTAATGCATGGCTCAAGCAATGGTGTAGGAAGGAGGGTTTTGTGTTTTTAGAACACTGGGCAGACTTTGCTCTTGGGTACAATCTATATGGAAATGATGGATTGCACCTAAATGGTAGAGGAGCCTCTGTGCTAGGGGAGAGAATGCTAGGAAGCTTGGAGGAGCTTTTAAAGTAGGAAAGAGGAGGAGGGTATAAATAGCAAAAATGGGGTAGATAGAGCAGATAGGAACCAGGTCCATGTAAATGATCAGGGGGGTGGAGAAAGGGTGGGGATAAATTTAGTCAATAGGGAGAACTCCTAGTAAATAAAAGTGTAGAAAAAAGGCATGTAGGGATTTAATATATGTAAAGACTTCAAAATGAATTGTATGCTAGCAAATGCAAGAAGTATGATAGATAAAATAGGAGAACTAGAATTGCTGGCGGTTAATGAGCAATTGGACATAATTGGAATAACAGAAACATGGTGGAGTGATGCAGATGACTGGGCTGTAAATATAGAGGGCTATTCCCTGTTTAGAAAAGATGTGATTAATAGAAAAGGAGGACGTATGTGCTTATATTTGAAAACAGAGCTAAATCCAGTTTTGTAGGGTGATATTAGTGAGGAAACTGGCCAAATTGTGGAGTCCATGTGGGTAGAAATCGAGACTAAATGTGGTGTAAAAGGTTATTTAAAAAAAAAAAAAAAAAAAAAAAAGTTGGTGGGCATATGCTACAAACCACCAAATATCGATGACAATGTTAAGGCCCAACTGCTACTGCAAATGAGGAAAGCTGCCCAGTTTGGGCATACTATAATTATGGGAGATTTTAATTATCCAGATATCAAGTGGAAAAATGAGACCTATCAGAGTGCTAAGGGAGGCAGGTTTGTGAACACACTTTGTGAAAGCTACATGTCACAAATGGTGGAAGTGCCGACAAGAAATAACAATGCATTGGACCTAGTGATAACTAATAGTACAGAAATGGTATCCAATATTAAGGTAAGAGAACATTTGGGAAACAGTGATCACAACATGGTTACATTTGAGATTAGTCTGGCAAATCAAAACTGTATAGGTTCAACCAAAACTCTTAATTTAAAAAAAGCTAACTTCAAATTGTTAAGGGCTTCAATGCAACACACAGACTGTGATATTTTATTTAACCCTTTGAGTGCCAGAGGGGTACAGAACGCATTGCAAAGCAATGCATTCCGTACCCCTATGGCACTCAAAGAGTTAAAGGCAAAAATACTTGCGTCTTTACTAAACCTAATCTACTATGTTACTATTAAGATCCTATATAATATTTTAGTCACGGATTCGCCTCATTTGGAGATGAAAAGGGAAGAATGGGGAAGCTGAACCTTGGGTGCTTAATCCTTTGAGTGCTAAGAGATGTATCCAATGCTTTGCATATCTCCCTGGCATTCAAACAGTTAAAGAGGTCTCCCTCCCATGTTAGGGGTAATAATCAGGTCACTACCTGAGGGTTGGATTCTCTATAGCAGGTGATAAATGTTGGCATGGGTTTTATCTCACAGATTCCCACTGAACTCTGTGGGTATATCTGGAGATGAAATCAGTGATGCATTTATCACCTGCAGTGGAACACTGCCATGAATTTGCAGGCCACTCAATACTAGAATCTCTGCAACCACAAATATTGTGTGGATTAATAAAATAATTAACCCTCTGAGTACCAGAGGCATGCGCAAAACATTGCTTTGCAATACATTGTACCTCTCTGGTTAACATTGAAAAGTCAGTACAAAAAGATTAAAGCAAATTGCTAGAATCAAAATACTCTATATCAACTCTATAAAATTCAGACAGTTCCACCTACCCCACAGAGAACAAATGTGTAGGATACATTTCTTCAAAGTAATCAATGTGAGGCGGCTGGAGAATATCAAGTGCAGAGAGTACCTGTAAAGAACAAAGCACAAAGATACAATCACAAGGCAGTCAAGAGCCTGTATAGCTCAATGTACTCTGATGCAGGGCACTGGTTTATACATCACATTATATTATCTATATAAAGAAGCATTTGAATTGCAGGTTTACAAATGACTGAATGGGCATTCTTTGCTCTTACAGATGTCGAGTGATCAAAATCTTAGGAATTCATGTTTAACCCCTTGGGTGCTAGTGTTTGCTCCATATTTCTAGCAACCAAAGTAGTTAAGAGATACATGCAGAAAAATAATATAAATTGTGACACAGACAATCACACAGATGGAACGCCAGAGAATTGCATCACTTTTTCTTAGTACACCAGTCCTACTGTCACACATACACAAGTTATGTGCATTTACTCTCACATTAACAAATACACCAACACCCCAGCCTTGTTACAGTGACCTCTGATAT
This sequence comes from Rhinophrynus dorsalis, assembly GCA_037306005.1. Classification (NCBI taxonomy): domain Eukaryota; kingdom Metazoa; phylum Chordata; class Amphibia; order Anura; family Rhinophrynidae; genus Rhinophrynus; species Rhinophrynus dorsalis. The sequence continues at coordinate 113,699,398 of CM074719.1, read as the reverse complement.
CCACAGAGCCATGCATACGTCATCTGAGAACTGTAGCTTTGTTCCACTGGTAGTCACAGAACCTCCCACAAACTAACACCCACTGGTAGCCACTGAACAACACAAACTCTCCACTGGTGGCCACAGAACTAAACAAATTCTCCCTGTCTACCACCCTAGCCATGTGCCACTGTTCCACTGGTATCCCCCAGAACGAGACATACACTGTATGCTTCCTAAGTCCATTGGTAGTTACAAAACCAAGCATACAATGTCTGCTTGTTCCACTGTCCCATTGGTTTTCACAGTCCTACACACACTGTATGATACCCCAGCATTGTACACTGTCTCACTGGTAGACTGTGAATACCACACAGACTTTTTTTAGGGTGTGGGGTATGGAACAGGGGGCATGTCTGGACTGATGGTGGGAGTGTCAGTATGATCTGATGGATGTCAGAATGTAGACAGGCTTAATCAAGGTGGGTGGTATTGGGATGCGGGATGGAGAGGTTCGGCCAGAAATTGGGTGGAATGGGATAGAGAGTGGGAGGAGTTACAGGAGAAGCAAACTCTGTCCCAGATCTAAGTTTCCTGTTATGGAACGGAGGGGAGGGATAAGCGAGACAGGCATGTAGGAGACTGACAGCTATGGAGGAGACAACATGGAAAAAGAAACATGGGTAGAGTCATGAGAGGGTGGAATAGGGTAGGGAGGAAAGCTTCATCTACTTTATGTTCCTCTGCTCTGGATGCAGATGGCTGCTTTTTAGCTCTAAAGCCTGCACTGACACTTGGGGGAAGTCTCATTACTTCAGTAAATGAGGAACACACTTAAGCCTTTAAGTGCCAGAGGGATAAGCCTTGATCACCCATCTTTCAGTCAAAGGTAATTAGCTGCCATCATAGATCACTAATTATTGTGGAGGGAGATGCTGCTCAGTGGTATTATGGCTGGAGCCGTGGGTGGTAATAGTGGTTGTTGAATGCATATGGGAGAGGGGACAGGTCTGAACACAGAAGGAGAGATGGGGCAGATTAGGGAGGTATGAGCAGGCCCTTGTAGGTAATGTGTGGGCTGCATGTTATCAGCTCACCCGTTGCCTGACATTTTTCCCAGGCAAAAACATACACAAAGTCCCCTGGCTGTAGGAGGAGAAATGCATTGCAGCACCTGTACCCTCGCAATGCATTATTCTACCCATTTGACAGACTAGGGTTTATATACAGTGAGGGAAAAAATATTTGATCCCCTGCTGATTTTGTACATTTGCCCACTGACAAAGAAATGATCAGTCTATAATTTTAATGGTAGGTTTATTTGAACAGTGAGACAGAACAACAACAAAGAAATCCTGAAAAACGCATTTCAAAAAAGTTATAAATTGATTTGCATTTTACTGCGTGAAATAAGTATTTGACCCCCTATCAATCAGCAAGATTTCTGGCTCCCAGGTGTTTTTTTTATACAGGTAACAAGTTGAGATTAGGAGCACTCCCTTAACCTCTTAAGGACCAGATAGGGAAGTTCAACGTGCTGAGCCATGTGACTGTAGGAGCACAGTGAGTAAAACTATGTAACTTACCAGGACCATCACTGGTCCTTAAGTGCCAGACCAGCATGACGGTCCGGGTATGTCATCTGTCGTGAAGCGGTTAAAGGGAGTGCTTCTAATCTCAGCTTGTTACCTGAATAAGACACCTGTCCACAGAAGCAATCCATCAGATTCCAAACTTTCCACCATGGCCAAGAACAAAGAGCTGTCCAAGGATGTCAGGGACAAGACTGTAAACCTACACAAAGCTGGAATGGGCTACAAGACCATTGCCAAGCAGCTTGGTGAGAAGCTGACAACAGTTGGTGCGATTATTCGCAAATGGAAAAAACACACAATAACTGTCAGTCTCTCTCAGTCTGGGGCTCCATGCAAGTTCTCACCTCGTGGAGTTTCGATGATCAGGGAACGGTGAGCAATCAGCTCAGAACTACACGGGAGGATCTTGTCAATGAAATCCTGCAGAGCCCGCAAGGTCCCCCTGCTCAAGAAAGCACATGTACAGGCCCGTCTGAAGTTTGCCAATGCACATATCAATGATTCAGAGAAGAACTGGGTGAAAGTGTGGACCAAAATCGAGCTCTTGGCACCAACTCAACTTGCCGTATTTGGAGGAGGAGGAATGCTGCCTATGCCCCCAAGAACACCATCCCCACCGTTAAACATGGAGGTGGAAACATTATACTTTGGGGGTGTTTTTCTGCTAAGGGGACAGGATAACTTCACCGCATCAAAGGGACGATGAACGGGGCCAGGGCCTATAATTTTAAGTCCTTTGCCACTAGCCAGACCTGAAAAGTTACTCGCCACTGCAAGTCAAAACATACTCACCAGGGCTGAATTTCTACTTGCCAGGGCTAAATTTTCACTCACCATTGGCTAGTGGCGAGTGGAAATTTTAAGCCCTGGTCAGGGCCATGAACTGTCAGATCTTAGGCGAGAACCTCCTTCACTCAGCCAGGGCATTGAAAATGGGTAGTGGATGGGTATTCCAGCATGACAATGATCCAAAACACACGGCCAAGGCAACAAAGAGTGGCTCAAGAAGAAGCACATTAAGGACCTGGAGTGGCTTAGCCAGTCTCCAGACCTTAATCCCATAGAAAATCTGTGGAGGGAGCTGAAGGTTCGAGTTGCCAAAAGTCAGCCTCAAAACCTTAATGACTTGGAGAGGATCTGCAAAGAGGAGTGGGACAAAATCCCTCCTGAGATGTGTATAAACCTGGTGGCCAACTACAAGAAACATCTGACTTCTGTGATTGCCAACAAGGGTTTTGCCACCAAGTACTAAGTCATGTTTTGCAAAGGGGTCAAATACTTATTTCACTCAGGATTTTTTTGTTGTTATTTTGTCTCTCACTGTTCATATAAACCTACCATTAAAATTATGGACTAATCATTTCTTTGTCAGTGGGCAAACGTACAAAATCAGCAGGGGATCAAATAATTTTTTCCCTCACTGTATACATAAATGGAAAAAGAAATATAGAGATGTAGATTTATTGAATAGTCATCTATCTCCCTCCTCTTTTCCTGATTTCAGCCCTTTCTCCTATGAAGGGATTTCAAACCATCAGGAAGTGATAAAGCTATTACGATCACATTCTATGAAGAACTGTAGTGAGAAGCTCACTTTTCCCATAGATTGCACCAAAAAACTGTCATGCCACCAGGGGGTCGATCCTATTAGGGCTGTTGGGGACATTAAATGCTTTAGTTATATGTCCAGTTTGGTATTCCGTTACCTGTACTGAGACAAACTACTGCCAGTCAAAAATGCACGACGGAGCTAGATTAGGTTCCCATTCAAATCAATGGAACAGCACATTCATTTGAGGTTCTATTGTATGCGGTGGTTGTTAATGTGTTAAGTGGATGCATTTTCTGCCAATAATTTAGCTCTTACCATACACAGGCGTTCAGTCTCTAAAACGTTAAGAACCTCCACTGAACAACAGAAAGGAATATACACACACACATACACAACTATGCTGCCTACACGATTAACCCAAAGAACAATTGGTATGGTGGCCAAATCCTTCATATAAATTCATCCAAATTGCCAAAAACTAAACAAAAAAAAAGCCAATTAATAAATATCCCCTAACACTCCCTCTCCCCTAAATACTACCAAGCACGATGCGTTGCATACCCCCTCTGGCACTAAAAGGGTTAGTCCCCTAGTCCGACACTAACCTATGCCCAAGGCCCCTCACAAGTTTAACAAATACCACACATACGTCCATGTTGGAGGTCTAGTGGTGTCCACTATGCCGGTTCTCCTGCATTGTCTTGCAAAATAAACATTTAATAAATAAATAAATAAAATAAAATAAATAAACTAATAACCAACCACCTTTGTGGCCTCTAAAATTAAAATAAATAAATTCCCCCTTATTCTACTCAGGGCATTGCCAGATCCAAACAATGAACAGGGATTGGCTTTTTATTCGAACAATCTCTGTTCAAACTGGTTCCCACGCTACCACTGGCTGGGATGTATGTACTACTGAAATGCTGGTAATGGAGTTCATCAAACTGGAGAAATCAAAATGGCAATGTCAAATATATTGCAGACGAGAAAAGGTCACATTTAAAAAGTCACCCTAAAAATGTAGCAAGCTAAGTACCCTAAGCATACTGAAGTATCCCACCTAAACCACCCCCCATCCTAACCTAAGTACCCTAACAACTAAGCTAAACCTCCCCCCAAAACAGAGACTGACTCACAAAAAAAGGAAGAGTCTGGTAACTCCAGACCAGTAGGTCTTACATCAGTAGTGGGAAAATTAACGGAGACTATGTAAAAGGAACGAATTGTTCAATATCTGAATTTGAATGGCTTGTGCCACAAGCGAAGGCTATAGGTCTTACTGAGATAGTGGGAAGTGTGTGGGAGTGAAAGGATTAACAATACCAGACCCCTGGTTACCTGTTACTATTCCTAGCAATCACCAAATTAACCCTGAAATCCCTCCTGCACTATCACCCCAGTACTACAATTCGCTGCCCCACCAAGACTTTATATCTGGGCATCTTAGGTTACCCCAAACACAACAGAATACAGTGTAAAAATCACCTTAATAATCAGACATAGAATTAAACCTTTAGTAGCATGTTCTAACTGAGCTTCCTTCAGAGTATTGAGTTCATATTAGAGAACACAGGCAAGAGCTAATTAATTGAACATTTAATCTGAAAAAAGGCTTCACAGTGCTGGTTACAAAAATACAGAAAAAAAGGACATACAGAAATAAAGATTACACATAAGCAAAACAGTTCATAAAGTAAAATGGAAGAAACATAAGAAATCCTTAAATACAATTACTGATATTTTAAGAGTCTTTGGGAACTTCTGATGGTATATCCCCTTTCAATTGTTACAAAGAAATCCCCTGTTTTTATCCAAAAACCCATATTAAATAGGAGTCCACAGTTGCTTCTAAGAGGTCAGACCCCCTGAGTGTTACCTGGGAGGGTCAGGGGTCTGGCCTGACTGTTTACAGCCCACTCAATCAGGCCTGTCAGGGATGTTACTGCAGAGTTCTACCTGAAAAATCTTAAGGCGACCCAAAACATGCAACCCACAGCACACCTCTATAATGTTATAATAATCATATTCCTCATATCTGTGTGAATATCTGGACACCAAACATGCTGGGTCTAACTGGTTGCAAAGTGGCTATTCTTGTAACTCATAGCAGGAACACTTCCCCCTGGCATGTTTGGTACCCACCAGAAGGGTAAACCCTAGGCATTCTGACTATCTATTTGTAATGAACCTTTTTACACTATATATACACATGTTCTCCCTGTGTCACCTGGATGACCTGCATCAGAGCAGATCTTCCAATACGTTTTATAGTAGCCCTACATCCTGCTCTGGAGATGTTATCTAGTCAGCTAACTTAGCCAACACTTTAAAATGTACAATAAAATACAAAAAATAAACAAATTATACATACCAGGGCCCTGCAATGGCCAACTCACGCCTTGGCATGACAGCTTCCAAAATACCAAACAGCACGGATTTACAGCAGGAAGATCTTGTCAAACTAACCTCATAAATTTCTTTGACTGGGTCACTAAAATAAGAGACCAAGGGGGAGTAGTAGATATAGCTTATCTAGACTTCAGTAAAGCATTTGACACTGTCCCTCACAGAAGACTCATTAATAAATTGCAGTGTTTGGGTCTGGATGTAAGAATAGTTAAATGGATAAGGCAATGGCTGAGTGACAGCAGACAGAGGGTGGTAGTCAATGGAGAATATTCGGACGAAAGGAGTGTTACTATTGGGGTACCTCAGGGATCTGTACTGGGGCCCATTCTTTTTAATATTTTTATTAGTGATATTGCAAAAGATCTTCAAGGTAAGGTATGCCTTTATACAAAGATCTGCAATAGGGTGGACATTCCAGGGGGAATAAACCAAATGACAAATGATTTAGGTAAATTAGAAGAATGGACAAGAGTGTGGCAGCTGCAGTTTAATGTTGATAAATGTAAAATAATGCACTTGAGACAAAAATCCAAAGGAAAAATAAACTATTAAGGGTACTGTGGTGTCAGACAACAGAGGAAAGGGATTTGGGAGAAATTGTTTCTAATTACTTAAAGGTAGACAGGCAATGTAACAAAGCCGTGGGGAATACAAGCAGGGTACTGGGTTGTATAGCTAGGGACATTAGTAGCAGAAAAAGGGAAGTAGTCCTGCCACTCTACAGTTCTAGTCAGGCCTTACCTAGAGTATTGTCTACAGTACTGGAGACCCCATCTCCAGAAGGATATAGATACTCTAGAGACAATTCAGAGATGGGATACTAAAATGGCAAATGGTTTACAGGAAAATAAATATCAGGATAGACTAAAGCATCTGAACGTGTCTAGCTTGGAGGAAAGAAGAGATAGAGGGGATATGATAGAAACGTTCAAATACATGAATGGATTCAACAAAGTGCAGGAGGGAAGTACGTTTGAAAGGAGTAAAAATGTTAGGACAAGAAGCCATAGTATAAAACTAGAGGGACACAGGTTTAGATGTAACATAAGACATTTTTACTTCACTGAGAGGGTAGTCAATATGTGGAATAGACTACCAGCAGACAGTAGGAAAATGGGCAGACTAGATTGGCTGAATGGTTCTTATCTGTCATCAAATTCTATGTTTCTGTGTTTCTATGTAACCTAGACCAACAGATTATAACCTGGCGACTTTCAGATACTGACCCTAAGCGAACAGATAGCAACATTCACCAAACCTGACAGAGTAACCTAATTTAACCCCTTAAGGACCGGCGGTCCTGGGACATTTCCGTCCCATAATGACCGCATAGGAACACTTGGACGCGCCGGTACACGTGACCTGTCGCGTGTATCGGCGTGTCATTATGGGGCCTGATAGAGATCGCTCCGATCTTGGAGCGGTCAATTTCAGGCCCTATTTTTACTTACAGCGCTCCCGGTAGAGCGCTGTAAGTAAAAAGTACGTGACGTACTATGACCGTCATCGGTCCTTGAGTATTTCAAGGACCGTGACGGTCCTGGTACGTCAAGGGTCCTTAAGGGGTTAACAAATATTATGCTAACATTAAAGATACTACTTTTACCTGGCAACATTCTGATCAGCTCCATTTTGACATCCACGATATAGTGAACACGTAATGACATGGATCAAGTAGATGGTGACATTTCAACAAGATACTTCTAGGATGTGAGGTTACCCAGAGCATTGAACATGCCCCAGAGTAACCTCAATCCAAGCCAATCAGAATCTAGCTGGAGGGGTCACAGATGCACATAAAATCACCCCTCCATCTATTTAATGGAGGGATGGCATTACACACATTTGTGACCCCTCCAGTTAGATGCTGATTGACTGGGAGGTGAGGGTAACCTTGGTTACATTCCATGCTCTGTGCAACCTTACATCCCAGACAGTGTGAGCTTGGAAACTAACTTGAACAGGGATGGGCATATAAAAGCCAATCCCTGCACATTTTTTTGCTTACAATGGCCCAAGAAGGACAAAAGGGGATATATATTTTAATATATATATATATATATATATATACACATACACACATTTTTTTTTTTTTTTTTTTTTTTGTAAATGTCTTAAAGATGCGACAATGAGGGCAGGGAATTTTTTTTTTTCCTTCTTTCTTCTCTCCAATGGCTGCCTATCAAACTCCGGATATCTTACAAAATCTTACTTCTCTCATTCAAGACCCTTCTCTTCTCTTACATTTCCACTCTGATATCCCGCTATACCACATTCTGCCACTTACGTTCAGCTAATGACTGTCTCCTCTCTGCTCCTTTTGTGTCTACAGCCCTCTCAAGTATCAAACCTTTTTCTCTCATTCTCATTCACTGCATCTCTTTGATGGTCTTTAAAGGGATAGTAATACTTAGTTTTATCTTTATTTTATTTTGTAGGCATTAAAAAAAGCATGAAGAACGATATAAGTCTTATCTCTCAAACATTTATGGTTTAAGAGATATTCAAAAGCAAAGTATCCCCCCCGTTCAGCCAGATCAGAAGGGAGGTGCCCAGGTAGACTGCAGAGAGGGCCAATCTTCAATTAATATAAGGGAAAAAGCTGAAAAACTTGTCAAGGGGGGGGGAGGGCTTTCATTCTTTTCATACAAAGAAGATTGTCCCCTGCTGTTATCTGTCTGGTCAGATTCACATCTGAGAAGAGATGGCTTACACTAGGAAAAAGGGGCGGGAGGGGAAACTTTGCTTGTGAATATCTCTTAAACCATAAAGGTTTGAGACATAAGACTTAAATCATTTTTCATGTTTTTTTAATGCCTACAAAATAAAGTTAAAATGAAGTATTACTATCCCTTTAAGTCTCGCTTATAAATGCACCTCACGCACAAAACCTCAACATGCTAGAAGATACTGATGTTGTACAAAGAATGCTTTAATTTACTTGTATCCCCTATCACCAGAACTCTAGCACTGTATTCTGCACTTGATCCTTATGTACTCTGTATGTCTGTCATTACCACTTTAGATTGTAAGCTTTCAGGCAGGGACCTCACACCCAATGTTTCACTCTCCAAAGCACCCCTGTATTGTCTGAAGTCTTAAATTGTAAAGCACTGCGTACATTTGCTGCACTATATAAATAAACATTCATTGATGCAGGAGGGCCAGAGCTTAGAGTACAACTCTGGTCCTCCGACATCAGTGTGAATATGATACTTGTTAAATGTGTGGTGAGGGGGCATGAGGCATAGGCTAGTGTTGGCACTATGGGGGAGGGTGTTATATTGGTGGTGTTAGGTCATTCAGAGGGGTGCGGGGGGGATAATTTTAAGTTTAAATGTTTGGGAGAGTAGGGGGAGGGTGACTGAACTAGCTCACATTCCACATTTGACACTATGTCAAACATTGAGCGTTAGCTAGATTCCTTTGACGTTCCCACTTCTCAGGTTATATAGGATGAGCTGTGTGAACAGAAAGTCTTGTTGGGCATTTGGCCACACTCGCTGCAGAGGTTTCTGGCCAAGAAATAGAATTTCAACAGAACAATGATGTGTGTATCGGACAGAACTCTTTTTGGCACTAATGTATGTTTTACGAGGACCAACATAATTGAGCCCCATACGTACTGTAGGTGAGATCTCTGGACAATAGAGGACACTGTTAATGTGAGAAAACTACAGTTTAAACAATTAACTTTGGAAGAAAAATCTCACTGCAGTGGGAGCACCCTTGTTTTAGTCAACAGGAAAAGGTAAACCACTATAATAGAGGTTTTTTTAGAATAATAAATGTTTACTATTCCTTTAAGATGAATGGAAGCCGGACACAGAGACAAATGTCCCACTGTGAGTAAGCTCAGTCAGGTTGCTATGGAAACCAAGCAACAACAGCTGACAGATGGGGTCATCAGCCCCTTCTCTGGAGTAAGAGCCATAATTGAGATTTAATCAGTTTTAAACTACTGAACAAAAGAGTGTTACTGACTTCAATTTTTAAGATGCATTTAAGGGAAGAATAAACCAAGCATTGCTGTGTTTGTAAGGTACAATATTTGCCCTGCTATGTCCAAAATTGAGGGTGAGCAATTGTTCCTCAATTACTATCTATCTACCTCATACACTTGCCGTATGTTAGCCTTAATCCATGAGGCAATGTTTACCTTGGAAGTGGCCTGACCAGATGGAGATTTCTCTCCTACTCAGATGCCAGGTCAGGACAAAAAGAACGTACAACAATCTCCTGACTGACACAAAACTTGGAGACCCCCTGTTACAGTAGGCAAGCAAGAAAAGCAGTCAGACGGTATAATTAAGATCACCTTTATTAGAAGTATATAAACAGTAATGCAAATAACAAATAACACACAGAGGGTGATCAAAGAGGCAAACACCGTATCAGAAATAGCAGTCTTCCAATAGATCCACCACACTGTCCGAGACTAGGCCTCAGCTCACTGGAGTCTTGTGGTAAAAGGTAATGCCCAGAGGTAGCACTAACTCAGCCTGCAGTCAGTCTAAAAGAGGAGTCTCAAAATCATACGCAACCACGGAGAATACTGACTCACGCCTACAGTCAACAGCTAGGAGACTGATAGAGCCCCAGGTCAGTACTAGGAAGGATGTCTGTGGAATGAGACCAACACATGGAGCGAACAGACAGAGACCTCTAGTAAGCACCAGATAGGATAGTCAGACAAGCCAGGTCATACACTGAGCAGGTAGACAGCCAGAGACACAGGTTTGCTCCAGATAGGATATCCACTGAAGCGTTAGTATGCTGGAACCGCAGTGGACAGAGCCCCAGGTCAACACCAGAGTGGGTAGACAGACAAGCCAGGTCAAACACGGAGCGGGTAGTCAGCCAGAGCCACAGGTTTGCACCAGAAAGGATGTCTAAGCCAAACTGGAACGCGCAAGGAGAATGGTCAGACAGAGCCACAGGTCAACACCAGAATGGATGGACAGACAAGCCGGGTCATACACAGGAATCAGGAATACCAAATAAATTAACTGCTTAGAACAACAATGTAAGGGTAACGGAGTCAGAACACAGTCTGCCATTTAAACCCCTCCTCAGGAAGCAGGAGCAGCTCAGAGGGAGGAAATAGGTAAGAGGTTACTACAGGCCTCAAATACATAAAACAGAGGCCTGCAGCATGCTGAAGCCTCGTGCCTGCAGATGACGAATCTATCATTGGTGCGTCCAACCGCTCGTGGAAATGATACTGGAGCGTCATTGTGAGCATCGCCAGAAATGGCAGAGCTACAAGGTACTGTGACACCCCCTTGGGAAGAAACTGCTAGTTACGAGGTCCTGCCTTATCCTGATGAAACACCTGGAAAGGTGGTTTACAAGAAAGAGATTGTAACTGTTTCCTGCCACACAGAGAAAACTGACAAGAGGAACACTATCTTGAGAGTCAAATGGTGCAAAGAGATGGAAGCTAGAGGTTCAAAAGGAGGCCTCTGCAAGATACCCAGGACCAGGTCAAGTTACAGTGGAAGAGTGGGATCCTTGAAGGAGGGGAGAAAAACTTTGACATCCAGGATAATGGCAATTCATCTCTGGAAGGAAGCAGAGTGCCTAAATCTGAACCATAAGGGAACTAAGGCGGAGGCCTTGTTCACACCATCTTTAAGAACGAACAGCACCAACGAAAGGTGAAAGACCTGTGGAGACTTGTGGCAAACAGACCATACCCTAAGGTATGCCTTGGAAGAGACCGGCATCAGTGCCTGAACCATGATGGATATGACCTCAGTGGAAAACCCCTTCCAATTCAGACTGTTGGCTTAAAGAGCCATTCCAGTCTCTCCTCGTACCACATGAGCCTGGAACAACAGAACCTGGCCCGGGAAGCAACTGAATGGGCCTTGGATGGCCAAACTAACCAGGTCTGAAAAACACACTCCCTCCTGGACCAATAAGGAGCAATCAGAATGACCAGTGCCCCGTCCATTCCGATCTTCTGGATCACCTTGGGGATGAGAGGAATAGGGGGAAAAAACGTTAGAGGTGGAAGCTCCATGTAATGGACATCTCATCCATTTTGAAGGCCAGGGGGTCCCCCGTGCAAGAACAGAACATTGGAACATTCCTGTTGTTCCTGACTGCCATGAGGTCTGTCACTGGGACCTACCCAGTGTTGAACTATCAGAAAGAACGCCCCCAGATGGAGTACCCAATTTTCTGGATCTACATCTCAGCAATTTAGAAAGTCCACCAGCACGTTTTCTACTCCTGGAATATGGTCAGCTGAGATGGCTGGAATGTGCATCTCTGACCAGCTGAGATCCTTCACCTCCTTCCAGGCTACTTCACAGAGTTCCACCCCTCGACGACTGATGAATGCCAAGACAATAACATTGTCTGATTTCACACTCACCAGAACACTCGTAAGAACTGAGGAACAATGAAGGAGAGCTACACAGTTCACCCGAACCTCCAGAATGTTGATGGACAACAGCCTCTCATCCCATGTCCATCTGCCCTGGACACCCAGGTGTCCCAGAAATGCACCCCAGCCACTCACGCTGGAATCCCTGGAGATCAGAATGCACCTCCCCCTCCCCAGGTCTGGCCAACTGAGCTACCACCAGAGGTCTTCCTTAGCTTCCGGAGACAGGGTCATCTGTTGAAGGAGATGCTCAGAGTTCCTGGACCAGAACCTAAGGCTTTCCTTCTGAAGTTCCCTTGTGTGTAACTGGAGTAAGGAAGCACCTCCAGGGCCGACAAACCTCATGAAGTCCTCGATAGTGGCAAACGATCACTCCAGTAATGGGACATAACCAGAATTTTCTCTTCTGGGAGAAAATCCTTCCACTGAAGGGTGTCGAAATCACATGCCCAAGCAGATAGGAATCTGGGAGGAAACTGGAGAAGACTTCTGCAAGCTCAGGATCTAGCTGTGATGCATCAGAATGTGGGTGCCGTCTTAGACATAGAGAGCCAACAGCTTCCATGAAGGAGTCTTGATGAAGTCATCGAGACCAGAAAGATGCCTTGAACATGAATTAATGAGGCTATGATCTTTGTGAAGATTCTTGATACAGAATCCAAATCAAATGGCAGAGTAGCACGTTGACTGTGCAGGTGTATTTGGACATTTAAATATGCATTCTGGAGGTCCAGGGTGGCCTGGTACTTCACCAGGCACATCACCACAATGACAGAAAGCAAAAGATTCCATATTGAAGGACATAGAGACCAAATACTTGGCACTCAAGATCTAGAATGGGGAGGCAGCCTTGGCCTTCTTAAGGACCACAAACAGTTTGGAATAGAAACATGAAGAACGCTTGGGGACTGGGACTGGTACCAGCACCTGCTTTTCTAGTAGAGAATTCACAGCCTTGTGGAACAGTCTTTGTCTGGATGCTTTGGAACCTTTTATAAGAAAAACGGATATGAAGGAAAGGATTTGGAATCTATAAGGTACCCTTCTGATCACGCAACAACAGACAGTTGTTATTGCAAAAGGAACCCTTCACTGGAACGGTCTACAAAGTGTGCTTGGTTTGCAAGCACAAGTAGATGGCACTGGGGGTATTTAAAGGGATAGTAATGTTTCATAATAAAAGCAGCTCTAATTAATCACCATAGTATTTGGACTTTGGAGACTGTTATTTCAATTCTGTCAGAGTTGTAGTTCAAGAGTAATTCAATGACAAAGTATCCCCATCCCGCCCCTTTTGCTGATGTAACACTATTCAGCCAGATCAGAAGAGAGGTGCCCAGGTAGACCGCAGAGAGGGACAATCTTCAATTAAGATAAGGGAAAAACCTGAAAAACTTGTCAAGGGGGGCAGGGCTTTCATTGTTCTAATAGGAAGAATATTATCCCCTGCTGTTATCTGTCTGGTCTATGGACTGCATTCCACATCCGAGAAGAGATGGCTTACACTAGGTAAAAGGGGAGGGAGGGGGAAACTTTGCTTGTGAATATCTCTCAAACCATAAAGGTTTGAGAGATAAGACTTATATCGTTCTTCATGTTTTTTTAATGCCTACAAAATAAAATAAAGAAAAAACGAAGTATTACTATCCCTTTAATTTCTTTTTTTAAGGGCTACAAGGTCCAGCGTTGACAAATTTAAGTATTACTATCCCATTAAGAGCCAAAGGGGTGTGAAATGCATTACTTTGCAATGCATTGTAGTCACCTCTAATCCTCAGCTCCTTGAGTGCCAGAGAGGTATCCACCGCATTGCTTTGAGAGGATTTGGATACCTCTCCTACGTAAAGGGATAAGGGTGATTACAAATGTATAAGTGTACAATACACAGGATTCAAAGATATTTCAAATGAATATGATCACTTACATTGTCATGCTTAAAAAAACACAACATCTTCAGTTCTCGGAAGACCCTTTTGCAAGAGACTAGGTTCTGGAAGACGTTGGGCATCTTTTTGAGAGCAACTCTCTTTCCATCTCTTGGATCGGTTACTGACCTGTTGGATATAAAGCACATGCACATATTAATATCAAATAAATCAACAACATTCAAGCCAGTTTCTTTCCAAACTATTATCTGTAGAGGTGCAAATAAAAAAAAAATATATATATAAGTTTTAACAAGAGCTACTGAAGCAGATACTGCATAAAATGTCACCAGAGCAGTTTATTTTAAAACTGCACTGTTAAAATGGACCTGTTTAATTTAGTTCATTTTAATGATAATTAAAAACTGCCTATTAAAATATACTAGCCATTTGTTTGAAATATACCTAGTGTTTGAGAAATGAACCTATGTGTGTTGGTGGCACAGTGGCATTTTATGCTAATTAGTTATGCGCTGGGCCAATATTATATTACACACACTGCTACCAATGAAGCTGAATAGAGCCAACACAGAGCAGAACTAATTAGCGTACAAAGGCTTTATGTACATAAAGAAGGGGCAATTGTGGACCAAACAAAGCCCAAGGAAAAATCGTTCCATTCAAGTGGGGCTTTTCTTCAATGCTTCCCAGACCTATCTAACATTCAAAGGTGTTAAAAAGCCCCAGATAACCCTTTGCGTTCCAGGGGGGTATGCAATGCATTGCAATATCTACCCCGTTGGCACGCAAAAGGTTAAAGTGGAACTTTCATCTTATATAAAGTAGGCCTGCAATAATTAAGCAGGCAGCGACTAGATTTATAATATATCTATTACCTATCTATTAGCCAGTTGTACAGTAATCCTTTATCTTAGGAGACCGGAAACCAGCATCAGCACAGACATCTTTTCTGCACGCCTGCGCGGTCAGTCCTGGTCTCCACAGGTAACTGGAAGGAACTGATGGTGCAGGCGTGCAGACTGCACTAACCTGGCCATCAGCCTCCCTAGAGGCTCCCATAGTGCCAGCCATCAATCAGAGGCAGGAAATTTAGCCTGTTTCTGCCCTAGTTTTAATTTTCCAGTGCTTGACTGGTCATGCTGTTGGGTAAGTATTAATGCCAGGGATGCTGGAACACATTTATTCAGGCACACATGGCCACATTGATAGCTAGTTTGTTTGGGGGATGTACTTTTTCCTTAAAAGAGCAGTGATTTTTTTTAAATTGAAAAATATGAATGTTACAGGGCTTCCCCTTGTAAACTGAACAAGGGTAAGCATACTGCTGGGAGATTTTACATTACAACGCATTACAGCTAAAACATAGATATCCTGATCACTCACTATGGATAGCCTGTATATGGACTCAAGCCCTCCCACTGTCAAAAAAATAATTTAGGGAATGGAGGACTTGACTTATGAGGAATGACTAAGACAAACTTTGTTTATTTACTGTAGAGAAAAGATGACTAAGAGGAGATCTTATCACACTGTACATGTATATGAGAGGTCACTGGTAAGCTATTCATTCCAAGGCCTGACCGAATAACCAGGGCTACCCCTTGAGATTACAGGAAAGGAAGTTTCGACTTCAGCAGAGGAAGGGGTTTTTACAGTAAGGTCTGTTAAATTGTGGAATTTCTTACCCTAGGATGTGATTATGGCAGATACAATGGATACATTTAAGAGAAGATTATATACATTTCTTTCAAAAGGGAACATACAGGGTTATATCATGTATTAGTAGACACAACAGGAAGTACAGATAAAAACAGACTTATCTGGCAGAAGGAAAGCTATATAATCCTCAAGTCTCTGGGTTACAAGACAAAGGTTGAACTTGATGGAATTGTGTCTTTTCAGCTTGGTTTACTAGATTACTATGTATATAGATAGACAGATATATCTATATATGTAATATATGTAATTTTAGACACCAGTTTTACTTAAAGAAAATGAGATTGAGAAGTATCTTAGACAAAAATAAATAAATAAAAGTGTAGCAGTGGGAGTATTGTTTTATCAATTGGTAAAAGCCCTATAACATGTACTTCATATGCTGTACAAGATAACCATTACATTAATTGTATTTGCCCTCTATACATTACTAGACAAAATACTCAAGGGAGTATTACTCTTAAAGGAAGAATGCATTGACTTTTATGTCATCTTCAAATATGTTCTGACCAGTCAGTCAGATGCCCTCTAGAGAAGGTGTTCCAAGCCCGCTCCTCAGAGACCCCTAATAGGCCACATCTTTAGGATTTCCCTGCATGTGCAAAGGTGGGTTAATGAAATGACAAAGCCACTGACTGACTTACCTGTACAACATTAGGCAAATCCTAAAGACATGGCCTGTCTGTGGGTTCTATGGGCACAGTTGAGAACCACTGAAGACTACAGTAAAACTTGCATGTCATTTATAACAGAACTTGAATATGGTTTCAGTGCACGGGTTGAAAAATGCCACAAACGTAAAAAGTAATGAATCACATGAAAAAATATATATATAAGTAATTTTGCAGAAGAGTAAAACAAGAGTATTCCCAGTACGGAGGCATTCCCGAATCAAAACAGACTGCATTGCAAACTTGCATTTTTGGAGACAAATGGGAACAGGATTTTCCCACAATTCTCTCTTGCTATAATGATACCATTATTGCTGCAGTCTCTGTGGAGAAGTATTCTTAAATGAGATCTTACATCAGTAGCAGTTCCCTTCTTGTAGTTTAAGTGGAATTATTTTCAACCATAGAAACTTCAGGGCACCCCTAGCATTCCATAGGTATTTGTCAAAGGAGTAATCAAGGCAAAAATGTATAAAATATACACCTATTCTTGCGTCTTACAATCAGAAGGACACTTATAAGTATACTGTGCATAAAATATATTTATATATACATTTAAAACTCAATATTCACATTTTTGTCAACAACTTCATGGAAAACATTGGCACCCTAAGTTGCGGTATTCAGAACCAATGTGACATGGCACTCTGAAGTATAGTACATTACAGTATCACCAGGAGCACCTCGGGGTTAGAGCAAGCAGGGATATATCAACTTAGAATCTACATTCTACAGCAGTGATTCTCAATCCCAGGCCTAGGGACACACCAACATGTAAAGGTCTAAGGTTATCACGAATATGCACTGGTAGATCAATCAAAATGACAGATCCACTCATTAAACACCTGCGATTCAGCACAAATATCCTGAAACTGTAACCAATCGGTGCGTCCCAAGAATGAGTGTTGAGAATTGCTGTTCTAGAAGACTAAGGATAAAGATCCTAGGTATGTTCTATGCTCATTACTATTTAGTACATTATCGGACACTATGAAAACATTTAAAAAGTAAAGAGGAACCATACCCTAGAAATAGCTCTTACTGTATGAACATAATGGTTTAGCTAGATGTCTTTCACACGGCAGTCACATACATTCACATCTACTCACGTCGATTCTTGTGTATTTCTTTTTAACGTATCTCGTAATCCACTGCTAGTTTATTTCAGTTTAAACATGGATAATGGCTAGTGACCCTTCTACTCCATTCAGGTTTTTTGAAGTCTATTGTTTGCTATGAGGAATGCAGACATCAATGGAGATCACTATATACAAGCGATTGCAGATATAATGGGAAAATCATAGAGATACATATACCTGACTGTTGTATGAAGTACACCTAACAAGCCAAATTAATCTGTTAAACAAATGAACCCTTTGAGTGCCAGAGGGGTATGCAACGCATTGCAACAACCACTTCACCTCAAATGCAATTCACATTTAAATCATCCTATTACCACCATGCTTCACCATAAACACTGTTCCCATCCTGCTGAGAATCACTTTTGAAGCAGCAGTGACAGAAGCTTTCATTTCACTGGAATGTCTACTAAACATTAGCTGAACTGGCTACTACTAGGCTGTAGCTCAAGATGCCTAATGGAAAAGGAACATGTTTGGTTACCAAGTAAATGATTGATTAGTTGGACAGATATAAATAAAGGACAGTACAGCAGCCTTGCTTGGCTACCTCTCTGGCACTCAAAGAGTTAAGCTCAGTCCTTCACCCAGAGCTGACAGTTTCATCCCATGAACATTGTTTTCTCCAGATTCCCAACAAAGCAAAGCAGACAGTCACAATATGATGCTACCTTACTCCACGAGTTTAAAGGGATAGTAATGTTTCATAATAAAAGCAGCTCTAATTAATAATCATAGTATTTGGGCCTTGGAGAGTGTTATTTCAGTTCTATCAGAGTAGTAGTTCAAGAGTAATTGAATGATAAAGTGTCCCCCCTCCCGCCCATTCTACTGATGTAACACTACTCAGCTTAGAGCAGCAGGCAGTGTCCAGGTAGATTGCAGAGAGGGACAATCTTCAATTAAGCTGAACAAATTGTCAAGGGGGGCAGGGTTTTCATTGTTCTCACAGTAGAATATTGACCCTTGATGTGAGCTGTCTGGCCTATGGACTGGATACGACATCTGAGGAGTGGGGGCTCACACTAGGTAAAAGGGGCAGGGGGGAACTATCATTCAATTACTCTTGAACTACAACTTTCACAGTACTGAAATAACACTCTCTATGGCTCAATTGCTATGAAGATTAATTGGAGCTGCTGTTTTTGTGAAACATTACTATCACTTTAAAATTAGTCTCTGGACATTGCTGGATAAATATAGGTTATATACAGATCCATAAACTTCTTGAAAGCATTCACATAACAGCTCCCCACGCACACTTTAACCTCTTGGTCCTCAGGGACCTAAATGAGCATCTTATAGGCCAGCAGACATTTTAAATAACAAAAACAAACAAAAATATGCTCTAGTAATCTTCCTCCTATGTAAAACAACCATATTTTCTGCATTTAAAAGTTTTTAAAGACAAAAACACGGTGCGGGATGTATAAAAAGCCTTTTTAGTGTATACTTAAGAATTCTCACTAAAATTCCCAAGTAAAGTCATGTTTATAAATATGTCTGTCTATCTAAGACTATTCTGAGAAAATTCGCACCTGCGAATATATTTTCACACACATAACTGTCTCTATAAAACTAGATCGCTGAGTCTTCTTTACAATAAAAGTAACACTGCGCTGTTTTAAGCAACTTACATTTCTTTAGTTCATAAGATATTAACTGTAGAAGGATCCCCCTCCCGCCCCTTCTGGCCACCTCCCATTGAATCTCCAATCCGGTCGTGGGACCAGACGGATGTGGTGAGGGACAAACTTCAGTCAGTAAATATAAGGAAAACCCTGCCCCCTTGACGAAGGAAGGCAGGATTTTCCTTTGCATACTGAAGTTTGTCCCTTGCTGCATCCGTCCGGACCAGACTGAGCTGCAGCAGTGACGTGGACAGAAGTGGAGGTAGGGGGATCATTCTGCAGTTAATATCTTATGAACTACAGAAATGCAAGTTGTTTAAAATAGCGCAATGTGTTACTTTTATTATAAATAAGACTCCATGATCTAGCTTTTTTTTTCTCTCAAAAATATCCATTCCTTTACGAACAGGTTATACCTGGGGTTAAGATTTAATCCCTAAAACTGCTTTTATTTTTGGCTCAATTAGTGAATTTCTTTATAAATACATTGGGACACAATTCTTATTTGGACAAGACCATTTCTACTCCACTTTTCAAAAAAGTCAACTAACTGGAGTTAGCACTTAGAGAAAATATTGATAAATGTTTATACATACACATACATACACTTTTACAGACACTTTCTTTATAACTTCAGTTTTATGCATCTCCCCCTTGGTGTCCAAAGTGCATTATATAAAATATATGTTTTCTATGGTAGAAGCTTAAATCACTCACTATAGCTCTTCATAGTGCATGACAGGAATATCGCCTCCTGCTGACCACAATAAAATTTGAACTTTAATTAAAAACAAAAACAAAACTGTTTGAGCTGTAATCACTTTTGAATCTCACAGCAGTGAAAGATCTTTGTTTTACTTGGCAGAAAGTCCCAAAATAGATTTCTCATAAACGTTTACTGCTCCTTGAATTGGTATCACTCTACAGTTTAGAGGAAATAACACAAAGTATTTTGCCCAATCTCAAGCAGCTAATGGTTTTACAAGCTGAGAATTGTTTCCATGACCTTTTACGGTTGTTCTTGCCAATACCTTTGAGACATAATAAAAATAACACATACCAGCTCTATGAAAAGGAACCTCTTCCCTCACCCCTATATAGAATATATATTCAATGCACTGTGAGGGAAACATTTGAGAGATCAAAGTTCTACAGTCATAAAATACTGCATCCTTCTGCTTTACTGACACAAAAAGGAGCCAAGACACCGTGATCTCTGCACACAGTTTCTGCCATGAAACCACTGCAAAGATGTTCTGTAACGTGGGAGAATATTATAACGCACTGGTGGACACCCAAGGCCCGGCCCACCAGCTATTCAGACCTACAGTTCCCATCATCTCCAGCCATCCAACAGATGGTTGAGGTTTATTGGGAATTGTAGCCCTGAGCAGATAGAGAGACTCATTCTGCACAGCCCAGTTATAAAAGCAACTGCACTATTTAAACCTTTTGAGTGCCAGAGGGGTACGCAAAACATTGCAAAGCAATGCATTGCATTGCATACCCCTCTGGCACTCAAACAGTTAAAGGACAATGTTCACTTGGAGCGTGCCTTCTTGGAAAGCAAACCGGCTGAGAATGCTTAGGTGTCATTGTGCAGTCCAGGTGATCAGTGGCTGAGCTGAATAGAAGACTGAAAAGTTACCCATCATTCTCTTGTGCTGATCCCATGAGATAAAATGAACAATGTGACATCTCAATTCTCTCAGCTCAGTGGGGCTGCGTGCAAATCACCCAAAAAAACTCTAGTAAAGTCTATAGTGCTGTGTGGGCAAAGGTGATGCCTGTGACTGAGCCACAGACCTCCTGGCTTTGGCCAGCTACTGGCTGAAAGGGCTATAGCCCCCAAGTCTTATCTTAAAGTTCAGGGTCTAGCTGCCAGATTGGTACCAATATCCATAAAGTTAAGAAACTCTCCAGTAAGGTATATCTCCAATTCTAAGCTTGTTCTCTGGAACTGCCTTTTCAACCTGGATATATTTTCTGTGCATAGGCTCCACAGAATAACAGTGATTGAAGAGTTTCTCTCACTTTAAGGAACATTTGCCTAAAAATGATCTGGGGTTATACACACAAATATCTTTTACTACATGGTCATCTCTAAAAAGTCTCCATTTGTTTCCCAAGCCTAGGCCTAAAATCTAAAATTATATACGAGGGGCTCACATTTCTGATTTTTCCAGGGCTCATATTGTCATAGCAATCTATTTAATAGAGTGCCTAAGAATTAATTGTTCTGCATTGACTTTAAAAGGGCTGAGATATGGTAACAATAGTTCTGAATAGAACAGTGGGTGCTAATCTCAATACATTAATAGTATTATCTCTGTAAAGCTAACCAAATACCAATACAGTATAAGGAAGAGATGGGAAATGTGAAGGCCTCTGGTGGCTTCCAGACTACAACAACCACCACTCCTCATCAGCCAATGGCTGCCAGGGAAAGATGGGAGCTGTAGTCTGGCAGCAGTAGGTTGTCTTCACGTTGCTCACCACTGGTCTAAGGGATTTAACCACAAAGGAAAAAGGGAGCCACTCCAGACCAAACCAACTGTGCCATAGGGCACAAACAAAAATTCCTGAAAATTCCAGTGGTTTTAACTACTTCAGTGCTAGAGGGGACTCCCAATAAACTGCAGTAGGTTTCGCCCCAGAACGTTTCTAGTTCTGGACAAAACCAAATGCACCACAGGGAACAAATACAAAGTCACAAACTACTCACTAATTCGAATGTGTTTTTTTAACTTGAATACTAGAGAAGTCTTCAACGTATTGCTTATAATGCATGGAGGCCTCTCTAGCATTCAAGACATTGCAAAACACAAGTCGCATTTAAAAACAAATTTTATTTGTCCCCTACAGAGCAGCTGGTTTGCCACATAATCTCTCCATTTAATACTTTCGACACTTACATATTGTGCTTGAAACAAATGGTTATAAGGAGAATATTTACAAAATACATGCTAGGGCAGTAACGGTACATATTTGTGTCATGAGTGATGCAGAGACAAAAGCCTGTGCTTCCTATGTGGGAGCCCTCTGCATCTGCCCCAGGAGAGTCCATGTTTGACTGTAAATCACCAGGTCTCCAGGGACAGAAGATGTTTCTCTAGATGTCCCAGATCTGCCTACTTCCCACCCTGTTCCATTCACTTCCCCACCCATGTTAGGAACAAACCACCCTATGGTAACACCACCCACCTGGTTAAGCCCCACCCACAATGTGCCAATAATCACATAATTTAGGACAATCCCTCCCTAGCCCTTTTGATCACTCTTGGGGTTCTTGTAAAGACAGTGCCCTGGTATGCCAAGCTCTTATATTTAAAGCCCTGGGTATTGAGTCATGGTGCCCATGTTCCTACTAGGAACGGAGCAGTCGGGCTACGATGTGCACTAAAAAAAGGCTACCACAAGCCATGAGTCTTTTGTGAATCTAGTAACTCCTCTGTACCCTATGCAGATCTTCACAATTATGTTTTTATATTCCAAAATGGGATAAGCAAATAAAGCTCTGATGTCATGTCTTATACCAGATGGCTGATTGAGAACCAGGAAACCAAGAGATCCTGGAAAGACAAGTAAAAACATTGCAGATGTAGTTTGGTGTGTACAGGCAGACCTATTAAAAGGAACACATCTGACACCTAAAATAAAAACCATATATATGTTCTTCTACAGATATCCTATTTTTCACATAGCACTGTACACCGAAGTATTCAGGAAGAATGAACTATTCAATAAACTAAAGAGGAGCAATTTGGGAACAAATCATCTGCTCCAGAGAGTACAAATAAATATTCCCCAAATTCTTTCTGATTTCAGTGGAGCTTTCAATGGACGCTAGAAAGGTCGCCAGCTTTCACATTAATAAGAACACCATTTAAATCATTGGGGCTTGCCCCAGCGAGTCCCTACCCTGTAGAACTGGCTTGCCCCAGCGAGTCCCTACCCTGTAGAGCTGGCTTGCCCCAGTGAGTCCCTACCCCATAGAGCTGGCTTGCCCCAGCGAGTCCCTACCCTGTAGAGATGGCTTGTCTCAGCGAGTCCCTACCCTGTAGAGATGGCTTGTCTCAGCGAGTCCCTACCCTGTAGAGATGGCTTGTCTCAGCGAGTCCCTACCCCATAGAGCTGGTTTGTCCCAGCGAGTCCCTACCCCATAGAGCTGGCTTGTCTCAGCGAGTCCCTACCCTGTAGAGCTGGCTTGTCTCAGCGAGTCCCTACCCCATAGAGCTGGCTTGTCCCAGCGAGTCCCTACCCCGTAGAGCTGGCTTGTCTCAGCGAGTCCCTACCTCATACAGCTGGCTTGTCTCAGCGAGTCCCTACCCTGTAGAGATGGCTTGTCTCAGCGAGTCCCTACCCTGTAGAGAAGGCTTGCCCCAGCGAGTCCCTACCCTGTAGAACTGGCTTGCCCCAGCGAGTCCCTACCCTGTAGAGCTGGCTTGTCTCAGCGAGTCCCTACCCCATAGAGCTGGCTTGCCCCAGCGAGTCCCTACCCTGTAGAGATGGCTTGTCTCAGCGAGTCCCTACCCCATAGAGCTGGTTTGTCCCAGCGAGTCCCTACCCCATAGAGCTGGCTTGCCTCAGCGAGTCCCTACCCTGTAGAGCTGGCTTGTCTCAGCGAGTCCCTACCCCATAGAGCTGGCTTGTCCCAGCGAGTCCCTACCCCATAGAGCTGGCTTGTCTCAGCGAGTCCCTACCCTGTAGAACTGGCTTGTCTCAGCGAGTCCCTACCCTGTAGAGATGGCTTGCCTCAGCGAGTCCCTACCCCATAGAGCTGGCTTGCCCCAGCGAGTCCCTACCCCGTAGAACTGGCTTGTCTCAGCGAGTCCCTACCCTGTAGAGATGGCTTGTCTCAGCGAGTCCCTACCCTGTAGAGATGGCTTGCCTCAGCGAGTCCCTACCCCATAGAGCTGGCTTGTCTCAGCGAGTCCCTACCCTGTAGAGATGGCTTGCCTCAGCGAGTCCCTACCCTGTAGAGCTGGCTTGTCTCAGCGAGTCCCTACCCCATAGAGCTGGCTTGCCCCAGCGAGTCCCTACCCTGTAGAGCTGGCTTGTCTCAGCGAGTCCCTACCCTGTAGAGAAGGCTTGCCCCAGCGAGTCCCTACCCCATAGAGCTGGCTTGCCCCAGCGAGTCCCTACCCTGTAGAGATGGCTTGTCTCAGCGAGTCCCTACCCCATAGAGCTGGTTTGTCCCAGCGAGTCCCTACCCCATAGAGCTGGCTTGCCTCAGCGAGTCCCTACCCCATAGAGCTGGCTTGTCCCAGCAAGTCCCTACCCTGTAGAGCTGGCTTGTCCCAGCGAGTCCCTACCCTGTAGAGCTGGCTTGCCCCAGCGAGTCCCTACCCTGTAGAGCTGGCTTGCCCCAGCGAGTCCCTACCCTGTAGAGCTGGCTTGCCCCAGCGAGTCCCCACCCTGTAGAGCTGGCTTGCCCCAGCGAGTCCCTACCCTGTAGAGATGGCTTGTCTCAGCGAGTCCCTACCCTGTAGAGAAGGCTTGTCTCAGCGAGTCCCTACCCATTAGAGCTGGCTTGCCCCAGCGAGTACCTACCCTGTAGAGATGGCTTGTCTCAGCGAGTCCCTACCCCATAGAGCTGGTTTGTCCCAGCGAGTCCCTACCCCATAGAGCTGGCTTGCCCCAGCGAGTCCCTACCCTGTAGAGATGGCTTGTCTCAGCGAGTCCCTACCCCATAGAGCTGGTTTGTCCCAGCGAGTCCCTACCCCATAGAGCTGGCTTGCCTCAGCGAGTCCCTACCCCATAGAGCTGGCTTGTCCCAGCAAGTCCCTACCCTGTAGAGCTGGCTTGTCCCAGCAAGTCCCTACCCTGTAGAGCTGGCTTGTCCCAGCGAGTCCCTACCCTGTAGAGCTGGCTTGCCCCAGCGAGTCCCTACCCTGTAGAGCTGGCTTGCCCCAGCGAGTCCCTACCCTGTAGAGCTGGCTTGCCCCAGCGAGTCCCTACCCCATAGAGCTGGTTTGTCCCAGCGAGTCCCTACCCCATAGAGCTGGCTTGCCCCAGCGAGTCCCTACCCTGTAGAGATGGCTTGTCTCAGCGAGTCCCTACCCCATAGAGCTGGTTTGTCCCAGCGAGTCCCTACCCCATAGAGCTGGCTTGCCTCAGCGAGTCCCTACCCCATAGAGCTGGCTTGTCCCAGCAAGTCCCTACCCTGTAGAGCTGGCTTGTCCCAGCAAGTCCCTACCCTGTAGAGCTGGCTTGCCCCAGCGAGTCCCTACCCTGTAGAGCTGGCTTGCCCCAGCGAGTCCCTACCCTGTAGAGCTGGCTTGCCCCAGCGAGTCCCTACCCTGTAGAGCTGGCTTGCCCCAGCGAGTCCCTACCCTGTAGAGCTGGCTTGCCCCAGCGAGTCCCTACCCTGTAGAGCTGGCTTGTCTCAGCGAGTCCCTACCCTGTAGAGAAGGCTTGCCCCAGCGAGTCCCTACCCTGTAGAGAAGGCTTGCCCCAGCGAGTCCCTACCCCATAGAGCTGGCTTGCCCCAGCGAGTCCCTACCCTGTAGAGATGGCTTGTCTCAGCGAGTCCCTACCCCATAGAGCTGGTTTGTCCCAGCGAGTCCCTACCCCATAGAGCTGGCTTGCCTCAGCGAGTCCCTACCCCATAGAGCTGGCTTGTCCCAGCAAGTCCCTACCCTGTAGAGCTGGCTTGTCCCAGCAAGTCCCTACCCTGTAGAGCTGGCTTGCCCCAGCGAGTCCCTACCCTGTAGAGCTGGCTTGCCCCAGCGAGTCCCTACCCTGTAGAGCTGGCTTGCCCCAGCGAGTCCCTACCCTGTAGAGCTGGCTTGCCCCAGCGAGTCCCTACCCTGTAGAACTGGCTTGTCTCAGCGAGTCCCTACCCTGTAGAGATGGCTTGTCTCAGCGAGTCCCTACCCTGTAGAGATGGCTTGCCTCAGCGAGTCCCTACCACATAGAGCTGGCTTGTCTCAGCGAGTCCCTACCCTGTAGAGATGGCTTGCCTCAGCGAGTCCCTACCCTGTAGAGCTGGCTTGTCTCAGCGAGTCCCTACCCCATAGAGCTGGCTTGTCTCAGCGAGTCCCTACCCCATAGAGCTGGCTTGTCTCAGCGAGTCCCTACCCTGTAGAGATGGCTTGCCTCAGCGAGTCCCTACCCTGTAGAGCTGGCTTGTCTCAGCGAGTCCCTACCCCATAGAGCTGGCTTGTCCCAGCGAGTCCCTACCCTGTAGAGCTGGCTTGTCTCAGCGAGTCCCTACCCCATAGAGCTGGCTTGTCTCAGCGAGTCCCTACCCTGTAGAGATGGCTTGCCTCAGCGAGTCCCTACCCTGTAGAGCTGGCTTGTCTCAGCGAGTCCCTACCCCATAGAGCTGGCTTGTCCCAGCGAGTCCCTACCCTGTAGAGCTGGCTTGTCTCAGCGAGTCCCTACCCTGTAGAGAAGGCTTGCCCCAGCGAGTCCCTACCCCATAGAGCTGGCTTGCCCCAGCGAGTCCCTACCCTGTAGAGATGGCTTGTCTCAGCGAGTCCCTACCCCATAGAGCTGGTTTGTCCCAGCGAGTCCCTACCCCATAGAGCTGGCTTGCCTCAGCGAGTCCCTACCCCATAGAGCTGGCTTGTCCCAGCAAGTCCCTACCCTGTAGAGCTGGCTTGTCCCAGCAAGTCCCTACCCTGTAGAGCTGGCTTGTCCCAGCGAGTCCCTACCCTGTAGAGCTGGCTTGCCCCAGCGAGTCCCTACCCTGTAGAGCTGGCTTGCCCCAGCGAGTCCCTACCCTGTAGAGCTGGCTTGCCCCAGCGAGTCCCTACCCCATAGAGCTGGTTTGTCCCAGCGAGTCCCTACCCCATAGAGCTGGCTTGCCCCAGCGAGTCCCTACCCTGTAGAGATGGCTTGTCTCAGCGAGTCCCTACCCCATAGAGCTGGTTTGTCCCAGCGAGTCCCTACCCCATAGAGCTGGCTTGCCTCAGCGAGTCCCTACCCCATAGAGCTGGCTTGTCCCAGCAAGTCCCTACCCTGTAGAGCTGGCTTGTCCCAGCAAGTCCCTACCCTGTAGAGCTGGCTTGCCCCAGCGAGTCCCTACCCTGTAGAGCTGGCTTGCCCCAGCGAGTCCCTACCCTGTAGAGCTGGCTTGCCCCAGCGAGTCCCTACCCTGTAGAGCTGGCTTGCCCCAGCGAGTCCCTACCCTGTAGAGCTGGCTTGCCCCAGCGAGTCCCTACCCTGTAGAGCTGGCTTGTCTCAGCGAGTCCCTACCCTGTAGAGAAGGCTTGCCCCAGCGAGTCCCTACCCTGTAGAGAAGGCTTGCCCCAGCGAGTCCCTACCCCATAGAGCTGGCTTGCCCCAGCGAGTCCCTACCCTGTAGAGATGGCTTGTCTCAGCGAGTCCCTACCCCATAGAGCTGGTTTGTCCCAGCGAGTCCCTACCCCATAGAGCTGGCTTGCCTCAGCGAGTCCCTACCCCATAGAGCTGGCTTGTCCCAGCAAGTCCCTACCCTGTAGAGCTGGCTTGTCCCAGCAAGTCCCTACCCTGTAGAGCTGGCTTGCCCCAGCGAGTCCCTACCCTGTAGAGCTGGCTTGCCCCAGCGAGTCCCTACCCTGTAGAGCTGGCTTGCCCCAGCGAGTCCCTACCCTGTAGAACTGGCTTGTCTCAGCGAGTCCCTACCCTGTAGAGATGGCTTGTCTCAGCGAGTCCCTACCCTGTAGAGATGGCTTGCCTCAGCGAGTCCCTACCACATAGAGCTGGCTTGTCTCAGCGAGTCCCTACCCTGTAGAGATGGCTTGCCTCAGCGAGTCCCTACCCTGTAGAGCTGGCTTGTCTCAGCGAGTCCCTACCCCATAGAGCTGGCTTGTCTCAGCGAGTCCCTACCCCATAGAGCTGGCTTGTCTCAGCGAGTCCCTACCCTGTAGAGATGGCTTGCCTCAGCGAGTCCCTACCCTGTAGAGCTGGCTTGTCTCAGCGAGTCCCTACCCCATAGAGCTGGCTTGTCCCAGCGAGTCCCTACCCTGTAGAGCTGGCTTGTCTCAGCGAGTCCCTACCCTGTAGAGAAGGCTTGCCCCAGCGAGTCCCTACCCCATAGAGCTGGCTTGCCCCAGCGAGTCCCTACCCTGTAGAGATGGCTTGTCTCAGCGAGTCCCTACCCTATAGAGCTGGTTTGTCCCAGCGAGTCCCTACCCCATAGAGCTGGCTTGCCTCAGCGAGTCCCTACCCCATAGAGCTGGCTTGTCCCAGCAAGTCCCTACCCTGTAGAGCTGGCTTGTCTCAGCGAGTCCCTACCCCATAGAGCTGGCTTGTCTCAGCGAGTCCCTACCCTGTAGAGATGGCTTGTCTCAGCGAGTCCCTACCCCATAGAGCTGGCTTGTCTCAGCGAGTCCCTACCCTGTAGAGATGGCTTGTCTCAGCGAGTCCCTACCCCATAGAGCTGGCTTGTCCCAGCGAGTCCCTACCCTGTAGAGCTGGCTTGTCTCAGCGAGTCCCTACCCTGTAGAGAAGGCTTGCCCCAGCGAGTCCCTACCCCATAGAGCTGGCTTGCCCCAGCGAGTTCCTACCCTGTAGAGATGGCTTGTCTCAGCGAGTCCCTACCCCATAGAGCTGGTTTGTCCCAGCGAGTCCCTACCCCATAGAGCTGGCTTGCCTCAGCGAGTCCCTACCCTGTAGAGCTGGCTTGTCTCAGCGAGTCCCTACCCCATAGAGCTGGCTTGTCCCAGCAAGTCCCTACCCTGTAGAGCTGGCTTGTCTCAGCGAGTCCCTACCCCATAGAGCTGGCTTGTCCCAGCAAGTCCCTACCCTGTAGAGCTGGCTTGTCCCAGCAAGTCCCTACCCCATACAGCTGGCTTGTCCCAGCAAGTCCCTACCCTGTAGAGCTGGCTTGTCCCTACCCCATAGAAATGACTTATCCCAGCGAGTCCCTACCCCATAGAAATGTAGAAATGACTTGTCCCAGTGAGCCCTAGCTCCTTTAAATAACTGACTAAAATGCCCACTTAAAAATCAACATGAATTTTTTTTTTTACCCCTTAAGGACCAGAGAGGAGTGCAACGCATTGTGCTGGACGGGCCTCTGGTTCTTAAGGGGTTAACAATGATGTGGTTGGTGTGCCCCAAAAATCCTCCACTCCCTAGCACTTTATGGATTTAAATCCCCATTTAAATGAGCCAAATATTTGGAATTTTAATCTACCCCTATGGTTGAACTGGTTTGCCCCATCACTGCTCCACTTTTTATACGGCCCATTGAGTGGACAGGGAAATCATATCAGGCTTCCCGGCTTCAGTCTGAGAGATTGATGAAGAAAATGGATTCGCGATTTGAGAACAAAACAATTACAGAAACCAAAACTCCCCAAATTCCTCATTTAGAGGATGAAACACAATGGGAATTTTTAACTCTTTATAGACCAGAGGGGTGCGCAACACATTGTGCTATGTAATCATTTGGTCTTCACAGGGTTTACTGCCAATGAGGTGGTTCACTTGCCCTAGGATTCCTCCACTTCTCTTTAAAACTCTTTCAGTGCCAGAGGATCCTAAAAACCTGTCCTCTGACTGCCTCATATCCTGCTGCAGCTTCAGACAGGAAAAGCTGAATGAGAGCTAAACCAATGCAATTTCCCACATTCACATATAGAACTACAGAAAGAAATCGCACCTCAAAAATATCACAATGTTATAGCCTTCAAAAAGGAAACATTTTTAACAAAACCCAGACAGTATGGACCTTGTGTAGATCTGCAAAGTGGATAAATTATAGAGCAAACCAACAGGATCATAGGGGGCAGATATACATTTCCAGTGGAATACCACTTCTATAGCATTCAAGGTGTTAACGTGCCCATTTAAATCAAAGGGTAGTTTTATTTGCCCCTAAGGTTCTGTTGGCTCTTCCCAGATTCGCTACACTGTGCCTTTACGTGAGTTATGCAATTCTGGGGAAACTGGATCAGAGGGGAGACAAAAATTCTCCCGGTTTAAATGAGGCTTTTAACCCTGTGAATTCTAGAAAGGTCTATAATGCACTGCAAAAGAAACGGTCACAGACCTCCCTCCCATACATGAATAATGCAGGTCTATTTAAATCAATGGGAATTTTGCACATATGTAATTGTCCCCGTTAGTGCAGCTGTTTTTTTTTACAAGAATTACAATTCTTTTGTGCCATACATAAATATAAACTATTGGAATTGTAACCAGAGGGGTGTGCAATGCATTTCAAAGCAGTGCAATTCACATATCGCTGGTTCTTAAGGGGTTAAAATATCTCACAGGCAAGGAGGGGTCCTTTAAAGCCACAATAAACCATTAAAGCGGAACTACCACCGCAAAATCTCCTGGCACCTACTGAATGGCCCCTGTGCAAACATTTTTGGGGCCCCTAAACCAAATATATTCTCAGAAGGAGTTATCTAGAATCTGTTGGGTCCTGGTTCCAATGGGTATGTTTAGATACCTGGACACATCATTACTACACCCACTGGACCCCCTTTAGTTAAGTCTTTGACTCAAAGGTTTAAAGCGGAACTACCACCGCATAACCAGTTTATCTTAAATAACTCCCCATCTGGCGACTAGCTACTTAGTTTCGCTAGTCGCCAGAATTATTACCTTATTAAATAGATTTCTCCTTTCTTCCCCGGCTGACAGGCAGGACGGTTTGCGGACAACTTGCCATAGTGACGTCGGTGCGCCTGCTCTGTCAGTCCCAGCCGGCTCTAGGAGGTATTGCTAGGAGTCGTCCGGCTCCGGAAGGTACTGACAGAGCAGGAGCACAGATGTCAGTATGGCAAGATGTCCGCGATTGGAGAAATTGTGTATGTGTGTTTATGTGTGTAACTGTAGCTTATACCTCATCAAGCACACCACAGTGCCAATTCACTGACTGGCACTCTAACAGGAACAGGTTAAACTTACACTCAACTATGTTCATACCATACCACCACCACCATCCCCCTTTAAAACTGCATATACCCCTTGGCATTATCTTAGAAGCCAAGCTTCTTGTCCTAAAACGTACTTCTTTCCTGGCTTCTATCCTGTTCTACAAATAAGAGAGATGCCCTAGAGATGCTCCAGCCTAGACTGTCCAGGCACACACTCATATCATTAAAGCTCGTCAATATGTCCTAGAATCCTATGCAGTGCTTACAGAGAGATGCCTATGGAGGAATAGATAGTCCCTTGTTCTGTGGGTTAAATGTAAAAGGGGGTGAGCTACTGACTAAACAAACACTGGCAGTGCTGGAGAGTAGAGTTGATGCTAAATATGGAATAGGCAGCTGCTGGACTACAAATCCCATTATTTTCTGCCACCCTTTGGAAGGCTATGCTGTGCCCACTCCTGTGCTAAATCCTGCTCCCACAAAGAATTAACACTAATAAACAATCATTTTATAGGGCGGTCATTTTTTCACATATATAGTCTTGTATTATACAACCATAAGCCAATGCTTTAGACTACACAGTAGTTTGTTTTCCCCCACATACTGCAGAAAGAAAGATGAGTTCATGGGGAAAAAAACAAAGACAAAAAACTACGCAGTAGGGAACAGTTACAATTTTATTTTCTTAAATGGGACATTTAACCACATGCATGCTAGGCGTTGGAGACGTCTCTAGCATTCATGTAGTTAAAAGTCCAATTGAAATCAAAGCGATGCCTTCTTTACCAATATGCTGCAGATTACTTGCATTTGGTTCCACATGTTTTGTATATAGGATCAAATATTTAATTTACTTACAATGTGGACCTGTCACCATGAACACAAGTGGAATATCTGAAACTTCATTAAAAATTGCATGTGTGTCAAAAGACCAAAAGATGCATTGTTTAGGAGATATTGATACATTTATTTCTGTACTGTGTGCTCTAAGTGTAGAGGCATATGCTAATTTATGCAAATCAAGTTATCAGTGCAGATTCAGATTCTATTTAAACTCTGTGCTATACAGAAAGGCATTCAGACTCTCCTAATCTATGTTTCTGCTGGATGAATGGATAAATGGATAATCTGACATATGGGTCATTTTGAAAAGTCGTAAAATGTGCAAACAAGTTAAAGGGGAACAATCACCTCATAACTTTTTTTTTTTTTTTAACCATCGGTTTAGTTAATAAAGTAATATTCGGAAAGCTTTTTTTTTTTTTTCTAAATGTATGTACAATTAGGGAAAAAATGATTTGATCTGCTGATTTTGTTAGTTTGCCCACTGACAAAGAAATGATCAGTATATAATTTTAATGGTCGGTATATTTGAACAGTGAGAGGCAGAATAACAACAAAAAAATCCAGACAAACGCATTTAAAAAAAGTTATAAATTGATTTGCATTTTACTGAATGAAATAAGTATTTGACCCCTTTGCAAAACATGACTTAGTACTTGGTGGCAAAACCCTTGATGGCAATCACAGAGGGCAGACGTTTCTTGTAGTTGGCCACCAGGTTTGCATACATCTCAGGAGGGATTTTGTCCCACTCCTCTTGGCAGATCCTCTCCAAGTCATTATGGTTTCGAGGCTGATGTTTGGCAACTCGAACCTTCAGCTCCCTCCACAGATTTTCTATGGGATTAAGGTCTGGAGACTGGCTAGGCCACTCCAGGACCTTAATGTGCTTCTTCTTGAGCCACTCCTTTGTTGCCTTGGCCATACGTTGTGGGTCATTGTCATGCCAGAATACCCATCCACTACCCATTTTCAATGCCCTGGCTGAGGGAAGGAAGTTCTCACCCAAGATTTGACTGTACATGGCCCCGTCCATCATCCCTTTGATGCGGTGAAGTTGTCCTGTCCCCTTATCAGAAAAACACTCCCAAAGCATAATGTTTTCACCCCCATGTTTGTTGGTGGGGATGGTGTTCTTGGGGTCACAGGCAGCATTCCTCCTCCTCCAAACACGGCAAGTTGAATTGATGCCAAAGAACTCTATTTTGGTCTCCTCTGACCACAACACTTTCACCCAGTTCTCCTCTGAATCATTCAGATGTTCATTGGCAAACTTCAGATGGGCCTGTACATGTGCTTTCTTGAACAGGGGAACCTTGCGGGAGCTGCAGGATTTCAGTCCTTCATGTCGTAGTGTGTTACCAGTTGTTTTCTTGGTGACTATGGTCCCAGCTGCCTTAAGATCATTGATACAATCCTCCCGTGTAGTTCTGGACTGATTCCTTACAGTTTTCATGATCATTGAAAGTCCACAAGGTGAGATCTTGCATAGAGCCCCAGACCGAGGGAGATTGACTGTTATTTTGTGTTTTTTCCATTTGCGAATAATCGAACCAACTGTTGTCACTTTCTCACCAAGCTGCTTGGCAATGGTCTTGTAGCCGATTCTAGCCTCGTGTAAGTCTACAATCTTGTCCCTGACAGCTCTTTGGTCTTGGCCATGGTGGAGAGTTTGGAATCTGATTGATTGCTTCTGTGGACAGATCTCTTATATACGGGTAACAAGCAGAGATTAGAAGCACTCCCTTTAAGGGAGTGCTCCTAATCTCAGCTTGTTACCTGTATAAAAGACACCTGGGAGCCAGAAATCTTGATGACTGATAGGGGGTCAAATACTTATTCACTCAGTAAAATTCAAATCAGTTTATAACTTTTTTGAAATGCGTTTTTCTGGATTTTTTTTGTTGTTATTCTCTCACTGTTCAACCAAACCTACCATTAAAATTATAGACTGATCATTTCTTTGTCAGTGGGCAAATGTACAAAATCAGCAGGGGATCAAATATTTTTTTCCCCTCATTGTACTTTTAAAAAGTTACTGCATCTTCAAGCTGTGCTTGTCAGCATAATGCAGCACGCTAAATCTTCGACACAGCTCTTCTTCACTTCCTAATTCTCCTCCCCCCCAGCTGCCCCAGAAAGCGTGTTCACACTTCCCTTCGGTGTGGTGTGAATGGCTTCTATTGTTACATCAAACACCGGTTAGCATTATACGGAGGTTACAACGTCAGTATAATGCTAACCGGAGCTTGATATAACAAACAAAGCCATTCACACCACACCGAAGGGAAGAGTGAACACGCTGCCTGGGGCAGCTGGGAGGGAGATGGGAGGAGAAGAGCTGAAGATTCAGGGTGATGCATTATGCGGAATGCACAGCTTGAAAATGCAATATCTTAAAGAGTATGTACTTTTAGGAAAAAAAAAACAAAAACCAAAAAAAAAAAAAAAAAAAAAAAAAAAAAAAAAAAAAAAAACCACAGCTTTACTAATACTACTTTATTAACCAAACCTATGGTATAAGAGGATTTTAGTCTTACCTGTTAAATTCTTTTCTTAGTCCATACAGGTTACTGGTAACTTTGGGTAGGCGATCCACTCCTTTAAGTAGGCAGGAACAATTCTAGAAGTGATTGCAGGGGGTGGAGCCTACCTTCCCTCCTTGGCTGCAGCTAGCCAACCAGCTCCAGAAAGATTTGAGACACTACTGACCAGATAGTGAAAAGGAAAGAAGACTCCTGTGAGCATGACCCCGAAGGACCCCCACAATCTGCCACAGGAGAGCAAAGCATGGTCCTTTGACAGGGTGGGAGACCAGTAACCTGTATGGACTAAGAAAAGGATTTAACAGGTAAGTTTAAAATCCTCTTTTCTCTGTCACCCAATACAGGTCACTGGTAACTTTGGGATGTCCAACCACTGAGTTTCCCAGAGGCAGGAAGTAAGCAAGGCAAGGATCAGGAGCAAGGCCCCCACAAAGTCACCAGAGCGACAGGGACCGCTCCCCAGCCGGAGAGACTGGCATCCGTCATCACCGTGGTCCAGAAGGATACTAGGAAGGACTTGCCCTTCAGCTGATTGGAGAGGTCGAGCCACCAGGACAAACTGAGTTCCACATGAAGAGGAAGTGACACTGACGTCTTCAGAAGGTCCAGCTGACCGCTGCACACCTGGATCACGAACCTCTGGAGTTCCCTGGGGTGAGCCATGGCAAATGGGGCCGCTTCTATGGTGGAGATGAATTTCCCCACTAGGGAGGACAGCTTCATGGCTGGAACTGGATCGAGAGCCAGAACAGCAGATACTCTTTGGGCGATCTGGTGAGCCACTTCCTCCGTGAGAAACACCATGCTCTGCTGAGTGTCGAAGAGAAGGCCCAGGAAGACCAGACGCTGCAATGAGACAAGATCCGACTTGTCCATGTTGATGATCCACCCATGATGGGTAAGAGCATGAATGCAGTCCTGAACCTGCTGATGAAGAAGTTCTGCAGAGGGGGCTTTCAGAAGCAGGTTGTCCATGTATGGAGTAACTCTGATGCCATCCCGGTTGAGTACGGTTGAAGACCTGAGGAGCTGTAGTCAGACCAAAGGGAAGAGCTGAAAACTGAAAGTGACCTAGGTTGCAGGCAAATCTGAGATACTGCCGGCTCTCTGGATGAATGGCGATGAGTAAATACGCTTCCTGAAGATCCAGAGAAGCAAGGAATTCCCCCGGGGACATAGCAGCAATCACCGTCCTTAGGGACTCCTGGTGATAACGAGTCCTGATCACAGAGGAATTGAGATCTTTCAAATCCAAAATGGGATGACAACAGCCGTCCTTCTTGGAGACCACAAAGAGGTTTGAGTAAAAATCCATACCTCTCCCCTGAACTGGAACAGGTTCCAGAACATACTTCTCCAGAAGGGCCTGGATAGCGCCATTGAACAGATGGCGTTTTTGCGTGCCCTGGGGCGTATGAGAGGGAAAAAAGCGAAAGGGAGGAAGAGAGACGAAAGGGATCCTGTACCCTTCCATCACCACCTGTAAAACCCACGGGTCCGCCACTGAACCCTCCCAGACTCTGTGGTAGTGATGCAGATGGCCACCCACAGCCGAGTGGGGACCTGGGTTCTGCGAGTAATGCCGAAGAAGTCTTGGAAGCCTTAGGCTTGAAGAAGGCACGTGGAGCTGATGGAACCTCCTGGTTTGCCGGACGTGTCTCAGTCTGGAAGGGACGAAAAAAAACCTGTTACGCTTGAGAGGAGTTTTCTTCCTGGGGACCAAGGGTAGATGAGTACTCTTACCCCCTGTGGCCTCACTGATCAGATTCTTAAGATCTGGCCCAAATAAGAATGTACCCTGAAAGGGTAAGGAAAGCAAGGCTTGGAAGCAGTGTCAGCAGACCAGATCTTGAGCTAAAGAGCTTGTCTGGCAACCATGGACATGGTACAAACCCGTGCCACCAAACGGATGGCATCAAATAAGGCAGCAGAAACATAGTGTTGGGCCTCAGAGATGTTGGCAAGAAGCCGTAACATATCCGAAGAAGCACCCTGACATACAGCCAGGGTGAGCTGTTCAGTCCAGACCGCAATGACCCGATTAACCCATGTCGTAGCAAATGCTGGACGCATGGCAGTGCCAGCAGTGGCAAAAATGGACTTGAAGGAAACTTCAAGCTTCTTGTCAGTCCAGTCTTTCAGAGCTTAGGCATCAGAAACTGGCAATGCAGTAGACTCAGATAGCCTGGATATAGGAGCATCCACTTTAGGGGGATGAGCCCACTGAGCAAGAGCTGCCTAAGAAAAGGGGTAAAGCTTAGCAAACTTCTTGGAAACAGAAGGCTTTCTGTCTGGAGATTTCCACTCATCAGACACAAGGCGGTCAAGAGTGGGGTTAGGTGGAAAACAAGTAAGGGGCTTTTTAGGCTCCTGGAAAACATCAGAGGGATCTAAAGGAAACTCCTGAACTAAGGGAATGTTTAGGGTGGTCAAGACAGCCCTGATCAGGCCCTCAGCCGAAGACTCAGGATCAGCCTCAAAGGGGTCCCCAAAAAACTGAGAGGAGCCCACAGCAGAACATTCCTCAACATCTGAATCCACCAATAGTTTCTCCTCAGAGGAATCTGATACGTCAGATACTCCCTGCGGTTTTGGCAGGTAAGATCTGACTGAAGAAGGGGTCTGCCATGAGTGGAAGACCCCCTGTAACTAAGATGGAAAGAGCTGTAATGTAGACCGAAGGTCTCTGGTAGCAGCCTTGAACTCTTGCACCCAAACTGGCTCTATTGCATGGCTGGAGGTCCCTGGGAGAGACTCAGGGACATCAAAACATGCTGGGCATAAATGACCTGAGAATTTTCTAGGTAACCATGAATGACATGAGGAACAGTGCACAATAGGGGGACACAGAGACCCCTGCGTCCTTAGTCTTAGGCGTGGCCCCAAGCTCCAACGGATTAGACATTCTCGCAGTGTCAAAAACATTTAGTATAATGAATCACCCAATTACAGTGTAAAAGATTAAAATTTCACCCCAGAAATCGCTAAAATACATTTATCTGTCAGGCGAAGGGTTAATCTGCAGAGGAGAGTCCAAGCCCTGCGTAGGATACTCGTTCTAGAAAAGGCACAAAATGGCTGCCGCAGCGGGAGCCACTCAGAAACAAGCGCCTGAAGCCCCCCCAACATACTTGCAATGGCAACCGGATGACAGAGCAAGGTCAGACAATTAAAATGAGCCTTTTCTGAAGACGCTACGTTGAGCGGTTTCAGAGATATGTTCCAAACTGTACAGTCCCGTAGGAGTGAATGAAGCAATGGTGTCTATGCGGTAAAGCGTGCCTTAAAGGGATAGTAATGTTTAATTATTGAAGTAAAATCGAGTCTTCTTTATTCTTTTTTATAATGATGTGTATCAAGAAAACATTATTAAACGCTGCCGTTTTTCCATTTATAGTCTAATAAAGTTTCCCCCTTCCGCCCCTTCTACTTACTTCCGCAGCCTCCCCTCAGATCTGGAATCCGGTCCGCGGACCGGATGTGTTGCATCGAGGGACAATCTTTCTGCTTTCATTATAAGGGAAAGTCTGTCCCATTGACGAAGGAGGGCAGGTTTTTTCTTATGCTAGAAGAAGATTGTCACTCGTCGCATTCTGTCCAGGCTGGCTTGCTGAGGCTGCTGAGGTAAGTGGAAGGGGCAGGAGGCGGAAACTTTAATAGACTGTAAATGAAAAACCGCAGCATTTAATAATGTTTTCTTGATACACATCATTATAAAAAAGAAGACTCAATTTTACTTCAATAATTATACATTACTATCCCTTTAATGGCGCGGAACTGAAATCTTGTCAAAGTTAAAACTGTGAAATAAAATTACATCAGACATCACTAGAACAATTTAGAATACACAAAAAACACTGAACCCAGTAGGGAAAGTGACAATAACCCCCCCAAAAGATGCAAACCAGCAGCTAAAGGGTTAAGTTACCACATAAACCTGCTCCAAAATGCCCAACAGACATACAGATAGACCCAAAGAGTGCAGGAGTGTGCAATAAGAACCCCCAAGGAAAAAACCCCTGTGTGGAGGGGCACTGTGGGACATGTGGACCTGCAGCACTCAAAGAGTTGCTCACCTTTCCTGCAGATCTTGTGTCTTCAGATTACAATGTATCAATAAGAAGCCACGGTGGGCAACTCCTGAGGAAAGAACTTGTAGCCAAGATTTTCCCCCCAGGGTTTAAGGTCCACAAAAAGCACCTGGATACTGAGCTAGCCACATCTAAGGGCATTATCAGTTATGGTAATCCACCTAATGGTGGTATTCCATTTCTAACAGAAAAATAAAAAAAATTCTAAAACTATAGTAGAACTGTTCTCTTTCCTGTGTCTTCACCAAGGAACAAATCTTTCTGGAGCTGGTTGGCTAACTGCAACCAAGGAGGGAAGGTAGGCTCCACCCCCTGCAATCAATTCTAGAATTGTTCCTGCCTACTTAAAGGGGCGGATCGCCTACCCAAAGTTACCAGTAACGTGTAGTGGATGACAGAGAAAAAAAAATGTTTTGAGGTGAATGTTCCCTCTGCTTTTAATAAAGCTTTCAAAGAAAACCCCAGGAACAAATCACAGGAACAGTAAAAATGAGAACAGAATTGCACCTTAACCCAATCTTTACACAGCATTTCCATTAATTACACAGATTAATACATTAATCACCATTTATATCTTTACAGTTAAAGGAACAGTAACACCAGCACCCCCTATCTTAATCTGTGCAGTAAATCAAAATGACCACAATGTATTCTGTGTGAACAGGTTCTCCAAAATGATTCTTTAACATCTTAGGACCAGGGGCAGTGCAGCGCATTGAAGAGTAATGCATCGCACACCCCACTGGTCTTTAAGGGATTATTTTTTACTTTATATCCATTCATGGAGGCAGACATTTATATGTTGCAGGACTCCTGGATGCAACTCTTCTTAACTGACATTTTCTTAAGACACTTTCAGTGGGAGGAGACAGAATTGATCAAAATGGTCATTGGAATTTTGCGCCAAGATTCTCAATGGGTTAGAGACCTCTCTAGCATTCAAGGGGTTAAGATCCCCATTTAAAATAAATGGGAATTTTTATTTCTCCACATAGGGGTTTTCCCCAGAACTCCTCCACTTTTGTTTTGAGCATATGGTCCATTGAGTACACAAAGACTGGAAACAAGTGCAAGCCCCACTGTAGTCACCCAAGTATAGGGAGTCTCTCTCCTGTGCAAGCATCTACTAAATTTGACAGACAAAAAAAATATTACTCTAAACTTTCTAGATAGCAGTTTAAATAAATAAATGAAATAATAATCTATGAGTGATAATACATTTTAGAATCTTCCTGCTGTTGGCTACAACTTCCATCAGCAGCCAGCTGAGGGTGATGGTACTTGTAGTCCAACAGCTACAGGTTTCTCATTTCTGGTGTGGTGTTAGCCAGAGCTGGACATTTGCTGACTGTTGAAAAAATACAAATAAAAGAATCCAGTAGTAGTAAAAGAAATTATGCACTGGGTTAAGTAGTAATTTTCACCTCCCCAATAGTAATTTTTTTCTCTGACTGGGAGCCTCAATGATATTTTGCCAGCCCTCCTCATATAAACATCAAACAGCTCTCATTATTGGGTGTTGAAGCTTTGCCTCCCTCTGATCGGATGTAGCAACAGAGGCAAGGGAAGGGTTTCTGGGCAACAGTGGACTGCAAACACCTGCTGGCTGGATTTGCAAGGCTCACATGAATGGGGAGATACCCAAGGTTACAGCGACAAGAACATGCAGAAGGCAGACCCTATGAAATGTCTGGACTCACTGCTGGCTGTCCCAAGCACAGCACTATGACTGTTAGTCTAGAATAAACTTTACTGCTTTGATGAAGACAAGAACAGAATGTACAAAATTTAGCCACTTCTATATTTAGCAACAAATATAGGCGTCAACAGTAGCGAAAAGTCCAGGGTGTTACTGATTTAGAGTTCAATAACCAAGTGCTGTGGTTTAACATCTCATCTGCATGAGTGCATCCCTGTGGAGTTCTGCCAGGCATTAGAAACCACATAGGTCAGGACAAACTCCAACTAGGGTGTTTTTGTTTTAGGAAGGCCCCTTAGCTGCTAGAGATGTCTCAAAGTGGGAGTGTCTCCTAAATTTAAGTCGGATAAAAAAAATTATATTATTATATTTAATAACTAACTATAGAAGTATATACCATGGGTAGATTAAGTTACCACATTTGTTTGTGTACAGTGGCAACAAAAAAGCACAGGAGAGGAGTTGTTGGAGGCTTGCTGAAGAGGCCTTCATTCTGCAGTGGAGTGAAGAGGATGATGATATAAATAAATATAGCATTGGTATTGCCTATCCCTAACACTCACAGGTCGCCTCACAAACGTAAGAAATGTACAGTTAATCTTTGCGATTCCTAAGTGGACCTGTCACGTTGATTCAGGATTGTATATTTAAAAACAATTAAAAACTGCCCATCATGTTAGCCAAAAGACCAACAAATACAGTTAAAGGGGAATACTCACCTCTAGTAAACTTGTCTTCATCTTAACGACCCTTGACGTACCAGGACCGTCAAGGGTAAATTTGCTTTAAGGATCAGTGACGGTCCTGGTACGTCAAGTGTTAAATGGTAGCAGCGCGCCGCCGTGCACGCTGCTACCATTCATTCCAGGCTGAGATTGAGCGGTCCAGTACCGGACCGTTCAGTCTCAGCCTCTGTCGGTAGTGCCAGGTCATGTGATCGCTGCGTCAGCGGTCACATGTACCGGCATTCTAAATCTGTGAATGAGGCAGTGCTACTCACTGCCTCTAGTGTCTCCTCTCTGCCAATGCGTCCCTTACATCAAAGTAAGGGACACAGAAGCAGAGAGGAGACACCTAGTGGAAATAAAAAAATACAGCAGCTGGGGCTGTTAACCCCTTCACTGCTGGTGCAGGAGGATGGCTAGATGCAGGTCAATTTCTGACCTGCTAAATACACTTTTTTTTTTTTTTTTTTTAATAAAAACAACACACTTTTTTTTTTTTTTTTACAAATAAAATATTTTATTTTTTTAAAAAAAAAAACACCTCAAGAAACAAAATTGGAAGTGTGATTGTTGTGGTGCTATGTAATACACTTACACACACCGCCAAATGTAATGATCAAAAAAGTGGGAAAATAGGGTGGGGAAAAAGGGACATAGGGATTTTCACCCAGGGGGGACAGTGGCCACTTTAAACTGCGCATTTTGTAGGTATGACTGACTGGTCATACCTTTCATGCAGTCTCCATAAAAATTTAACCCTTTGCGCCCAATTGATCCCAAGAGAAAAAACAAAAATGGTAGGTTTTTTACATTTTTTTTTTACCTTTTTCTTTAATTTTAATAAAGTAAATGGTGGGTTATCCATATAAATAGGGTATCAAATGAAAGCCCTATTTGTTTGTAAAAAAACAGTATATCATTTATGGGGGTGGAATAAA
Organism: Rhinophrynus dorsalis; assembly: GCA_037306005.1. NCBI lineage: Eukaryota > Metazoa > Chordata > Amphibia > Anura > Rhinophrynidae > Rhinophrynus > Rhinophrynus dorsalis. The sequence continues at coordinate 113,657,753 of CM074719.1, read as the reverse complement.
AGCCTAAGAGGGAAAACACTGTTGAACAAAGACACAGTCTATAAGGTCAGAATTGCTCCGGTCCTTAAGTCAAATCTAACTCTGATTTTCCCGGTCCTTAAGGGGTTAAAGTTCCCTTGTAGTGAAGCCGATGCCATTTTTTTTCTCTCAATATAATTCTTTATTTCCCGAGATATTGGCTTGTAAAGTTATGCTGGTGACGCAAGTTCAGGACAGACTGCGGGTACAGCTCTGTCCCGCAGCATGTCAATCTTCCTATGTTCCCTTCCCCAAGTATTGCCTCCTTTCCCCTCCTCTGACGACGGAATATTCCGGCATATGACCTGGCACGCTTTCTTGTAAATGCACGTCCAGTTCATTGTGCAGGCACAGTCTGAGCACGTTCTTGTGCTCAGTCCTTTATAAAAAAATGGCAGTCCAAACTAAAAATAGCCACAGAGGAAAGTGGACTGCCACTTTTTATAAAGGACTGAGCACATGAACTTTCTCAGTCTGTGCCTGCACAATGACCTGTCCTGCAGCCTTTACAGAACTTAAATCACCAGCAAAAGTTTAAAAGGCAATATTTCAGGCAATAAAGAATTATACTGAAAAAAAGAAAAAAAAAACACGGATAACAGCTTCAGTAAAAGGGAACTTTAAGATTAAGACACATTTACTAGAGGTAATAGTTCCCCTTTAAGGAGATATTGATACTTGAAACTGTATGCTAATTATGATATCCATGCAGTACCAGTGATGTTTCATATGCTAAGCTTTTCAGAGATATTTCAGATACTAAAGTTCTGTGCTGTACCAGGGAGACTTTCACTTTCCCCAGAAATAAGTGTGTGAATATTTCCTAAAATGTACATCTGCTGGACTTTTGGTTAACATGGCACACAGGCAATTTTGAATGAAGTTTTCAAATCTGTAACAAAAAAAATTCAGGATGATGGGTGCACTTTACATTACGTACATTTCAGCATATCTCTTCTTGCATTTTTCTTGCTTTAAACCTCACAATAATGACAAAATCCACTCTCAATGTAGAGATTTTGAAGGAAAAGCATGAGCTGGGAGGTTTGAGCTGGATTAGAGCAACAGCCAACTCCAAAGTGAACTAAACAGAGAGTAAAGGTTTTCCATGTTGCCACAGAACTGAAAGATGATTTTCAGGATTTATGGTTCACATCAGTGATTCTCAACCAGGGTGTTGTGGTACTCTGGTGTGCCATGGACATCAAACAAGTGTGCCCCATTTTTTCTATGAAGATTGACAAAAATGTGAATATTGTCCTTTTAAATGTAGACATATGGAAAATGTTATGTACAGTATGTTTATTTTATTACTATGATTGCGAGACCTAATATCTGTATATTTATGAATTGTACCCTTTATTATGCCCTTCATAAATTAAATTAAACATGTTAGGGGTACCCCTGAAAGTCCCAGATTTCGTGTTAGGGGTGCCATGAGCAAAAATGGGTTGAGAACCACTGGTTCACATGAACAGGATGAGATGAAAAATAAAAATGCAAATCCAATGAATTTGTTCTCTTAAAGGGATAGTAATGATTCACAAAAACAGCAGCTCCAATTAATCTTCATAGTATTTGAGCCATAGAGAGTATTATTTCAATACTGCAAGAGTTGTAGTTCAATAGTAATTGAATGATAAAGTTTCCCCCTCCCGCCCCTTTTACCTAGTGTAAGACACCTCCCCTCAGATGTGGAATCCAGTCCATAGACCAGACAGCTCACAGCAAAGGACAATCTTCTTACTGTGAGCATAAGGAAAACCTTGCCCCCTTGACAAGTTTGTCAGATTTTTCCCTTATGTTAATTGAAGATTGTCCCTCTCTGTGATCCACCTGGATAGTCTTGATGCTCTGAGGTGAGCAGTGTTACATCAGTAAATGGGGAGGGAGGGGGATACTTTATCATTCAATTACTTTTAAACTACAACTCTGACAGTATTGAAATAACACCTTCTATGGCGCAAATTCTATGTAGATTAATTGGATCTGTTTTATTGTGAAACATAACTTAATTTTTTTCCCCATGAGCCACTGCCCATTAACCTTTTAAGCGCCAGTGGAGTGTCCAATGCATTGAGAAGCAACGATTTGGACACCTTCTAGCTCTTATAAAAGTTAAACATCTTGGATCAGAGAGGTCTTAAACACAGCTTAAAAAACAAAAAACATTAGCATAACTATACCTATAATAGCTTTAACATTAGGAATTACTTGTAGAATAAGAAATTATGTGTAGAATTCTCTCTCATAAGTGTAACAAATACATTTAATAATTTATTTTTGTATAGTACCTGCAGTTTCCTGATGGCAGTTTCTGTATATAGATCTAAACTCCTTACAACAGACAAACAGTATAAATAGGAATTAAAGCCTCTCTCCATGTGCTACAAATTATAAGTAGTTTCAGATCATGTAATGCCCAGTTAGAGACTATAGGTCCAAATATATAACAGACATATTGAGGGCCTTGTCTGTAACCCTTTGAGTGCCAGACGGGTACACAAAGCATTGCAAAGCAATGTGTTGCGTACCTCTCGGGCACTCAAAGGGTTAAATGAAACATGCCTCAATTCTGGGGCAAACCAGCTGCACCATAGCAGACAACTAAAAATTCCCCAAATGTTCACCCATTTTAAATGGGTGTTTAACCCTATGAGTGCTAGAGATGTCTCTCTTTGCAATGGATTAAGGACCTCTCTAGCATTCAAAGAGTTAAAACCACTATATAAAATCAGTGGGGATATTTACTTGTCCAATATGGTGTAGTTGGTTTGCCCAGAGTTGCTTGCACTTTGCTTTTTACATAAAGTTGCCTGCAGATGATTATCTACATGAGGGGTGGGCAATGGGGGGCCCTCCAGATGCTTCTAGACTACAATGGGATGCCTGGCGGCAGGGGGAGGGGGTTAATGGGAGTTGTAGTCTACCAGTAGCTGGAGAGCCTCCCATTGCTCACCGCTCATCTAGTTATTCTTGACATTTACATAAACTCTTATGTTTTGAGCAACCCTCTGGTGCTTCAAAGGTTAAAGTATTTTTTGCCTTCCCAGCTTCTGGATTGGTTGCATTTGTTATCTTAATTTTCCACTCCCTGAGGTCCCATCACAAGAAGCCTTGGGCACTGTATTATTAATGAACAGAGCCGAAGCCTGATGTGACCTCAGGCCCACATGCACACATGCAACATTTCAATGAGTAAGTACACTAGAGAAGACAGCACATTATCGGTTCAGTTCAAAGGGATGATCATCTTGCAGAAACGCTGAGAGCCAAGAACATAATTGGCTCAGAAAAATAGCACGGTCTTATTTAGACTCTTTAATCAACTATATATTGTTTTGGGTTTTCTTTTTCACTTTTAAACAATGTATATATTGCAGAGTACCAGTTGCTAACAAATGTTGCAGCTGAGCAAATTTTATTAGAAGCATGTAATTATGCACCTAAAATACACAAAAGGCTCAATAGAAGCTACTGCTGACATCACTAACTACGGAGGAAGGAAAAAATAAAAATAAAGCAAAATTAAAGGAGTAACGAACCTTTATTATAGGACGAAGGCAAATGAAACAAAATTATGTATATGTAGAGTTTTTTCCATTTATGGCAAAATTACAAATACAGTGTGTGTTCAGGGGTCCCTGGGGTACAATATTCTGAGAACAGTGGGCCAATGCTCCATTCCATTTCAAACTGGAACGTGCCTGGTAATCCAGGCCAGAGGCTCTATTCAGCCAACAGGTGCATGTAGCAGAGTCTCAGAAAGAGACTGCAGAGGGGAGGTAAAAGTTTCTCTGCTCTCCCAAGGCAAGGAGTGGTCCTAATCACAGCCCTTTGCCTTGGAATGGCATTAACTGAAGTTATGAGTGCTGTTTGGGCTGGATTTCCAGAGCCTGGCAGGACTGTATAGTTTATGGGATTTTTGGGCTGCTCGACCAGAAGGCTGCAGAGGGAGCTTAAGAAAAAAAAACAAACAAAAAAAAAAACTCACAGTGCTAAAACCCCATATCACACACACACATAACAAAATATGAAGTACAACAAGGAATGAGGGGACCCTCCACATTCCCCAAACTAAAAACAAACTTCCATACATAATTACCTAAATGTGAACCCTGTGTATAACATAAAATACCAACATATTGATTCACTTGAGTTTTATTGCAGTTTGGTCAAATAGGGTTAAACTTGCTAGACAAGGTACCCAGTTTTATGTGCACACCTCCAAAGTGTCCCTCTTTAGGAGAGACAGTCCCCGTTTTTGACCCAATTCCCCCTGTCCCTCTTTCCAGTCCATGCGCCCCTGTGTTTAGGAGATCAGACTGTGTGATATCTATATAAGTGTATCTGGATTCCAACAGGGATCACCTGCAACGAGTGAGTGCGTACTTCAAAAACTGGAATATGTTCACCAGTTGGGAAGTGTAACCATTTTGGCTACATGACAAAACGCTCATTTTTTAAACATGTGAATCAATATATTGGCATAATACATGGTATACACAGGGTTCACATTTTACGTAATCTGTATGAAGCACTGCAGGATTGTCTTCAGTTCAGTGGGAGCTAGGCTTGTATTTTAGGTTTAATTTTTGGGGATTTGTTTTGCTTACAAACACAGGCAACCTAATTGCCGTTTTGCAAATATATGGAGCCATATTACCCTAGAAGACAGTGCTTAAGAACAAAATCATTGATTCTCAAGGAATCAGGCCTCAATGATCAAACAAGGACAAACTACCACCACCATTAGAAAATGAAGAAAATTAGGTTTTATTTGTCAACTTTTCGGCCCCACGTTGGGATTTTCTAACCCAAACATGGGGCTGAACATTGCCATTTTTCACAAGTCCCAGTGTGCCCTTCTTTTGGGATCTAGGTTCCAATAACTTTGAGATCATATAAACATACACATACGTGCAGGATGAAGGCCTCCTCAGTAAGCCTCCAACAACTTCGGTCCTGTGCTTTTGTTACCACTGTGTACCAATAAATTTGGTAATCTAATCTATTCATCTTGTCTTGTGGTCTTCTTCTTGGCTGTTTAGTATAGAGTGGAATCCGTTCCAAAATGTGTTTGGTCCATCTACCGTCAGGTCTTCTTGCTATGTGGTTTGCCCATTTCCTTTTCAGGCGCTTTACTCTTTCAATGATATCATAGACCTTTGTTTGTCGACAAATTCATGCACACGTGTTTGGCCTCTTTGTTATGTTTAGAATTCAGCGCTCCATATTTCTCTGTATGACCTTACATTTTTGTATGGCATTCAGTGTCCATGTTTCAAATGCTGTAGGTAAGGACTAGGACGACACATTGGTCAAAAACCTTTTGCTTGATGCAGAGTGGTACATTTGTATTACTACTTTTTCAAATGTTTGCCATCCCAAATTTTATTTGTTGCACCCCCCCCCCCCCGCTTGAAGCGGATTGGCTGGGAGGTGGTGTGTAAGCACTTTCCAGCCAATTGGGGGCTGCCTATTTATTTTGAACTGAGACTGGCATACAAAACCAGTCTCGGCTAAAAATCCCATCAGTCTGACTCAGGTAATGGCCCGAGAGGTGGGAAGGGGAGGTCTGTGCCAGTCAAAATGCCTTACACCACTAGTAGAGACAGTGGCAGCGAAGGCAAAGGGGGGTGAGATACTGGCCACATATATATTATATAAATGAGAAAATGCAAAAAAAACATTAGCTGTTTTTCCTTCAAATGGTTAACGAATGCATCTTTGGGGGGGCTTCATTTTTTTATATTCAGTGACAGCACTAATTATTTTTTTAAATAATAAAGAAGACTGAAGATAAGAAGACAGAAGAGGAGAGTGGATAACAGGTAAGTGTTACATTTCTGATTGTTTTCAATTCACTTGTTGTTTGACACAGTGTTGGCATTTTTTTCCTTTGATGTTCCCACAACTCATATTATTTAACATGAGCTGTGAGAACAAAAACAAGGATTTGTTTTAGCCACCAGCGCTCCTCGTTCCATATACATCACCAGCCATATAATAGCCGAGTTACATGTGTGGGTTTATCGGTCGTTGTTTTTACTATTACCGCCAGTTTTAGCTGTTGTAATAGTATCGAGCCCCAGGTGTGACAATAAGTCTTAGCTTATATAATTTTTATCTGAGCGTCTTTCTATTTGTATAATTTCAAGATGAACCAACGCTATAGAAATAATAGCCAATTATACTAACAAGCATAGCAGGTTGATAATTTGTTTTAGATTTGCAGTGTAGCAGATGGATGTTAGCCAAAATGTTCCAATAAGCAGGTCTGTAATATGGACTTTTGTCAGAACAGACATACTTTCATATCTGTTCCAACAAGCCAAGCAACAGAGCTATAAACTTATTCAAAAGACACAGCTTGGTTGTTTTATTTATTGCCCAACAGGGGAAAGTTAAAGAAAAACAATTATGAAAAGGTACATTATTAGGATCACAAGCCATTATTAGGTTCTCAAGTCCTGACTCTCAGCCTTGACTTCCCCTTAATTTTCAAACATTTCCCATCATTACGAGGGAGTGGATTTTTGGCATTTCTTCAGTTTAATCCTTTGAGGGCCAGAGGGATATGCAGTGCATTGCTCTTAGGCACTCAAAGGGTTAAGTACATGGCAACAGAAAGGGACAATTAATTTATCTCTACCCTGAAAGCAATGTAACTAGCAACACAAACTCAAGCAGGTATTTGTTTTGGGTTCAATTACTGATTAAACATGGACCCTGCTTTGTGACAAGTACTACATTATACCAGTGTTCCACAACAAAATGGAAGATAACCATGTTCAGCTAGTATGTCTGATCAAGGGTCTTCTGTACCGTTTGTTGTGGAGTATACTCTGTCCAACTTTAAAGATGATAAAGGTTCATAAAAACAGTATGGACAGTCCTGGGGTGAAATGAATTTAGCAACAACTCACAGCAGTGATGTATCCTATATGAAGGTTTGCAATGCTTTTGAGACCTTCACTTCACAGAAATCTACTACTAACAGAGTAAGGCTGATGTACTAAGAGGAACTGGAACAATTGTGTGTGTGGTGGTGGGGGGGGGTTACAAATGGTAAATAAAAATTCCAGTGATAATGAGGCTTTTAAATCCTTGATTGCTAGATGGTGACAGGATGTTCTGAAAAGTATCGGAGACCTCTGTAGCATTCAAGGGGATAAATCCTCCAAGTTTTTGCAATGCAGATTTGTATCTGTCCCATATGGTGAAGATTCTCTCCATACTCCTCTTCAGGCAACCAGTGTAGCAGGATTATTGGAAAAGCAAGCAGGATATCAGGTTGTACAGAAGGAGTCACTGGCAGCAGAAAGTGGTTCTAAGGCCACTTGATAGGATCACTCAGTCCTCACCTGGGGGGCTACGCACAAAAGTGTAATAAAGGAACGATAACATATCCAGTGTCAAACTCCCCACCTCCTTTGTTATTCAATGTACCCGTGGACTGAGATCTCTAAAGCTAGAGAAACTTAGTACAATAGCTCCATAGAATAACTCTGGAATTGGATAATTTGTCAAATTAGAGAATTCATCTCCACTTCATCACCTTTATTGCCTTAGTGCATTAGTTGTTCACTGTCAGACCTACACCTGCTATGGACTCAACTCCCATCATCCCCAACCAGCCAACAGCGGAAGGTCCAACAATGGACTAAATCGATCTTAGTGCATCTCCCACTGGGACTATAGATCTGTAGACCATATTTCCAGGAATACCACTAAATTAGACGCTATTTCAAAGAAAGGTTACTAAAACAATGCATGGCTTAATTTTGTGTTTGAGACCTATTTAGCACTTAAGGGGTTAAAGGACCATTTAAATCAATGGCAATTTTGTGGATTTTTATTTGTCCCCTATGGTGCAGTTGTTTTGCCCCAGAATTATTACATTTCTTCAACTTACACCAGCATCAGTATGTAAAATGGGGAATCATACCCACACTGACCAGCCTGTAATCACTTTCATAACAAATGCAAAAGGTCATTCATGCCTGTAGCTGGTAACCAAGTGAAATGAATGCCAAATGGTACTAGAATCATTTCACACCATGTTGACTATTCTCATTTAACGCTGGGCAGCAGTTCCTTTAGATCTGTACAATCAGTACGAGAAACTGGAGAAACCCCATTTGTGCCAGTTAACCATTTCAGCACCAGAGACTTATCCAAATGCTTTAGATAGCTGTCTGGAACTCAAAGTGTTAAACAGGAAGGCCAGGGTTTTATACACTGGGTCGAACAATGGATCAAACAAATCCAGCATGCGACTGAAAACATTTCATCACAATTACATTTTTTACTCGTGATGTAACCCAGTGCAGGGTTCATATCCAAGCAATGCAAGCTTAACCATCTGAGTGCCAGAGAGGTGTGTAATGCATTGTGCTGCAAGTCCCTTTAGCACTCAAAGGATTAAACATACAATTCTTTATTTTGGAGTAAAATTAAACAAGCACCTACATGAGGCATTTTAATGCTTGGATATACCTGGCATGCGCCAGTGGCCTACAGTTTCAGGGGTCCTTATCTTGTGTTTCCAAGGGTCCCAAATGTCCCCACAAATATTAATAAGTCTGAGGAAAATGTATTGCTGTATTTCGAAACCCAAGTACACTATATCGACAACCTCAAATTTTCTTAAAATCACCCATGATACCAATGAGCTGTAAAATTATCAATGCAGCCAATTGCACTGCTGATTGCCCCACAATCCATTAGCAAAATCCTGGTATTTAACCTTTAACCCTTTGAGTGCCAGAGGGGTACGCAATGCATTGCATACCCCTCTGGCACTCAAAGGGTTCAAGGTCCAAAGAGGTGCGCATGGAATGTGCTGTACATATCACTGGGCCTCAAAACATCCTGCAAGGAAATAATCTGAAAATGCACTGGGAAACCTCAATGTACAGCCTCAATTCCAACCTACCAATGACTTCAATTACTCAAAGCCTCTTAACCCATTAAGGATCAGAGTGGTGTGCAACACATTGCAAAGCAACAGTTTTATATACCCCTTCCTCCTTATAGGGTTAATAAACAGCAAATTAGGAAAGAAGAAAAAGAACAAAATACCGCTCCACCCCTATTTGGCTTGTAAAGGGTTTCTTCCAACCTTTAGTAAATATAAGCCATAATGGTAATAGAATTTAGGAACCTGTATTGAGATTTATTGGCATGTAAAGGGATGGCAACAGTGATTCTGGTTTAACAGCCATTCATGGCAGTACAGTGTGCCAAAAATGGATGAGAATGCATGAATATTTATTAACATTAAAAGTTTGCATGCCAGAGGGGTGTGAAATTCATTACAAAGCAATTTGTTACACACTCAAAGGATTAATACTTTGTCTCAAATGCATTGCCAAGCAATGCACTGGAGACCCCTTTAGCATTCCAGGGGTTAAAGGGGAACTACCACCTGGCGACTAGCTGCTTAGTAGCGCTAGTCGCCAGAAATATTACCCGGTTCTGAAGATTTCGGCCTTTTTCTGACGGTCCGGCCGGCTCACAAGGGACTGACAGCGCAGGCGCCCGGACGTCACTGTGACGAGACGTCCGTGCTTCCTGTTCCAGTGACCGTCAGAAAAAGGCCGAAATCTTCAGAATCGGGTAATATTTCTGGCGACTAGCACTACTAAGCAGCTAGTCGCCAGATGAAGAATCAATCCAGGTTAAGTTTTTGCGGGGTGGTAGTTCCCCTTTAAGATTTCATCTCAGCAGAATCACCACCTTTTTGAAGCACTACCAGTAACTAAATTATCATGAGCACTTTTAATAAAATATTTCATAAAAATTTAAATTGTGTGACTTAATGTTAGTATAGATCTTCCTAATGAGACAGCTTTGAAGCTTTCACAGATCATATTTAAACTAGGGTTCCACCGATACCGATATCAGTACCAATACCGGCATTTGCGCGAGTACTCGTACTTGCGCAAATGCGGCCGATGCCAGCATCGATACCTTGTGTCAGGGTCGGTGCTGCAGAGAGGGAGCCCAGGGAGCTGCTCAATGCTCCCCGGTCGCCTCTCTCCCTCCTGCAGCGTCGGAGCGTTGCAGCGGGTTACCATGGCAATGCTCCAACTCTGACCTCTGCCGGGGATCGCGAGAGAACAGAGAGCACCCGGCAGAGGAGGGTAAGGAAGGCAAAGGGGGATCAATAGAGGCAAGATGGGGCATCAAGAGTGGGTGAAGAAAGAGGCAGAGAGGGGGGTCAAGAGGGAGAAAAAGAGGAAAAAGGGACTAAGGGAGAAAAAAAAAAAAAAAGAGGCAAAAGGAGGAAGGATCAGGAGACAAAAGGAGGGGGGGGATCATGGGGGAGAGAGAGAAAGAGGCAAAAGGGTGGGATCAAGAGTCAAGGAGAGAGAGAAAGGGGGATCAAAAGGGAGAGAAAAAGCCAAGGCAAAAGGAGGGGGCTCAAGAGGGGGAGAAAGAAACAAAAGGGGAGCATCAAGAGGGGGAGAAAGAGGCAAAAGGGAAGAATCAAGAGGTGGTGTGTATGTAATATTATATCTATATATATATATATATATATATATATATATATATATATATATATGCTTTAGGTACTTGGAAAACTGGCAAATGACTGCAAAAAAAAGTGTCGGTAATTGGTATCGGTGAGTATTTTAAAAAAGTATCGATACTCTTACTCGGTCTTAAAAAATTGGTTATCGGTGCACCTCTAATGTAAACATTTCCTAACCATGATGGAACAACCAATAGGGAACACAAAAAGAGTCTAAGCTAAAGTACTGGTAAGATAGCTCAGTTGCTTAATGCACCAGTTGTGGTTCAAATTTCAGGGACACAAGTTCTAGTCCTGTCAAGGTCAACTCAGTGTTTCACCGTTCTGAGGTATATAAAATGAGTCCAGGACATACTTGAAAACAAGAGACAATCTCAATATATCCTTCCTGATAAAATACTTTAATTTAAAAAAAGTGGAGCAATTTTAGGGCAAATTAATAGACATTTCAATATATTTAAATTGGGCTTTTAAACACTTGAATGTTAGATAGGCCCACAGCATATTACATTGCAGTAAAACACTCCCCAAACACTGACACTGCATAAATATGAATGTTCCTACATGAAGACAAAGAAGAGAATGATATTGAATGTTTGTCAACTTTGGTGCCATTTTTATTGCATTTCTTGCATTGCATTCTGGGATCTGACAGGTACACGTTAAATTGGTCATTGTCTAGAAACGGTGTAGTCAACTGCTGGATCCCTTCATCTCCCATCCAATGGCTGTTTGGGGATTACAGGAGTTGTAGCCCACAACAGTTGGAGATTCAATAATTCACTACCCTGGATTTGAAGGAAAATGCTACAAGCATCAGGAGAAAGATGAATACAAGTCCATCTGTCATTCAGCCTTGATTACACAAGAAAACTGAGCACTCTACTGCACCTTAGTCAGGACAGGGATACTCAATCTTGTCTTAGGCTAGATTAAACTCAACTGATAAATGTTATGTGGTTTATCTCAGAGTCCTACTTATGTCTATGGGGAAATTTTGAGTTAAAAGCAGTGATAAAGTTAGCACCTACAATGAAATCCAGGCCTTAGTTGCCAGCATGGACCATTTGTTTTATAATCTTTAGAATGTCAGAGAGGTAAGCAAAACATTGCTCTGCTTTGACATATGGAGGGAACCACCCCAGGCGTGGATTCAGAATGCACTGCTGTAGCATCCATGGAATTACACTGCAAAGAATGAAAATATATTAAACAATCATTTTTTCTCTCCTGCTAAGAGAATGCTGCTTTAAAGGGATAGTAATACTTAAGATGTAAAAAAAAAAAAATACATGTTGTAGGGTTTATGTCCTCGAATAAAACAAGGGTACTCCCACTGCTGAGAGATATTTTATTAAAGAATTATAACAGCTCAAACTTGAATTTTTTAGGTGCAACAGCACAGTGGCGCTGTTGCTACACCATCCTATGGAGATTTATGGTCTACAGACCAGAGCAGTCCATAGGATGGTGTAGCAACAGAGCCACTGTAAATCTTCAGGCCACTGTGATATTGCACCTAAAATTTTCAAGTTTGAGCTGTTATAATTTTTTAATAAAATACCTTTCAGCAGTGGGAGTACCCTTGTTTTACTCAGGGGGATAAACCCTACAACATATATTTTTTTTTTACAATTTAAGTATTGCTATCCTTTTAATAGGTCATGTAGATATCTGACTAGCTGGGAGGGCTATTATACTTGCTCAGTTGGAACAGAAGAAGTGAGGATTGTTAGAATACAGAGCAATGAGCTGGAATCTTAACCTCTTGAGTGCCAAATGGGTACGCAACGCAATGAGTTTTGTACCCCCTCTGGAACTGAAAGGGTTAATGCCATAAACACCAGAGAGGTGTGCAAAGCAAAGAATCACCTAGAAATAAGTGTTTAAACACACACACACAGGGCCTAATTTGTCAGGCTAAAGTGGTGCAGTTCTGGAGCAAATCAGTTACACCATGGAGGAAAAGAAAAGTATGCAAATTCTCATTGATTTAAATAGGACTTGTAATCCCTTGAATGCTAGAGAGGTCTACAATCCAAGTCAATAACAGGGTATTCTTCAGGAGACCCAATGTTGCTCCATCCCTTTACACCACAGATGTATTTGTAAACCAACACAGAGTACCATTTGGCTCCTGGCACTCAAGCATTTTTTCTCCTTCAAAATCCATCAACTTTGGGTACAGGACAGCACCAAAGCAGCAAAGCACTTAAAATAATGCACAGGCCACCAGAAGTAGGAAAGTGCTTGTAATTGTTCAAATCTGGATGTAAACAGGTGGAATAACATGGACTCTCCAAATAACTGGAACACCAACTAGGCACACTTAACGAGTCGTCTGTGTTGCTCCACCACTTTGTACCACAAATACATCTGCAAATTTGCCAGAGCTCCACCCCACTTGACGGTCCTGGTAAATTATGGCTGGATTTGCTTTAAGGACTGATGATGTACCAGGACCGTCATGGAATTCCGGGCTCCCCGCATGGCTGCACACCATTCGGGGAGTCCGGAATCAGATTCAATAATAATAATAATTTTAAAAATTGCTCCGTGATCCTTAACCCCTTAAGGACTACATGACGTACTATGACCGTCATGGTCATCATACCCTTAAGGACTGATGACAGTCATAATACATCACGTACTTTTTACTTACAGCGAGCCACCGAGAAAAATAGGGAAGTAAGTAAAAAATAGGGCCTAAAATTGACCGTTCCAAGACTGGAACGATCTCTTTCAGGCCACAAAGCGGAGCGCCAATACATACAAGAGGTCACGTGTACCGGCGAGTCGGCAAGGATCAAAGCAGTCTTCATGGGACGGAAACGTCCCAGGACCGCTGGTCCTTAACCCTTTGAGTGCCAGAGGGGTAAGGAACGCATTGCTTTGCAATGCGTTCCCTACCTCTCTGGCACTTAAAGGGTTATGGGGTTAATTGACCGCCACGTGCATGTACGGCCGGTCCTTAAAGGGATAGTAATACTTCATTTTAACTTTATTTTATTTTGTAGGCATTAAACAAACATGAAGAATGATATAAGTCTTATCTCTCAAACCTTTATGGTTTATGAGATATTCACAAGCAAGGTTTCCCCCTCCTGCCCCTTTTTCCTAGTGTAAGCCATCTCTTCTCAGATGTGAATCTGGTTGTAAGACCAGACAGATAACAGAAGGGGACAATTTTCTTTGTATGAAAACAATGAAAGCCCTGCCCCCCTTGACAAGTTTTTCAGCTTTTTCCCTTATCTTAATTGAAGATTGTCCCTCTCTGCAGTCTACCTGTGCACCTCCCTTCTGATCTGGTTGAACAGGGGGGGGGATACTTTGTTTGTGCATATCTCTTAAACCATAAAGGTTTGAGAGATAAGACTTATATCGTTCATGTTTTTTTAATGCCTACAAAATAAAATAAAGTTAAAACGAAGTATTACTATCCCTTTAAGGGGTTGTTTACTTATTTATAAATTCAGCTCACTTTGTTTTTGTGCCACCTGAAGTCTGATTGTAGAGAGAAGAAAAAAGTATAAGCACCAGGAAGTTTCTCTACAGAATTCGGACTATAGAATGCCTCATAACCCAGTACCAGAGGGATAGCCTTGCAATGTGCTAGAGAGGTATCCTATAAATGGCATCTCAGTGTATTGGCTATAGCTTCATAGGGTTAACAGCCACATTTAAATGAAAGGGAATTTGTGTGTCTCCTGCGGTATATGGTGTAGTTCATTTGCTCCGGGTCTTAGGGCTGTATACTCAAAAGAAAAGTGGAGGACTTCTGGGGCAAACCATATGCATTATAGGAGAGCGCTTTAAAAACAAAAAAAACATGGTTTTAAATGAGGATTTTAACCTCTTCCATGGTTTCCAAAGGATTAAAATCCCCATTTAAAGCAATCAGAATTTTTAGTTCTCCCCTACAGTGCAAATGGTTTAGTCCAGAGCGCCTCCACTTTTCTTTTGAACATACATACTGCCCTTAGTACATCAGCATTGTGTTCAACCTCTCACTGCTCCTCCAATTATCCCAAAGGGAAACTCCAAGTGCAGTCATCCTGCTAGCAGAACATATCCAATCAATTCCGTACACAATAAGCAAACTTAAAAATAGCTCGAATCAATATATAATAGGATACTGCAAACATCTGTTACACGGCTCAACCAAGGGTGCCCAATAATAAACACATTTATTTTGCCAAATTGAGAGTCTGTCTGCCTGCAGGCAGGGTAGCAAACCACCATATGAATGATTTCATTGGGTGAGAACAGTTTGGGCCAACAGGTCAGGTTTTAAGAATAGCCATAATTAAGTATAGGTAAAATGACTGACGTTGAGAGACACCGATCTAGTGACTGTTTTTCCCTTCTCTGTCTGCATGCTGCCCTTAGGCAACAGCGTCAGCTAGTCATTCAGTAAAGCACGTCCAGAGAGTGAGAGGAAATAATATGATATGAAGTACTCGTCTCACTGTCTGACTGGCAGTGGTGAATGCCTGATGACACCCCATTCTGGACAGCCTTGAGCATGGAGAAGCTCAATGCATACTTACAATATACGCCACTGGGCTGCTGCACCTGCATCAGAGAGTTGGTGGTGGCTGCCCCGCTAATGAATGTTTCCGACAGCAAAATTGTTATATTTATTTTCCAGGACAGTGTTATTGCCCTAGAAGGAGGTTGCCTAGGACTTGGGACAAATGAACAAAAATGAGGGATAATCCCAGATAATTCTATACTAGGTGTTTTCCAAGGGGTTCACGTTCAAGAGAGGCATCTCTAGAAGGGGTTACACCTCAAACAGGATGCAAGCCACGATTTCATACAACATCATTTTGCTACAAAAATTTTAACCACCTGCTTCTCTCTCCAAGTTAACATGGAAGATTATCAAAACCACTGTCTCTTTCCTGGCATCAGTTCTGAAGCAGACTCTTCCAGAAGAACTTCCTGTATAAATTATAATTCAGTCTTTTACTCTGAGAAATGACCACACACAATATGTATTTAAAAGAAATGCCAAGTCTCATATTCGGTGGTACATTCTGTGATGCAACGAGGGAGCACATGTATAAAGATAGGGGTAAGCAAATACAAATTCCCACTAATTTAAATGGGCCTTTTAACCCCATGCCCTTGTCAGAAGGCAAGAGTATGCAAAGGAGGTAATACTCTCTGGCAAGGTAAGGAGAGTAAATTGAAAAGCTTGCACGTCATTCAGTAAAGTCCAATTTGCATAAACAGAAAAAAGCTAAAATATTTCAAACTATTACCTTAAGTATAATATGGACAACAGGAATACGGATGATCTAGATCTCTTTTAAAGTCAGCTATTTGTTGCAAAATAACAGTTTTACTTTAATGAAAAGTCACCAGTGTGGTATGGAGATCAATGGAGGGAAATCACATATATACAATCCTTGGCAAGCAGCACGATCTCCAAATAAATTAGTAATTTAAAACGGCATTTTTTATTTTCATGCTTAAAAACAAATAGATAAAAGACAGGAAACACCAGGCCTTACTAACTGCTCACTTCAGAGGAATAGCATCTGACACAGTTTATTATTACAACTTTAACCCTTTGTGTGTTAGAGGGGTAAGCAACGCATTGCGGAGCACTCAAAGGGTTAATTAAGCAAAATTAAAAACATCTGTACCTGAAACGTAAACCACAAATATCCCAATAAGGATAGCTTTCCATTTTAAAAGCAGACTCAGAATATTTATGATTCTTACATCTAAATTATGATTATGGGTTAACAGTTGCTCCTTTCTGGAAGTAGGGCACTTTAAGAAAAGGGGCAGAGAAAGAGGCAGCCTCTCTCTCCCCCCACTCCTTTACCTCACAGCTCCTCCCATTTCCTTAGTATTCAATTAGCGATGCCATACCAGGCCATAGACCATTTAATCAAACAATAATTTAAGAAGAAACAACCAGAGACCTTAAGAACATTGGGCATCCCTGTTAGAAAGATCACTTGACAGTTTTCTCTAGAAAACCATGGACATCAGAGAAAATAATGTATCTAGGTCACAAATACTTCTCTTTCATTCAGTCAACTCTGCCTGTAACACCTTTCACCCAAAAACTACCTCAGCCAACATAAAATATAAACCTTTTAGGCTTTGAAAATAAAATGTGGCGCCGTCAGGGTAACAGCCTTGCATAGTTGTTCCACTGATGCCTGATTTTTGTTTACTCCACGTACTGAGAGCTCCTGCTGAATGAGCTGCAACTGGAAAATGAAATGTTTGGTGTGTTTTTGGTATGGGCTGGACTTGATGGACACATGTCTTTTCTCAGCCTAGTCAACTATGTTGCTATGTTTCTACATATATGACCATATAATGGTTCACTCAATTCAATCTGCCAGTGTAATCAAGGATGTCAGTAATTGCATATTTGTACTTTCCAAAATAATTACAAGAGAATCTGTCATGCAAATTGGTTTTGTATTTTTTTCTTTGCATCTGAAACCATGTACAGCTTTTTATGAGTGTCTTATGCCTCCACATTTTCCAGTGTTTTGGACAAAGTGGTGGGGTAACAGCTCTCTATTCAAATAAAACTCAGAACTACTTTCAGAAGAAAAATAAACGTCTTTGTTTTTCCTCTGAACCACTTAATTTGGAAGAAAAATCACAGTGGGATACATACACCAGTATGTACATCCACAAATCTACATGTCAAAGTTTTGTCCATCAGAACCCAGTCTTCACTGTCAGCCAACAAAGTCTGATTACAGCCCTGAGTGCTAATAGTTGTTCGCACAACCATGATAATATTAAATGTAACTCCCAGAGAGGTGTATAGGTTCTGAAAAAAGTTCAATGTATGATACTCCTTGTATGATGTCTGGACATTTCAGAGTATTGTTACCTGTTGGGATATGTCCACAAGCATCTTTTATGTCTAGCGAGGCTAGAAATCTGTCTGGGCACATGGCTGATGATCAGATAAATTACATTTAAATCTGGGAACATTTGTAATGTAGTTGAGAGCTTCCATCCCTTCTCGGTAAACCTATTGAATCTGTGACTGCGTATGTGTTTCTTTGGGTATCCTTGACATGAAAAACTGGTGAAAGAATAGTTGACTGTTGAAAACTGGTCCTTCATGAATGATGATTACCTTTGTTGATTGACAGTTTGGGGATTAATTAAAAAAAAAAAAAAATCTTTATATACGATGAAAGTCTGTCTTGTGTCTTGGTTGGGGAAGCAATAGGATTTTGCCCTTCTGTCAGCAGTTAAATATTTTTCCATACCAAATAGGTTTTCACTCAGACTAGCAAGGAATCCATTGGGAGTGGAGGGTTGATAAACCCTATGACTAATTTTATCCTTGAGATTCATCTTCCCATCAGTAAAAACACAGGAAATGTTGGAAATACATATTGTCATAGCAAGTGATGTCACACAAAACACACAAATTAGACAATAGGTAAAGTAGTTTTTTTGGATAGTCTGGAAACTGTAGGAACTGCCATGGTTTTCTTCATTAAATGAATACTTAATTTCAAAATACTGATAACCTCGATTTTATATCAGGATACCTTAATTTATTTAACACAATTGATCATATTTGGGACAAACCAGATATGTCTGTGCTTAAATATACTTTTAAAGTGTTCTACTGATCTAGTTCTCTCAGACCATTGTAGCAACTCTATTACTGTT
The DNA here is from genome assembly GCA_037306005.1 of Rhinophrynus dorsalis. Taxonomy (NCBI): domain Eukaryota; kingdom Metazoa; phylum Chordata; class Amphibia; order Anura; family Rhinophrynidae; genus Rhinophrynus; species Rhinophrynus dorsalis. The sequence goes on along the minus strand of CM074719.1, from coordinate 113,639,512 downwards.
TTTTTTACCATGTGCTCAAAGTGAGATACGCAAACCAGTTAGGTTCCTGCTCAGACCATCTCTCTTCTTAGAGAAACCTATTTAACACTCTCTCTGTGTCAGATTGTTTTGTGACCCTAAATGCTTCGATGGGAGTTTAATCACCCAGAAAATACAAGGGACCCAGTCAGTTAGGGATGAATCCATTTCAAGAATTTTGAGATTCCAAATAACTCTCAGTCTAGTAGACGCTGGCATGAAGGTCTCAACTTAGAAAGTAGATATCCTCCAATACGTACTTATTTTTCCTGTATGCTCTGTCAAGCAATTGAAACCACCCAATATAGCAACATAATATGATTCTTCTCATCAGGATGCTGTATTCAGTGTCTCTGTTCCATATTATGTCCATCTCTTACAGCTTCACCCGTTTCACCAGCATCCAGAAATTACATAATCCCATATCATCCCTAACTATGCATGCTTTTTTGGTCATCTACCACATGTAGAGCACCTTTAAATTCCAGTTCATGTCTGTCTGCTTTCACAAAGACCACAGACATATTAACAAGTAGGTGTTTATTTTACCATTGTTATGAAACCAATACGCTGTCACACAGGTGGTCACCTTCTTAAAGTGCATATGAATACTGTCCACTCTTGGCATCCACTATCTGTTCACTGTCTGTAAAAACATTTGCTCTATTTTGCTGACTCCTCACCATAGAAAGTAAAATGTTTAATAAGTATGTCTCATGTCCTGTCTCTCATATGAGTGCTGTTAAGTAATAAGGCCCAAAGATTATTCTGTTCTGAATAAGGTACACTAAAAATAATTACTTGAAGCTACCTACACATGTTCACTATTTTCTTGTTTAAATCATTTTGTAGAATACATGATGGAGGTTACTATATTTACATCCCAGGACAGGCACATTCACTGCAGTTTCTTCACAGATTTAACTGCCACATCCTCTATCTTACTGGAGGGATTTTAAATGGAAAAAAGGATAATTATTCCTTGTATTTCTTCCTTGTGCATAGTACTGCAACTACAGCTACTTCTTCTAAAGCAATATACAGTCTGACATATAATAAAACTAGTGTAAAAGCCAGTGTACATGGGCCAAGGTCCGGGTAATGTTAACCCTTTGAGTGCCAGAGGGGTACACAACGTATTGCTTTGCAATGCCTTGCCTGCCCCTCTGGCACTCAGAGGGTTAAGAGTTCGGTCCTGCTCTGCATCCTGCCGCCGACGCAGTCATGCACTGTAGAGACCGCCCGAAATCACAGAATTCTCCCAGCATTCCTACATCTCCCAACATTCTGTGCGCTCAGGCAGTCTCTCCTGTGCATGACGGCTTCTGACAAACATCCTAGCGAATTATTATATAGGATGTTCAGTTACACTGCCCTTGTAATTCCTTATAGAGGCCACATTTAAAACTAAGGCAGTGGGCAGAGCTGTCAATTAAAGAAGTTGAGTGAAAGACTTTTCTTAAAATTCCCTGCCTTCAGACAAGATTCACCCCTGGCCCTGGAGTACCCCATAGGATATGAAAACTGGTTATCTATGCACGATTTGAAATCAGTGTTACAATTTTCATGAAAACACTTATAAAATCATTTTTAGATTTGTTCGTTCATAATCATTTTAATCACCAAAAATGCAAATGAATGCAACAATCTCAGTGAAAGCAGAGGTGGTAATAAACCACCTATCCACACTACATCTCAAATGGGTAGCGATGCAATCAAATTTTGATCTGCGTAGTACCCTCTTAAAGTGCTTTTAACCCTCTGAATGCCAGAGGTACCTAATGCATTGCAACAGAGTATATTGTGTAACTGTCAGGCACTCAAAGGGTTAAGCATGAACATAAAGATGCTGTTGTTTTGAACTACTCATTTATTTAGAGGTTGCACTGCTTGCCAAGAACTGTACTGCTATGATTTCCCTGCACTGATCTACGCAATGCACTGAATGGTGATTTTACATTAACGTTACTTCGACTGAGCCGACCAGGAAAAAAGTCAGTTGGAGGTGGCACCAGAGATCTGGTAGGAGAGAGAGCGGATGGAAGATCTGCACAGTGGTGTGTGTCCTTTATCTGCATTATGTTTAGACAGTTCCGCTTTAGATTACGTTTAAACCCTCAAATGATAGTGGTGTCTCCATTTAATAATAATAATAATAATAATAATAATTCTTTATTTTTATATAGCGCACACAGATTACGCAGTGTTTTACACTCATATTGAATTGCATTGAATTGCTTCAAAATTTTAGAGACCTTACTAGCATTGAAAGGTGTTACAAACCCCTTTTAACCCTATGAGTGCCCTAGGGATATGCAATGCATTGCATACACCTGTGGCACTGAAAAGGTTGAAGTCACCTGGAATTTGTATTTGTCCCTTATGGTGTAGCTAGTCTGCCCCACACTTGCTCCAGTTTTCTTTAGACATATGCATGAAATAATACAAAGAAACCAAGTTACATGAGAACTGGCTATTTTTTCAGTTTTCATGTAATGGATATGTGCTAATGTATGCTTTATGACTTATTTTAACCCTTGAAGGACTAGAGGTGTGAGCAACTCATTGCAAAAACTGAAATTAAGTTGTTCCTAACAAAACAAGTAAACAGTGAGGAAGGCTTGCTCAGAATTTTCCTGTTTGCTATATACTTTTAATAGATATCTTATTGATCTCCCAAGTACACGGGAACCTGTTTGTCTTCACCCAATATAAAAGTTTTGATGGAGAACAATTTGTACCTCTCTCGTCTGCCATTTCTAGGTATGGCAAGCTTCTCGTTTCAGAAAGAGATGATGCCGCATGGGAGGGGCAGCAACCCTGGTAGATTCAATTCTAGATCGAAGGATACGTGAACATGAAGGCAGATGAACATCCTTTACCTGTCTTTATGGTTACTGGTAACATCTGGTAACCCATTTGATTGGCTATACATACTGTGACCTTATTGGACATCACTATAACATGAGGCACTCCAACTTTCTCCTTTCCACCATCAAAACATAGCTTGATATTTGGCTATAAAGCCCTTTATTTTTTAATCGTGACACGGGCACAGCTTGAAAGACTGTATTTTTAATATGGCACAACAGTCAAAGTCAAGCTGTGCTGTCCCTTTTGTGACCTCCGGGAGAGGCAGGAAGGGGGAGAATTCTGCTGCCTTTACATTGTATTTGTAGGATCAGCATGTTATTAAAGATCACACTGTACAATGCCTGAAGCAGATGCAAAAATATAGACATCAGCCAAGTTCAACATTCAAAAGTTATTACAAATAATATATTTTCTCAGTGCCGGCTTGCGATTATTGCTGCTCTTTTCCTCTGCTTAAAACCAAATAATGGCTTAAAAGCTCTATGTGCAAAAAGGTAGCGTTTATTAGCAAGCACTTAACAGTAAATCATGCACATTCAACTTAAAGCTTGGATTTCTTCCAGTTTGTCTTCCTTGAAGATTTTAACTAGCTGATCTCCATAAAGCCTGGCTTTCTGTCAAACTAATTTTTAGCATGTCTTCAACAGTCCTGAACACATCATCTGTTACATCTGTACAAAATATATATGAAAATAATAGGTCAATGGGGGAAAGCAAACAAAAAAAAAAAAAACAGAGCTAGGCAGAGTGGAGTGCAGTAAACATCAACTACAGTAAAATGGTGATTTTAGTTTTCTAAATTGTTGGTGCATATCATTTTAAAGGGCAACTATCATTAACAGCTTCCCCATTGGCAGATCTGCTTCCCCTGGGAGAAGACTTGCATGAGCCCCAGCAGAAAGGGAACAGAACTTGTGCTTGAGTTCAGTTTCTATCTTGATTCAATGCCGATGCCCACAGACCACCTGTATCACCTCGAAAGCTTAACAGCATGAAAACATGAGGACTTCTGGTTTGCGTTCCAATATTAATTTTATTAATAAATAGTCTGTATAATTAATAAAATGTGACAACTGCACTTTAATGCCAGAGGGGCATGCAATGCATTTCTTTGCAATGTGTTGCATACCCCATTGGCTCTCACCGAGTTAAAGGGGTAAGCAGGATTCTGTGGAATCCCAGGGTTCCCTGAAAAAGTACAAAGCATTACATGGAACACACTGTAAATTACATCAGACAGGAGGACAATCCTGGAGTGGTAGAGTGTGTGGTTCTCATCCCCAAGAACTGTCTGGGATTGACCTAAGAGACTGAAGGTCTTATCACAAATCTCAGGATCTCAGGGAAGCAAGAAACATTCTCAGGGTCACAGAGTCCAAACGTTCCTTCTACATAATCTGCACCAACCGAGGGCTTTACGCACAAAGAAAAGAGCAATTCTGGAGCAGCCCAGTGCACTGTAAGGTGGAAACAGAAATCTGCACCACTGATTTCAATGTTAGAGGCTGCTTTGCAATGTACTGGAACCCTCTCTAGAATTCAAGGTGTTAAAGTGGATGTGTCATATATATATATAACATAGCATCAATATTTAGGCTACATAGCCAACACTACTATAAGTTTTATTTTGTGTAAATGTAACTTAGAAAGTCTAGGCTGCAGCTACGTCTGCTCTCCTCCATCCTCCGATGACGGAGGCTTCTGTCTCCAAGCCGGAGCGATCTAACTGGCTAGATATCCATCTCTACTAATGAGAGCGCTCCAGCTTACAGACAAAAGCCTCCATCATCGGTGGAGGGAGGAGAGCAGAGGCAGAGGGTCGTATTGCAATTACAGAGCAGGTAACCGCAGTCCATGCGAAAGTAGCTGCAGCTCAGACTTCCTAAGTTACATTTACACGAAATAAAACTTTATTTAAAAAAAAAATAATAATTATATTATATATATATATATATATATATATATATATATATAAAATAATAATAATAATAATGTTTTAGTAGTATTCTCTATGTAGCCTAAATATCAATGCTATGCTATACACAAGTGACACATACACTTGAACCTTTTCAGTGCCAGAGGGGGTACACAACACACTGCAAAGCAATTTTTTCTATTCATGGCTGAATTCTGTTATCGCAGTGGGGTGTGCAGCCATGATGCAATCCCAGAATTCCATGATGTGCCAGGACCATCACCGGTTCTTAATGTGTCAAAGACCCTGGCCTACAACAGTTTTAACTGCCAGATTTTATTTTATTGTCATATTATTTATTTACCTTATTTTACTGTCAGATTTTCATTTTATAGTCCTAGGTATATCCCTCCTGAATTCAAATTGATGCAAGGACTAAAACTCAATGTGACTCACAATGTAACGTACAGTGTTCTATAGTTCTGTATAACTAAACACACAACTATACATACAGACGCTAGGCAAGTCTAGTAAAGCTTAATTATAAAAAGAATACTTTGCATGGTAGGCACGTCTCAAACATATTGAGTATTGGAGACCTCTCTTCCACTCAAATGGATTAAAATAAAATAATTTATATTTATTACATACCGAGCATTGATTTTAGCAATAAAACAATTTTCTTTTGCATTTCTACATAATTCCCCTAGGTTATGCCCATTGATCTTGTTCTGACTATTAAATCTACGTATAACATAGGAGCTATATACAGAAATGCACATGAAAAGCACTTCATGGTAAAACAGCAGTAAAAAATGTAATAAATACAATTTCCCTTTTCTTTTTAATCCATTGAGAGGTTTAAGCCTTTGAGTGCAAGATGAGTACACAGCACATTGCATTCCCTCAAGCAATCACAGGGATAAAAGGTTTCCAACACTCAATACAAGGGAGACCTCTCAATCATCCAGACCAGTGATTTTCAAATGCAGCCACCGTGGCAGCATGCGGGCACCAGTGTGTTTACTTGCGGCCATCATGAAAATTGTGGTAATGCGGCCACCAGCCCCGCATTGAAGCAATGGTGGCTGCACTGATTTGAAATGAGGCACGCATGCCTCTGACTGGCTGAGACTTCCCGTCTGATGTTGCCTCAGCCAGCCAATGCTTGTTCAACCCACCCCCAGCAGCGGGACAAGGCTGCTCTGTTAATCTGCAGCCAGCGGGGGGTTGGCTGTCGGCCTGCTTCCTCATGCCTGCTGCTCTGACACAGATGAAGGTGCACTGGACCAGACCTACAGTGACAGGGTGTACTGGCTGGCCCATCAGTGACAGCATAACTGGGCCCTGATGATACAAGCAGCGAGAGGAGCCGAGTGTGGATACCTCACCGGCCCAGCAGTAGCTGCAGCAGTGTTGTGGAGTATGACCAGGTTAGTGGACAGTGCTTGATGCTCTTTCTGCGGGTGTTTGAACACACACACGAGCCAGAGGCAATTCCCTATTCTTCAGTGAGTTGGACCAGATAGAGCAGGCAAATATTTATTGGAGCTGGCGAATATCTTCTCTGTAAGCCTGCAGTTTGGGTGAGTTTTCCACCACTGTGGTACTAAAATGTGTCCTTCACTTGTTCTTCTTTTGGGGTTCACTTTTAAAATACTGCACTGAAAAGTGCGTGTAATGAAAAGGCGCATTCATAAGGTCGCAGTAATGAAATAGGCGACATGAGATTCTCATGTCGCCCATTTCATCACTGCGACCTTATGAATGCGCCGTTCAGTTACACACACTTTTCATTTATTTTTTTTTAAAAAAAGGATACCAGTTTTTGGTGGTTGTGGCTTAGTATCAGGCACGGTCACCTGCGGGTATGGTAAGAAGGCAAAGTCATTGAACTGCTAAAGTGTACGCTGCCCAGAGTCTGGGGACCCAAACCACACCATCCAGCTAACCACACTGCCCACCAGCTGCCAATGAAGAGAGGACATTAGCTCTTTGAGTGGCAGAGGGGTACACAATGCATTGCGTACCCCATTGGCACTCAAAAGGTTAACACTTTCAGTGCCAGAAGGATTCACAATAGATCCATACTGAAAGGGCTAAATGCATATTTATCACTTTTATTAATGAATTAGCAACAGCTATACACTGTTACCCGTGAAGCTACAAAAAACAGAGAGACACAAAAAAATAGATGTGTTGGTTTTTAACCCTTCGAGTGACAGATAAGTATGCAACACCTTGCAAAGCATTACATATCTGTGGCAAGTGAAGGGCTAATGTTTGTGGACCTCTCTGAACCACACATGTGATGTGTTTGTTTTTAACCTTTTGCATTCCAGTGAAATATTCTACACATTGTATTGAATGCATCTGTGGTACTCAAAGGGTTAAAAATATAGAGCTCTTTAGAGTAGACAAGCAGGTTGTACACACACATTAAGCCTTTGATGTGAGAGATATCCAATGTTTTACAAGAAGCAAAGCAGTAAAAATTGCTCCTGAAGTGATGTGCGGGGTGGTAGGGCGGCGAAATAATACATTTTATGGAGGGAAATAGGTGAAACATCTGAGGTGATGGGGCTGGTGTGAAGGAAGTGAAAGAGAAGGAGGGATGAAGGGAAAGGGTAAAAGTGAGAGGGGAGAATGAAGCAAAAGAGAGGTAGCAGAGGAGTGAAAACAGAGAATGGGGGAAAGGATGGGTAGAAGGATGATGTGAAACAGCTCAATATTGCAAGGCACAGTTGTAGAGTAATTTATTAATTTATAATTTTACTGAGACATGGAACAATATGGCATATGACATCATAGATAGTAGCGTAATGGAGGGAGAATGGTTCAGGGGGATTAGAGAGTTTATGCTAGGTGTGAGAGTGGAGTGGGGAGCTGAGAGGTCAATAATCAACCTTTTCTTGCCTGAGAATTTATGTGTAGCTAGACCAATGAGGTTAATACACCATATAGGAAAGGGAGGGGAGGGGAATGGACCTATGATGAATTTTTTCTCTGCTTCTTTTGCAAGCAGAGTGGTGACAGTGTTTGGTTCTGCCAGAGCTGAGGCTAGGTTTTGGCATTCTAATGAAGTCACTGGGCAAGCTACAATAACAGTATGGAAGCCTTCAATGAGGCCTGTGATGACATATGTAGCGAGAGACCCGTCATGATGTGATGAAAGAAGAGACTGGAGCCCAGCGACATAAATTCCACCAGATTTTTTATATAAGGTTCCAAGCCTGGGACAAATGGCCCTGGAATGGGAGGGCCTACAGTTAAAACAGATATGCAGCATCCTACAGCCACTAAAAAAGCATCCCCGAGAATTAAAATGATTACAGATTGGTGTATTACCTAAGTAATGAATAGTCCTGCCAAGCTTATCACAGGTAGGACAGAAGGCCTTTCCAGCTTGAGGAGCTGACTGATAAGGAAGGGCTTCAGCTTGGAGGCCGGTTGGGACAGCCATTGGAGGGGAGGAAGGACAGAGACCAGTGGAATGTAAGGAAGATTGGCAGTTTTGGCACACTGGTGCCTTAAGGCCGGCGAAGTGTCGGCAAAAGAGCTCCATGTCCAAGCAGCTCCAGTCAGTCACGAAATTGAATTGGGCTATTGCAGCTGCGGCTTTGGCAGCGAAGCACCGGTTGTAATCAAAAAAAGTATAGCCACCGTATTTATGCACTAGATCAACTACCAGATGCATGTAATTTTCCAGCTCCTGGCGCCTATGCGGGAAAGCAGAGCAGACGATATCCCAATAGATGCCAAAAGCTAAGACAAATTCCATGACTGACAATTTTTTGTTGAGCTGAGGATTCTTAGACTGGATCGTGACTAACACCTCGCCGCAGTTTATGACCTTACTTTCTGCCAGATCCTGGAAGGCTATTAGCAGTGTGACCAAATTAACGTCACATCCTTCCACTGTATCTCTGCGAATATTAGGGAGGGATCAGATGAGCAGGTGATACTCTAGGAGCCCCTGTAATCGAAAATACCTGGATGAGATTGATCTGTCATCATAATGACGGGTGGAAGTTGGCGAGAAGAGTTTTCCAGGGATGATACTCTGGCTTGAATATCTGCCAACAGATGTGTAATTTGGGCAAACTGTTCTGAGACTGAGGTGACCTGAAGGGGGGAAGAGATGGATGGGGTGGGAGGGGGTATTTGAGCTGGAGAGGGGGAAGAAAACAGGAGCTTGAATAGCTCAGCTTTCCTGGATGATGCAGGAAAAGGGGATGTGTTGGCGGGACAGCACAGCCATGAGTTTCCCCACAGTCCAACCTCATTAGGGAAGGACTTCTGGGAGTAGGAGCTGAAGTCATGGCTTGAGGTCTCTTGCTGTCCGATTGTACGAGTCCATTGGTGTTTTCCACGTTAATCTAAAAATAGAAGGAGACCTTACAAAGAGGTAAGGTATGAAACTATGTCACCTTCGGTCTCTATGAAGAGGTAAGGTAAGAACTATGTCACCTTCAGCCTCCGTGAAGAGGTAAGGTATGATACTGGGGTACCTTCGGCCTCTAAGAAGAGGTAGGGTGATACTGGGGTACCTTCGGCCTCTACTAAGAGGTAAGGTATGATACTAGGGTTCCTTCGGCCTCTACAAAGTGAGAAGGTAAGATACTAGGGGACCTTCGGCCTCTATTAAGAGGTAATGTATGATACTAGGGGATCTTCAGCCTCTATTAAGAAGGTATGATACATGGGTACCTTTACTAAGAGGTAAAGTATGTTTACTAGGGTACCTTCGGCCTCTACTGAGAGGTAAGATATGTTACTAGGGTACCTTCTGCCTCTACTGAGAGGTAAGGTATGATGCTAGAATACCTTTGGCGTCTACAAAGAGGTAAGGTATTTGCTGGGGTACCTTCAGCCTCTAAGAAGAGGTAAGGTATTAAGTAATTGTGTAGCTACGACCTCTACAAAGAAGCAAGGTACATGCTGGTGTACCTACTGCCTCTGCAGAGGGACAAGGCACACTACTGAAGTGCCTTATGGCTTCAAGTGAAGTTAGTTAAGAGACTAGAATGCCCTCTGTCTCCCTGCAAGGACCAGGTATGAAATCATGGTAACCTTCAGCCTCAAAAGAGGAAAAAGGTTTGAATTTGTGGGGGGAGAGTGCAGTATTTGAGCGGTGCCTGGTGTAGGCTTGACCAGAGGTGAGGGGCAGGAGGCCAAGAGGGCCTCCCTGGGATGTGCTTTAGTAATGCAGTGCAATATTTTGAATGGGTGATCTACTGATGTGAGTGGAAGCTTGCTTAAAAACAGGCAAGTCTTCCTAAGGAATACGACTAGGGAAGGTGAGGGTGAAGTAACCGGAGCAGGACTCAGCATGAGGGGAACCCCCCCCCCCCCCTGGCTCAGTGGATGGATAAGAGAGCCTCTAGCTATGCTGTTCCTGAGGCTGCGTGAATTTGTGATCATGGTAAATAAGCGATTCCTAAATGTGCTTAACGTGGACTAATTATAGATTAGCTTACCTTAGATGAGGTTGACTGAGGACATAGACATGTGTCAGAATCAGTTAGAGGATAAATGGTTGAATTTGGAGGGAAAAGTAATGAAATGGTACCTGAAGGATATGAAATGTAATCGTTCTGAGTGTAGGACTGGGTAGCATTGAAAAGCTGAAGTAGGTTCTGCAGTGAGTATGTATGAGTCCATAAGATCTGTGGGCTGATAGTATTAGCTAAGCCTGCCATTAATGGGGTAGAGTGGAAAGGAGGGGAATATTGGGGGGAGCATAGAAAATAAATGTGTGGGATAACTGACTGAACAGGCACTTTTAGGGGAAATAACACTTAAATTACAATTTGATAAAGTAGCGACTCACTGTATCTAAATACGTGCCTGGGATTGAACATAGTGCAAAATCATGGCTGGAACACTTATCATACTGGTAATATTCCTATACATAAGTAAAAGACATAATATAGTTGTGAAAATCACATAAATGCAGTATTTGGCCATAGACATGCAAACCTGCAGAGACATTTCACTGTGCTGCAGAAAGATGCTTGTGGTTCCTGCGTGGGGACCTATAATGCAATGATTTGCCCCTTGTAGTAGGATAACTACTTCGTGAGAATTGTTTGAAGGGAGCAAAATGAATTGTTAATGGGAGGGCTTCTGCCCACGTATACGGGGAATGAAGCCATGTACCTGGGATCCCGTTTGATTATGTGGCTAGAGTACCCGCAGCTGGATTTTGAAATAGCATGGGAGAGGAAGCGCTTACCTCTATCGAGAGGTCTTACCGGACTGGAGGATCGTATTGCCGGAAGTGACATGACGTTACTTCCTGGCCGACAGGTGACGTTTGTACCCGTGAAGGCGGTATTTAAGGCCTTCTCTCTCTCTATTATATATATATATATATATATATATATATATATGTATATATATATATATATATATATATATATATATATATATATATATATATATATATATATATATATATATATGTATATATGTATATATATATATATATATATATATATATGTATATATATATATATATATATATATATATATATATATATGTATATATATATGACACACACATATTGGGGAATACTACATGTCGCTGACCATTTGATTCATAGCTCAGTGCAAGTCAGGGACCTGTTGGCTGCTGATGGAGGAGAGTCCCACTACAGTCCTAACACAGTGGAGGAGAGTCTCTATGCAGCGATTTTCACCAGAATAAGCACACACTGCTCCTGTGGACCTCGCTGAAGCGATTTTGGAAGGAGTGGTTCTGTCACAATCATGTCCTCTGCAATTTATACATACTTAAATAAGCACATAGAGTGGACTAACAATTTTACGGCCCTCCTCTGAATGAAATGTTGCGTATATGGCCCTGGACTGTATCTGAGTCTGCCATGCATATTATACGTCATGAAGTGCTACAGAGGTCTCCAGAGCAATGCACTAGAGACCTATCTAGCATTCATGAGTTTAACCCTTTGAGTGTCAGAAGGGTGACTAACACACTTCTGGCACTCTAAGGGCTAAAAGCCCCATTAAAAGTCAATTTGCACCACTTTTCATCAGTATAGAAGTCTCAATATTCTAGAATCTCTGGAGTCAGTAATCACATCACACAAATGAAGTACATTAAAGCAGATTTTGCAATCTGGGCCTTTACAAATCTAAAGGGGAAGTAACACCGTAAGACATACCAACTTACATTTACATGCAAATTAGACTACTGAGCCATTTACACATTTTCCCTGTGAATCAAGTAACATGAAAAAATCCAAAGTGCTATACTCCCCTGGTGCTGTATTAGCCATGCGTAGTGTGTGACGGGGGATTGAGCTAAAAATAGTGGAGGTAAATATCGATCTTGAAGGCAATGTAAGCATTCTGGAGTTACACAACCGGACGTGTGACTGGTTGCAATATCTTCATAATATGATTATTCTGTATAGGGAGTTTGGCTTAATAACCCTTTGAGTGCCAGAAACCCAAGCAACCATTGAAACGCAACACGTTGAATAACTTTCTGGTGCTCAAAGGGTTAAAGGGATAGTAACACTTTTTTTTTTTTTTATCTACAATATGAAACAACGAATTTAAATGCCCCCAGTTCCAACTCTCAGACCTTTAAGGTCAAAAAAAGGGGGTGGTAGACAGCGCAAATAATATCATCTAAGTGTAGTAGGTTTTAACATATAATATAGACATTAGTTGCAGTACTGGAAAGTATTTATTATGTATCCAAAGTATGTACATTTGAGACAAAGCTATAAGAATAAAGGTAAAAATAAAATCAATGATCCAAAAGGGATCTAAGAATATTCTCCTCTTGGTTTGTGTATATATCATATCAATATTCTTACATCCATTTTGGATCATTGATTTTTATTTTTACCTTTATTCTTATAGCTTTGTCTCAAATGTACATACTTTGGATACATAATAAATACTTTCCAATATTGCAACTAATGTCTATATTATATGTTAAAACCTACTACACTTAGAGGATATTATTTGCGCTGTCTACCCCCTACTCCCTTTTTTGACTCTATTTTACATGTTCAACGGTGGACCTTGAGAGGACTTCTGTTTTCCATGGAATTATACTGGACAAGCAGCAAGAGAGAGAACTAATCGCCCATTACTGACAAGAAGCATAGGGAAAGACCATGCATCTATATATTATTTATTATTATTTACTGTCTGTTTGGGTATTGGAGTACTTACTCCACACTAGGAACGCTACTATTGTTTGATCCTCTTTACACTATCCAGCTCCTCTCTATAATCCATATAGTGTGTACCTAACCGTGTGCGCTGTGTTCTACCTTTCTTTTTCTCAGTCTCAAACCTTTAAGGTTTGAGAGATAGTCGCTGTGAATGTTCCCCCCCCCTCGCTCCCCATTCCGTGACATCAACGCTCTAGCTGACTGCAGGGGAATCTGGTCTCTGGACAAGCAGAAAAGCCGAGATTGTGTTATTTCAAAAGAAATCCTTCACTGGAACGGTCTACAACACTTTGTAGACCATTCCAGTGAAAGATTTCTTTTGAAACAACAAGATCCAGGCTCTGCTGAAGAGCCTTCCATCGGTCCCGGGACCAGATTCCCCTGCAGTCAGCTACAGAGCTGACATTAGGGGAAGGGGAGGGAGGGGGAACTTTCACAGCGAATATCTCTCAAACCTTAAAGGTTTGAGAGATGGGACTGGGGGCATTTAAATTCATATACATATTCAAATACATATGCAGTAGATCATCATCTGACATGGGCTCACATACTAAGTGAAATGGTGCAATTCTGTAACAAGCCAACAGAACAAATGAACATTCCAATTCATCAAATGGCATTTTAACCTCTTCTCAAACTCACTGCCCCACAAAGCACACTCTAGTAGTCAAGGTGTTAAATATTAGTTCTCTATGGTACAACTTATTTGTGACCAAATTGCATATCTTAGTACATCAGCCTACTTATTATTTTGAATTTAACAATCAAAGTTCTCATGTTAGGCTGATGCTGGGAGCTGGATACAAATTTATCAACCTTCTGTAAAGTTCATTCATACACAGCCTGAATGGTCAGTCCCTCCCTGTCCACATCAATTATACCGGTATGAAAGAGTGACAGAAATTGAACTTCTAGGTGAAGGAATCTTCCTTAATTTAGCAATTCAGTCTAACAAACTAAGAATAACTTATTCCCGGGAGCAGTTCCCCATTAAATCAAAGTTTCTTAACCATCAGATTTGCAATAAAACTGGACAGTATTGCTAATGACTTAACAGTAATAGCTGCCTTTCTATCTGTAGCCATGATTATGTACATCTCATACCTACTTAAACATACTAGCTAATGGGGAACTATAACCCCTATACAAGTTTGGATAAAAAGTAAGTTTATAAAGAGACTACCTGGAATACTATGGTCTTTTTTTTTCCCGTTGTTTGGCCGAAATTAAAAGTTTAACGATATTCCTGTGCCTTCCTTCTGGACAACAGTCTGTCCGGAAGGAAGGCACAGGATCATTGTTAAATGTTAATTTCGGCCAAACAAGAAATAAAAAATAAATAAATAAAGACAAGAGTATTCCAGCTAGCTGTTCTATAAACTTACTTTTTAGCTAAACTTGTATAGGGGTGATAGTAACCATAAGCCATTGCAGCAGGTATTGCGAATTATTAAAAATCAAACCTAAAATTTACAATGTATCGTGCAAGACCAGAAGACCACAAAAAAAGCCAGCTATACAAATGGGCATCAATTATAGTAACAGATATTTATTTATGCTAAAAGCTTGGTGATCGTTATTGTACTTGTAAATTGTTGGTGTAATGATCTTTTGCATTTGCAGATGTTAATTATTTCATATCAGGGACATTACATGATGCACAATTTGAAGGCCATCTTGCATAGCTATAGAGGTTATTAACATAATTAGTTTCATGCTTAATGGAGATATAATACATGTGAAAATGATTTGGTAAAAATGTCAGTGGATAAGTAACTGCTAAACAAATCAGCTGACTCAGGTTTCAAGCTAGCATACTCCATATACCTAGAATTATTGTGAGTCTACAGCATAACAATTGAATTTGATTACCTTAAGGTCCCTTTTCTTTCAGCATTCAATTGTCCTTTCCTTCTAACATACACTACAAGAAACTATTTTTAAATAAAACAATCCTCCCAAATCAATGCAATTGTTATTCCGAAGTTAGTGAAAAACACAAAGGACCCTTGTATAAAATCAAACCATTCTGGGGCAAATCACCTGCAACGAAGGGAAGAAATAATCAGTCTGCAAATTAACTGGTTTAAATGGGGCTTTTACATTCTTGAATGACAAGAAATGTCTCCAACACATTGCTGCTATGCCAAAGATTAAGTAAATACTATATATACAGAAGAAAAACGTATTCTGAGAGAAACAAGTATCCAATATGTTTTTGGAAGTAGCTACTTTATCTGCCAACAGAGCCTCCCTAGGAAAGGAGTTCTATATTCTTACTGCCCTTAGTGTGTGTGTATATGTATATTTTTTATATATATATATATATATATATATATATATATATATAAATAATCAGTTTGGCTAGTCTTATTTATAACTACAGACTTGCAATCCCTTTATCAGTTGTGTTGTGCTGTGCTTCTCTGTGCTTTGCCAGTTCATTAATGTTCCTTTTAACCCGCTGTTCTGGGGAGGGGTGGGTTGGAGAACCAACACTTTTTGTTTTGTGTGCCTTGTAGGCACGCTGTGATCCAGTAATTCCATGACGAGCAAGGACTGTCACCAGTTCTTAATGCCAGGACCATCGTGACAGTCTTGGCGAGTCATTGGTAACTAATGGCTAAGAACAGATGTAAATAAACTGTACCTCATATTCCAGATGAGAGTATAAAAAGGTAGAATTACGTTACCATATTGGCTCATGCAACAGCTAACTGACACTGCACACTGTAGCTAACTAATGCCCATAATAAATATTTTTTTCTAAATGTTTGCTAGGAATATTTAAATGGGTAAGAACCTTATAAATTTTAGGTGATATTTCTTTAATTTGTTGATATTTTTCTTCACCATCTGCTGATGGTCTAGGTGATTTTCCAGGAGATCTTTCAAGTCTGACACTCATAATTGTCTTGTTGGGGTCTTTGAAAACAGAAATAAGATGCTATGACATATTAATCATCATAACACAAGCTTCAGATAACTTTGTTGTGTAATTTTTAGGCAGTTTATCACGTAATGACAAAATATATCTCAAAATGTAACCTACTGTATATATATACTATTTTTTTAAATAAAGATTAAAGGTGGTGCTAAAGAAAATTATGCATTTTTTACATGTCCACCCATAAAAATATACTAAAATCTTTGAAAACTATGTAATTTTTCACTGCATTAATTAGCTACTACTCCAAGAAAAACAGCATCCAATCTGTACAGAGTGACATATCATAGGGGTATCAGAAGCACAGTTACTCCTGTCATGCCAAGGCATGATTTGGCCTTTGCAGGCCCCTGGTATGTAGAATTTTTTTATTTTGTGTATTTTATAGTACCTTTTAATGCGTTTGCTAACTTGGATGAGCAGATAACATTGCCAGAGCAGGACATAGGACTGCCATAAAATGGATGATCTGCTCTGATGGAGGTCGTCCAGGGGGACAGCCACATAATGTGAACTAGGGAGAACATGTGTATATAGTAAACTGTCAGGCCAAAACTCGCCCCAGGTAACACTCAGGGGGTCTGGCCTCTTAGAAGCAACTGTGGATAAAAAAACAGGGAATTTTCTTTGTAACAACTGGAAGGGGAACTTTTACCATCTAAAGTTCCCAGACGAACTCTTCTATACATCAGTAATTGTATGTAGGGATTTCTTGTGTTTTTCCCCTTTTATTTTATGGACTGTTTTGCCTATGTGTAATATTTATTTCTGTATGTCCTTTATTTCTGTATTTTTGTACCCAGCAAAGTGAAACCTTTTTTTCAGATTAAATGTTCAATTAATCAGCTCTTGTCTCTGTTCTCTAATATGAACTCACTACTCTGAAGAAAGCTCAGGTATAACAAGTTACTAAAGGTTTATTTCTATGTCTGATTATTAAGGTGAATTTATACTGTAATTCTGTTGTGTTTGGGGTAACCTAAGACGCCCAGATATAAAGTCTTGGTGGTGGCAGCAAATTGTAATACTGGAGTGAGAGCAGGAAGGATATTAGGGGTTATTTTGGTGGTTGCTAGGAAAAGTAACAGGGAACCAGGGATCTGGTATTGTTAACCCTTTCACTCGCACACTCTCCCAGCAGGGCCTACAGCCCTCGCTTGTGACAACTCCTACCACTTTTTCTTTTTTTAAATAGGCTGCCTGCACTAAAATTGTCCCAACTTTCAGAGATAAAGGAAAGGTATAACCATCTTGAAAAGTACACATACACCTATTAAAAATGATGGTATTTTGGCACTTAAGTCACTTCAAAGATAATAAAATATTTCAACATGTAATTTCCTGGAAAATTCAGTACCTAATGCAAGCTTAAGAAAAATGGTACCCCACTGGAATGGGTTGATATACTATAGTTGGTACCAGAAGTATGGCTACTGGGGAGCAGGCAGTATATGTGTGATTCCATGACTACCTGTGGAACAAGACTTGGGGGGGGGGGGGGGTTCCAGAGTATGTATGCAGGGGTCTGTGACTTACAATGGGGAGTAGATCCAGTCGGGGGGGGGCAGACGTATGTGGAGTTCTGTGAGCTCCAGTGGGCAGTAGAACCAAGGCTTGGGGGGACTGACAGTGTATGTACGGATCTGCAGTGGAACCAGGCAGGGGACTGTTACTACCAGTGAACACTGAATCAGAGGGATGATGGGGGGGGATGTGTAAGTTCCAAAGGGGTGTCCAACACATAGCTTTGTAAAGCAATGAACACCACTCTGACAGTTTTTATGAACCTTTAATTATTTTTATTTTTCATGTATTTTTAATGCTTTGAGTGTCACTGGACTTCTCCCTGGCACTCAAAAGGGCTAAATTCAGCCTTTGTGTGAGACATCAGGCTTGGGTGTTCAATAGCTAGGGGCCCTCAGGAGGGGTCCTCCTGATTCTCCCTCCCCTCCCCTACCCCACATACACACACATGCGCAGGCTGACATCTTGAATTACTGGTATGACTTACAGTAATTTTTTATGAAAAACTATGTTATAGGTTTTTTTTTGTTTTTTTTTTTACTGCTAAGTAAACCAAGGGTACTCCCACTGCTGGCAGTTGTTTTATTGTAAAGTTATAACCATTCAAAACTTCTGTACTCTCTAGAAACAAATGCAACTAGCTTACTTCCTGAAGGTTCAAACTGGCAGGAAGCAACTTGGCATTTACCATCACATTTTATGGACAGTTTATGGACACCGGTCCCACAGACTGCAATAGAATAACTGATCGCTAGATAGCAATGCTAATTAAAAAAAAGAAAAGTTTATAATGCTGTAATTACATCTCCCCTTGTTTTACTCATCAGGAAAAGCCCTACAATATTTAATTATTAAAAAAACTGCACTGATCCTTTAACCCCTTAACCCAGTGGATGTGCCAGGACCATCAAAAGTTTCGGTCCTTTAAGGACAAGTGACAGTCCTAGCACATCATGACATTATCATGGCACTCCTGAAGGTGCACTGTGATCATGCTGGAAGGCTGACAAGTACTGCTCTAAGACCGGAGCACTCTGTTTCAGCCTTTTCCTCGGTAAGCCAGTGCATGTGGTCACTCACATGTTGCAGCTCAGCAAATAAAATGGCTCTGGGCCTCACACAGAGAAAAAAAAACCCTGGTCCTTAAGGGGTAAGTGCTTGGAGAACTCTCAAACGCATTGTGAAGAAATGGTTTGGGGGTCTTTATAGCATCCAAGGAAGTGATTTTCAGTGTTTTACTCAAAAGGAATAATAACTGTGTATGTTTTCAAGATATTCCTGTTTGATCACAGGTGGGTAATCAATAGCTTTCCCCTGTGGAACTCAAAGGGATAAGGTGACAGACCACAGAAGGCATATCTGGTATTTTGAGCATTCAGTGACTCTTGCCTTAATTTACACACGTAAAATATACCTTAGACTAAGAATAAACATTGCACCCAAGTACAACACATTACATTATATCCACATCAATAAGGTCTGCAGAGTCTGAAACCTCAATTAGACTACTCAATTACATCCACTAAAACAAATACAGAAATCGTGTTACAATTAAATACACAATGGAGAAAAGATACACACAGGAAGAAACTGTTAAAATGTTCCTTTGATGATAATAAGGGTCCAGAAAAATAGCAAAAAGGCAGCCTGAAATAATTGAATGCTTTTACTTTCACTAGAGAAAAACCATCTGCTTTGGTCAGCTGCAGTGACCTTTGTGTTACTGAGAACAAGCCTACAGATAAGAATACCAGAATCAATGTTATCTATTGGATACCATAATAAGCTGCTGCATTTAAAATGAAATCATGTCAAACACACTGAACAGGCTAAAAAAAACCCATAAATACTGTTTTATATATTTATGTGTCTCTCAACACCACTTGGCTTATTTTTATGCGCATACAGTTTCGCTCAGCTTCAATGGAAATTTTTTGTAACCAAGTTGAAGGCCTAAGGCATGGTTCCCAGACTGGGTTCAAGGTGTTCCACAGAACACAGGAACAGAGACAAGGGAACAACGTTCAAAGGCAGGCAGTGCACGTGTAGTATTGTCACCACTGGTGAAGTAAATATTATAGTAGCCATGTGTTAAGAAACAAAATTCCCTTTAATATAAAAGGTATGTATCTGTTTAAAAACGTAAAAAAAAAAAAAAGTTTCTAAAACTACTAAAGCAGTATGCAATGCACTGCGCAACCCTCTGGCACAAAGGGTTACCGTGGGCAGTCAATTTTACAAAACGTAAGCAAGTACTGTTTGGTTAAGCAAAGTAATTTATCAGCAGTGCACCAGAATTGTAACAATTTGCAAAAACTAAACTACTGATGCAAGTATCACAAATAAACAGGAAAATTCAAAATAATATTACGATTTGAACATTCGTCACCTTTGCTCTCATTATTTTATATTATTTATAGACACATGGTCGAAACATTTAGAATTTAGGACATTATCCCGATTAAAACAAGGCCACTCAAACTGCAGAGTGGTGTTTTATCCAAAAATTACTGCAGGTCACAAGTTCATTTTTTAGGTGCAGTATCTCAATGGCCTGAAATTTTACAGTGGTGCTGTTGCTACACCATCCTGCGGGAGGATGGTCAGAACTGTCCATAGGATGGTGCAGCAACTGTAACATTTCAGGCCAGTTAGATACTGCATCAAAAAACAAACAACATCTTTCTCCACAGTGGGAGTACCCATGTTTTGCTCAAGAGTATAAACGCTACAATATAATGTTTTGCATATTAAGGGCTACTATTCCTTTAAGGCTTTTCCGGCAGATCCAATTGATAATGTAGGAGTATAGGCACACACTGAATACTAGAGATAAGAGTACAAGAGGGGCACTGCTAATGATGAATGATTCAATGAAATATAGCTATGTACAAACTAATAATGAGGCTCTAGAGACAGGTCACTTTCTTACTAGAGAAAAGCACACAGTTTCATAACTTGTCCAAACATTTCATGTGCTGAATATATTTATCGAAAATTGTGAGAAATAAGGAGAATGACAGGAGTCTTAAATCACTAACAGATGACTTTCAATACCATAAGATAAATGGAAATGTATGCACTCTCCCATATCCCACTCTAGATAACCTGGTCACATGCATGCTCCGCTCACCCTGGAAACTAGCCTGGTCGCATCCCATCCCAGCCACCCATCTGGCCAGGTGCATGTTCCTCCCACCCATATACAAACCTCTTTCACTGCACTTCAACTCAAGACTATACTGTTGCTATACTCAACCTTCCCCATCCAAATGCCTTTGTTTCTGTGTGCACACTTTGCACCTCAGATTTAAACATTGCACTACACACACTTTGCTTTATGACCTGTCATAAACCAAATACCCATGCTGTTCAAGAAATATCCCTTGCACCCAAGATACAAATGTTATGTGCATTCCTCGCCCTAGGTACCAATGTTAAATATGTGCGCTCCTTACATTCCAGTTGCCAATGTTGTTGTATGCAAAATCGTAACATGTCACCCCCCCCCCCCCCGATACAGTGTCAGCCGGTAGCAGTGTAGTCATGCTCAGTAGAGACTGCCTGCGCCGCAGCTGATAAAGACCAGGATGCTCCTTCAGAGCTCCCCGCTCTGTATCAGCATTGTCATGGGCAGTCTCTTCTGTGCATGACTGCATCATTACAAACTTTTTAGCAAATCATTATATAGGATATATATTCTATATCTATATAAGAAGACTTCTGTGTGCCTGGCAAACAACACCCAGGGGCGGCAATAAGGTGGAGTTACTGCTCCATTGGGTGATGCAATGGGGGCGTGATTTTCATCACCATTTTCATTGCGCGCACTCAACATGTGAGGATTATGGGAGATGTAGTACAATCAACCATGCGTGCTCTGCTGTTACTGCTTATGGAGTTCCTGCTCAAATACCCTGCAGTGTACACTTCCACATCATGGCCACACAACAAAGGGCAGCACCGAGGGAACACTTACACAATCGGTCTCACCAAATGTAAGGTTATGGTGTGCACGCTTGTATAACTCCCCGGTGCTGCTCTTTGTTGTGTGTGAACGCCGATAGCCTATAGTGGATGCTTCCCCCGATAGTGACTCTCTCTCTCCCCCACACGGCTGTTTCTGACCTTCTTTCGGTTCCAGACGCAACGGGATCCCCATTTGCAATGCAGTCGACTGAGATCAAGCGTTGGCCTTCCAGCTGTTCTTACAATGTGCTGCTTAGGACTGAAAAGAAACACACAATCCCCTAAGGATAACATACACTGTACATAACATACAGTGTTACCCTTAGAAGATTGTGTGTTTTTCACTCATAACCAGCACATTCCAAGAACAGCTGTCCAGAGACAATAGGGGACACACGCAACTCCAGGACAGAAACGACCAGCGATCTGGGGACATTGCGAGCCTCGGGTACTGTGGAGTAAGGTTTATGCACATTACTTTATACTATGGGCTCTCACCACTCTTCCTTTCACAGGGAATATCAATACAGCTTCAATGGGACATCACACGCTGCTCTGCGTAAGCTAGGACTGTAAAAAACCTACACCATATATTCGCTTCACATATTATTATATCTGAGCGCTGCTCCACACTGGGGATGATGGAAGTTGTAGTCAGCTGTCATTCTGCACACAGAAAAGGGGAGACACAGACCCCATATCTGAGCACTGCACCAGGCTCTCTCTCTCCCCTTCTCTGCATCCAGAATGAGCACCTACTACAACTCCCATCATCCCCACTCTGGCCCACCGCTCACATATAGTATCATATGATAGCAGCGCAGTGCTATTTAAAGACGCCACATGGTATGTCTTCTTTCTGCATGTTATACATTGCATGTATGTATGTATATGTGTCTCTTTATGTAGTGCATATGTGCGCTTTTGCTTGTGTGCAAGTTTGGCTGTCTCTGTGTGTACATGTGTTGCATCCGTATGTGTGTGCTTTAATTCCCTACATATCGGGCAACGCCGTCCCACATTGCTAGTATGTATGTATTTATATATATATATATATATATATATATATATATATATATATATATATACACACACACACATATATATATATATATATATATATATATATATATATATATATATATATATATATATATATATATATATGTATGTATGTATGTATATGTATATATACACACACACACTTTATTAAAGCAAAGCTAAGTATATAAATAAAACAAAATCAGACCAGCAATTAGTTGCAAGGAAAATATAAAAACAAATAATAGGCATGGTAAAAATGCCAAAACAATTATAATCCATAACATAACAGAATACATTGATTCAAACAGATACCAAAAGAGTTGCATCCATTTTAGAAGAACAGAAGATACACAGAGAAGCATAAAATGAAGAGACAAAGGTCAATTAGGACAGGAGAGATTAGTAAGGACTAGGATCTGTGTATTAGTGAACAGATGGAGAAGCACAAGAACCAAGAAGAGACAGACACATAGAAGGTGGGCAAACTGTAGAGAGACCACAGTGCTTCATTCATCAAGCTAAAGAGGTGCAACTCTGGAGCAAACCAACCAATTGAAGCTAGAGAGGTCATCAGCACATCTTAAATACCATAAAGAGCTAGAATGCGTCACTCCCTGTGTGTGTAACCGCACATGCACAGTAGAGACAGCCCGAACGATGCAGTCATGTTTAGTAGGGACTGCATGAACACGCTGGCTTCCAGTCGGGGCACTGCTGATCCAGAGCATGGTGCACCGAACTGCCCACCTCTCCCCGCCCTGGGGCAGCAGCCGAGGCCGCTGGCTGGCACTTTGGCCCGTGTACACGGGCCTTCAATACTAGTTACTTCATAATGCACTGGAGGTCTCTTTACCATTCAAGGGGTTACAAGCCCCATTTCAATTAGTGGGAATTTTCATTTCACCATATGGTGCAGTTGATTTGCTCCACAACTACCCCTCTTTAGTTTCATGAATATGGACCTACATTCCAAAGACAAAGACACACACACACACACACACACACACACACACACACACACACACACACACACACACACACACACACACACACACACACACACACACACACACACACACACACACACACAGGACTTCAGGCATCAGATGGGCCAAACGCACAAAAGAAAAACTAGTGCAATTCCAGAGAAAACTAATGTTATCATGGGGAAAAATAGAAAATTCCCATTGATTTAGATGTGGCATTTGACCCCTCAAATGTAAGAGAGGCTTCCAACATACTGTTAAGCAATGCACTGGAGACCTCTCTAGCATTTCTGGGGTTAAACGCCCCATTTAAATCAGTGGATATTTGCCCCCTACAGCAAGGTTGAAACTCTTAGCAGCCAATTAGGAGTTTTAGGAGCCAGTGTAGAGGTGAATGTATATGGAGTTTATGTATACAAAATCCCACCAAAATATAGAAGCCAGAAGTAGACATTTTAGGAGTCCAGGGGGGAAATACACTAAGGTATGATAAAGAAATGATAAAGCAAAGTTATACATCTTAGTGCATAGGCCCTAAAGAATAACATAGGAACTAGAGAAGAGATATCACTGGAGAAGTCATCTCTACTTTATCACCTCTTTATCACACCTTATAACCCCCCCCCCAGGTTCCTGGAATGCTCCCACTTGACCCCACCCGCACTGTGGAGAGGTTTTGCCTCCCAGTTGCCAATTTTTTTTTTTCCAGTAAAGCACGAAACGTCTAAAGCTGCAATTCCATAAGCTAGATGTTCAGTTCTGGAGTAAACCAACAAATACATGAGATAACAAAATCCATCTGTTTTAAATAAGGGTTTTTAACCTGTTGAAAGCTAGAGAGTTCTCCAAAGTACTACTCTGCACTGCCTTGAAAACTTCTAGAATTCCAGGAGAGAAAAGTCCCATTTAAATCAATATTTCTGGGACAGACTGAAGAGGTTATCTCTTGAACAGAAGCACATCAGGATTTTGGTCATAGTAAGTGAGGCGTTAAGTGGTGCAAACACAGCTCTCCTTATTTCAGGGGTGGGAAACCTCAGGTCCCTCATCTGTTGAGGACTACAAACTCTGTCATCCCAAGTCAGCTATTGGATGGCTGAGAAGACGACAAATTGCCTACTCTAGCTTAAGTTGCTTAAATGTTCTATACAAGTGGCCCACACACCATGTCCTACAGAACTTCCACGTGTTCCATGGAACAGATTAGATAAAAGGTGGACACATGGGTACACAGCTGGAATGCCAGTGTATGTGTGTTCTGGTTCTGTAACTACCAGTGGACGAGTTGAAGACAAACATTTTTCCATGTGCAATTTTTCTTATGGTTTGCGCTCTCATAATAAATGCTACAACACAGCTTACTACAGTGAAAAAAATAATTATATTTCAGCCTATAAATTTAGCCTGAACACTTTGAAGGATCAAAGGGATGTGCAATGCATTGTGAAGCAATGTGTTATAAAGCTGCCTGGTCCTTAAAGGGATAGTAATACTTCGTTTTATCTTTATTTTATTTTGTAGGCATTAAAAAAACAAGACGAACGATATAAGTCTTATTTCTCAAACCTTTATGGTTTAAGAGATATTCACAAGCAAAGTTTCCCCCTCCCACCCCTTTTATCTAGTGTAAGCCATCTCTTCTCAGATGTGGAATGCAGTCCATAGACCAGACAGATAACAGAAGGGGACAATCTTCTTCCTATTAGAACAATGAAAACCCTGCCCCCCTTGACAAGTTTTTCCCTTATCTTAATTGAAGATTGTCCCTCTCTGCAGTCTACCTGGGCACCTCCCTTCTGATCTGGCTGAACAGTTTTACATTAGTAAAAGGGGCAGGAGGGGAATACTTTATCACTGAATTACTCCTGAACTACAACTCTGACAGAATTGAAATAACACTCTCCAATGGCCCAAATACTATGAAGATTAATTAGAGCTGCTTTTATTATGAAACATTACTATGACTTTAAAAGGGGTTTATTACCAATAACCACTAGCAATCAAACATACTAGATATTTCTGTTATGTTAGCCCCTTATATGCCAAACAAGCCTTGGTTGTTAGGGTTCCCTAGGCATTTAGTTAGAAGCTAAATACACCACAGCAAATATTTAAGAACCGCTTCTCTATATCACAGGTGTTCAAAGAGGTCCCCCATCTACTACCAACAGTACAGTTTTTAAAATGTGATCATCACCTGTTTATAGGGGGATCCTTTGGTGCCAATCATTTTGGCTAAGCCACCTCTGCTCCAGTGAAATTACTGTTAATGTGAGAGGGACTATGGTCACACATTTAATATCAGCACAGTATTACACATTAGTGTTGGTGAAATGGGCGTCGATGCAGGCAACTATCTCCATACGTGCCACTGCAGCTTTCTTGTAATCAATACAGACTACAGTGAAGTTGTGGCATTGCAGGTCTACATGTTGGCTGTGCAGACATTAACACATGATTGGATTGTTGAAATGCATCTCTCAACCTCCAGTCACGAGGCGGCTCACAAAAGGTGTTAGCCAGGCATGTATACCCTACGTCAAACTGGACCTCTCCATTGCAAAGCTGTTCATTATGCACTCTTCTGTGACTCAACTGTTAAGAGCTGACTGAAGACCCATGCTTTATTGCTGACCACAAAGACTGGCATACAGTAGGCCAGATGTGGCCATCATGGACTTCTGGATGACCTGTGCTAAGCCAAAGAACTTTACATCGTTTTGATTACATACATATATATTTTTTTTTTTTTTTTTTTTTTTTTGTAACACTAGATAATGCTCAAGTTAAACATCCAAAAGGGAAAAGTATAGAAAAACAGATGTGATGGTAGATCAGAACCAGTTGTCCCATATAGTCTACCCATTTCTCTACCTAGTTAGTTCACACTTGCTTAATTCTTAGAAAAGCCATAACTCTCTCACATTACAGTCATTCATTCACTCTTTTAGCCTCAACATTTCTGCTAGGAAGCTATTCTGAGCATCTATTGCCCTTTCGGTGTTTTTTTTCTTACATCACCCCCCCCCCCCCTTTAATTTTAGATTGTCTTCTTGTTCCAGTATTCCTTTTGTTCTGAAAAATAGAACTGTAGTAAATCTGTTAATATATTTGAACGTTTTAGTAATATCACTCCTTTCTCTTGTATACTAGTTATAAACCATCCATTTAACAAGTATATGGAGACACAACTAAAAACACAACTACGATGTTGCAATGGTTATAAATAAATGAAGTGCAAGATCACCTCAACTTGTGCTGCAAAGGGGAAAGAGAGCCAGCCCAACAAGTCTATACTGTGGCTGTGTCCTACAAATCAAACCATGAACAGCTCATCATAGAGGGTTATGCACTAAGGTATGATAAAGAGGTTATAGAGTAGGTAACTCCTCCAGTGATATCACTTCTCAAGTTCCTATGTTATACTATAGTGGTTATGCACTAAGATCCCCAAAGACAGAGAAATCTTAGTGCATTGGCTCCAGAAACTAACAGAGGAATCAGATAACGGATATCACTAAAATAGTTCTTTCTACTTGATCACCTTCTTACCACACCTTAGTGCATCTCTCCCATATCCTGTTTTGTACATCAGTGCAGAGTCTTGGTGGAAAGGGGCTTGCTATTCACAGAGGAAAGAAGCAACACTGGATTAGAGTGAGAGGGATAATGCCCCAGATAGGTAGCTGTACCCATTACCTATGTTCCTGTTATAGCTGGTGAATGAAAGACCCCTCCCCCCTTCCATACTCTATTATTGCAGTGTTCAATAATTTAATCAAGAAACTAAACCTAGATACTACTAGCTCTTCCTGTCATTTGCCACATTCAGGTCCCCAGAAACCATAAAAATATTCATGAATTTAATTTAAAGTAATGAAGGCAGAAGATACTACATAAAGACTGGCAGAAATCTTATTAGTGGAAAATGATAAAGCCTTAAAGGAGCAGTAAACTTTTTTTTATGAAAACACATTTTATAGACCTTTTCCTGCTGAATAAAACAAGGGTACTCCCACTGCTGTCAGATGTTCTATTCAAAATGCATAACAGTTCAAATAATTATGAAGTGAATTTACTGTGTTTACTTCCTGGTAGCTCTAACTGACAGGAAGTAATAGGCAGTTTCTATCACATTCTGTGGAGAACTGTATATCACTGACTTTCTTGACTTTTTTCTCCATTAGACTAACAGGAAATACTTAATTAGAATTTGACCACTAGAGGGCACTGCTGATGTAAAAAAACATGGGTTTAAACTGTAATAACTCTGGAAATATGAATCTCTTGGCAGTGGGAGTACCCTTATTTTACGAAGTAGGAAAATCCCTACACTATATATTTGTTCATAAAAAACGTTTACTGCTCCTTTAAAGTTATTGATGTGAGAGGGAGTACTGTTCTCCCTATAGCACTGACAGGACTAACACTAGTTATTTCTACTCGTATAACACTTTTCATTGGTTTATGTCTATTGTGTCAATGTTTAGAGAGTGTTGGGGTACTTACAACAATGTAGAATGGCAGGGGTACGGTTGAGCAACCCTGAATCGAGAGACGAGAAACATTTTCAACCATTCCCATTGGTGTAAATGGGACGTTTAACCGTTTGAGTGCCAGAAAGGTATCCAATGTATTGATAAGCAATGCGTTAGATACCCCTCTGGCAGTCAAAGGGTTAATCTGTTGAATGCTAGTGTGGTCATTAATGAATTACGAAGCATTGAGTTGACACCTATCTAACATTTAGTGGGTTAAATGGGAACTTTCACCATAACATGATTGCATCTGTAGATGTTCCTTTGTTTAACCCCTTAACGACCGGGGAATCCGGAAGGGGAAGTGACTTAATGACCATGGAGCAATTTTTTTTTATTGCTCCGTTGGGTTCCGGACTCCCCGAACGGCGTGCAGCCGCGGGGGGAGCCCGAAACTCGATGACGGTCATAGTACGTCATCGGTCGTTAAGTCAAATCGACCCTTGACGTACTATGACCGTCAAGGGTCGTTAAGGGGTTAAACTGTACTGAAGATTTAAAATGTTTTGTTTTTTGTTTTTTTTAAAAAAAAAGGTTTCATAAAGGGAGAAATCTTTAAAAAAAATTCTTCCCAATGACATCACCTCATTCACCCGTGCATTATAAGCTATAATGCAAGGTTCCTTTGGCACTCCTTCCCCCCCACTGCCATCCAATCCCTCCTGTAGCTTGCACAGGATATCCATGTGACCTGCGTGCTCCTGGGCATTCAGGTCCTGTTGGTAGAGTAGTAGGAACATTGACTGACAGAGAGAGGAAGCGGCGACGCATGCGCTGGCAACAACTTCACAAAGATGGCCGCTCTCTCACTGCTCGTGTTGCTTCAATAACTGGTAGAATGTACACAGATCTGGACACAGTGGGAAATTTAAACACATTTTGTTGTGCACATTAAGGTTATATATTAGTATGACTTTACTTGCATAACCACGACAGTTCTGTTTTAAAAGCCCCATTTAAAGGAGCAGTAAACTTTTTTTACGAAAACACATATTGTATAGAGCTTTTCCTACTGAATAAAACAAGGGTACTCCCATTGCTGTCAGATGTTTTATTCAAAAATTATAGCAGTTTAAATAATCAGGAAGTGAATTTACTGTGTTTACTTCCTGATAGTTCTAACTGACAGGAAGTGACAGGCAGTTTCTATCACATTCTATGGAGAACCGTACATCACTGACTTTTCTGACTTTCCTCTCCATTAGAATCTAACAGGAAATCTAATTAGAATTTGACCACTAGAGAGCACTGCTACTGTAAAAAAACATGGGTTTAAACTGTAATAACTATGGAAATATAAATCTCTCCACAGTGGGAGTACCTTTATTTTACTCAATAGGAAAATCCCTACAATATATATATTTTCATTAAAAAAGTTTACTGTTCCTTTAAGTCAATGGGACATTTATGGTGGCAAACTAGTCGCACCAAAGGGGATATTTTTTGTTCCCTATGGTGAGGCTGGTTTGTCACCATAATTGCCCCAATTCTTAGTACATCAGTCACTGAGGCATCTAAGATTCATCAGTCACTGGAAACAGTAAAAGCAGCTTTATCAAGAGAAGAAAGGCAATATCAATTATAAAAGAAAACTGGTCAGTTTAAAGTAGAAATGCAAGACAAAATTACCCCCCTTTGCCTATGCTCTAAAACCAGTGTTTTGGTCATGAACGGGTAGAACGTAAACTATGAGACTTCACTGGAGGCAAAGTATATCCTGACCAATTCACATGTTCAGTGTGTGTATCTCTGAGGTTCTTCAGTCTAAATTTAAAAGGAAAGGAGCATAATGAAACTGAAGTGGAAATGCACACGTCAGCGGCAGGATCAGATACAGAACAAATGGATGGAATGCAAAAAAGTGTAACATTTTTTTTAAATGGCATAAATGTATGTGCTGTTTGCAATTGCTCACATTTTTATGTAAGAAACATACTCATTTTGCTTCGATGCTGAATAGCGCATGCTCCCAAAACCACGGCAAAGTTAGCACATTAAAGTGGCTGTCACCTATATATAACATACCATAAATAGTTAGTCTACATATCGAATAGTACTAAAACGGTCTTCATATTTTTTTAATTTTTTTTTTCTTTAATATATTATTTAGTGTAAATTTAACTTATAAAGTCTGTCCCTCAGCTACTTCCGCACAGACTGCTGTTACCTTCTTTGTAACCACAGTCAGTCGATATCTAGCCAATGAGACCGCTCCAGCTTATGGACAGAAGCCTCCGCCTTCAGAGGAGGGAAGAGGGCAAAGGCAGAGCGACGGACTGCAATCTATGCATAAGTAGCTGCAGGACCGAGTTTGTAAGTTAAATTTAGCTGAAATAAATCTTTTTTTTTTTTTTTTTTTTTTTTAAGAAGACCGTTTTAGTGGTATTCGACATGTAACCTAACTATTCATGCTATGTTATACATGGGTGACACATAGGTGATATAAGTGTGCCGACTGCTTTGCTGAATTAGGGGCAATTATGAATCTTCTCACAAAACATTTTAGCCTCTCCCACTTTTTGAAATGCTTTCTCAAAAAAAGCGCAAACGTGCCATTTCAGTAAAAACACACGCAATTCAGCACCATTTTGTTGCTGATCATTTTGCCATCACAAGCACACTGTAAATAGCAATTACACCCATTTCTTACATTTAACTCAAAGGCCCATATTTATAAAACCTGGAGTTATTGTGGAGTAAACAACTGCTCATCACGGGACAAAATCCAATTTAAATTGACAGGAATTATGGGCTTTTAACCCCTTGAATGCTAGAAAGGTCTCAAATGCATTGTGAAGCAATGCATTGGAGACCTCTACAGCATTCAAGGGGTTAAAACGCTCTATTCAAGTGTATGGGAATTTGGGAATATTCATTTGTCCCCTGGGGTGCCCTTGGTTTACTCCAGAATAAATCCAGTGTGTTTTTATAAATATGGGCCAAAGGGTCTTAATATTCGAGCTAAAGAGGTACTGTTCTAGAGCAAAGCAAATTACAGGATTCATTGTCTGCAAATGCCCATTGATTTAAATGGGACATTTAACCCCTTGAATACTAGAGGTCTCAAATGCATTGCTTTGTAATGCACTGGAGACCTCTTGCATTCAAAGAGCTAAATAAACAGTTTTAATTCCCCCCCCCCCCAAAAAAAAAAAAAAAAACAAAATAAAACTTGGTTTGCTCCACTTGGAGAATAAGTCTTAAAGCATGCAATCTTCTTACAGCAGGCGAGTTTAAATTTTGGGCCTGTTTTCCAAGGTCAACAAAATAATAATGGTTCTGCATTTATTGTAGTTGTGCAGCATTCTGTGAAGTTGCTGTCCTGCTGTTGATGTACAAGAAGTTTGGGAACACTGGTTCAGAGTACGTAGTCATGAGAAGTCTTCCGTATTGGTACTTGTGTACATTAGGTGGAGGATAGATCGAATGAAAGGGTCAAACTCTGTTTACTGTGGTCCAAGTTAAGTTTTATTCAGGTTTCAGGTAACAGATTACAAAATGTATATAAAAAGTTACCATAAAATGCAAATTAAAAATAGAAATATCCATGCAAACCGTATATTATTATATATATATATATATATATATATATATATATATATATATATATATATATATATATATATATATATATATATACACACACATACATATAGACACACACACGGATATGGTGGCTAATACTGAAATCTCTGCATGCCCATCACCTTTCTTGCCTGTTTAATATCCACTTCTTTGGAAATCTACCAGATACCTGTGCAGTACGCTCACTCCAGCTCTCCATTCTCCCTGTAACCTCTGCTCTACCACTAACAAATCACTGACCATTTCATACTAAAAGGAAGAAGCCGGTAGATCCCCCTTCTCCTTCAGTCTGAAATCCTTAAAAGTAATTGCGTGCTTATATTTAAAAACACTTAACTATGAATAAAAAATAATGGGGGAAGATTCACTGTGTGGAGATAACTTGTCCAGTTTATCACATCTCCAGTTCCTATGTTATTCTATAGAGCCTATGCACTAAGATCTCCAAAGCTGAAGAAATCTTAGTGAATAGGCTCCACTGAATAACATGGGAATTGGAAAAGCGATAAACTGTCATCTCTTTATGACCTCTTCATCACCAGTTACTGAATCTCCCCAATATGTGATATTTTTACGTGTGTGTGTGCATTATATTATATATACATACAAAAACATATACATACACTAGCTATGTAGCACGGATTTATCCATGGCCTCAGTTACCCCCCCCCCATCACAGTGTTATAATGTCCAGTACAGAAGGAGTGGGCTGTATGTAAAGGAGCTATTGGGTGCCCAAAGTAGAGAGAGGTACTTGAAGATGCAGGGAATGGGACAGGGTGGCCCCTCCATTCACCGCATTGATAGTCAGTGAGGAGGGTGAAGCGGAGAGTTTGATTAACCCTTTGAGTGCCAGAGTGGTACGGAACGCATTGCTTTGCAATGCATGCCGTACCACTCCGGCACTCAAAGGGTTAAAGGGATAGTAATGCTTCATTATAAAAGCAGCTCTGATTACTCATCATAGTATTTGGGCCTTGGAGAGTGTTATTTCAATTCTGTCAGAGCTGTAGTTCAAGAGTAATTGAATGATAAAGTATCTCCCTCCCTCCCTCCCCTTTTACTGATGTAACACTGCTCAGCTCAAAGCAGCAGGGAGGTGCCCAGGTAGACTGCATAGAGGGACAATCTTCAATTAAGATAAGGGAAAAACCTGTCAATGGGGGCAGGGCTTTCATTGGTCTCACAGTAAGAAGATTGGCCCTTGCTGTTATCTGTCTGGACAAGTAACCAGATTCTTCCACATCTGAGGTGAGCAGTGTTACACTAGGTAAAAGGGACGGGAGAGGGATACTTTATCATTCAATTACTCTTGAACTACAACTCTGACAGTAATGAAATAACACGCTCTGTGGCTCAAATACTATGAAGATTAATCGGAGCTGCTGTTTTTGTGAAACATTACTATCCCTTTAAGGCAAAGGGGAGGGTGGTATCACTGGACCATGGCAGGACCATGCATTGATTCTGATAGAAGTGGTCAGGAGGTAAAATCCTGTCAAAATCACCCCCCCCCCCCCGGAAATGTGCTGGCATGATTTTGACCACCCTGGTCACTCCTGTCAAAATCACTCCTCCTACAAATCACTCCTCCTACCAACTGGGTGCAGGGCTTAAAAGTATCTAATGGTCTAGTGTAGGTATGGACAACCTATGGCTCATCAACTGTAACTACCATTACCTTCAGCTGACTGAGAATTAGTGCAGTACTTAAACACATGGAGAGCCACAGGTGGTCTTTCACTGCCTTAGTTAACTATTTAAAGAAGCAGAAGGGTGTGTAACATATTGCTTCACAATATGTTGCACACCTCATATCTTTACAGTGTTATACAATGTGTTGCACACCTCTGATCTAAAGGATTAAATCAAGCGTGTCCAAGTTCAGTCCTCAATTGCTACAAACAGGCCAAGATGTAAGGATTTCCATGTGTGAGCTCAGGTGGGCCAAACAAAATGAATGAGCCACTGATTAACTCACCTGTGCTTCATAAGGGAAATCCTTACATCCTGGCCTGTTGGTGGTCCTTGAAGATCAAATCTTCTGTCCTTCAAGGACTGTGACTGTACTAGCATATCATGAGTTTTTGTTTTTTTGTTTTTTTTTAATCAAAGCTTGCTTGAGGTTGCGCTGTGATTGTGCCAGGAATCTACAAAGGACTGCTTCAAGAATGGAGCAGTTAGTTGCAGCCTCTCTTGGCGAGCCAGAACATGTGATTGGCATTCTTTTCAAACGTTGTCCATTATTGGGCGACTAACAAATCAGCGCATTAAACATGTCACCGGAATGAAAAGTTCAACGTGACAATCTTGCCTGCATGAAAAGGTAGAGATTGTCATGTCCCGGCCTTAAGCGTCACTGAAGTGTCTATTACCTGTGTGTACTACCGCTCTCATTCCCCTCGCTGTCCACGCAGTTAATCAGATTCTTCAGTGTTGAAAGATTCGAAGACAGGCAAGTCTGTGCATTTTTCAAATATTGTTGGGCTACCACATCAATCATCCTCAGGTGGCCAGCACAGATGTAGCGCCACAAACAAAGAGAGCGTGGTGTACTCCTGCAGTAAACAATCTTCTTCTTCAATGGGAACATTGGCATTACCAGGAATAATGTGAAATTAAAATATCTATCTTATAACAAATGTACCACACAAACTCCGCAAAAGGGCCAAATATTGAAGCCCTTTTGATTGAAAGGAGAGAGAGTGTACACACAGGCAATGCAGACACATCAGCAACGCTTAAGCCCACAACATGATATTCTCGCCCTTTTGATGGGGGCGAGATTGTCATGTTGCCCTTTTCATTACTGTGACATGTTTAATGCACTAATTTGTTAGTCGCCCAAGAGTGGGGCAAACATTTTCCTAGTGAACCCATGTGATCGCTCAAATGTGCCGGCTGTGTAAATAAAATGGCCCTGGTTCTCTAGGGTACAAAACACCTGGTCTTTAAACAGACAAATACCTGTAATGTAAACACATGCGATTGCAGGCAGTTGGTGTACAAATGTAGGAGCACAGAACAGCATATTCTCTGACACAATACCCTTGCTGCAGTCATTTCTTTGAGAGGAAGACAAAACCACAAGAGCATCAGGCAGCCAGGTGTCCTACACATGACAAAACAAAAAGCAGCAGGTTCACAGCACTCTGTGCTCCAATTTCAGTTACAAGAATACTACTGCACAAGTGCCTGGAGGCTGCAGAGCCCTCCGGCACAAACCCAGGAAACACTAACCTTTGCGGCTGGTTGAACTTGCAGACAGACTGTAGATGATTTATGGACAGGTGAGAATGTACTGGTCAGGAGGGATAAAAGAAATATAATCCATCAAATACTATTTCTGCCAGCACTGAGGCCTTTGTACCACAAAACTGGCCCAATATTTGAAACCAAGTACTCCATAGGGATCAAATATAAATCTCCAAATTCTCTTTGATTTAACTGGGGTTTTATCCCTGTGAATGCTAGGTCTCCAGTGCATTGCAGAGCAAACAGCTGAAGAGCGCTCTAGTATTCAAGGGGTTAAAAGCCTCAATTAACCCCTTAAGGATCCTCAACGGTCCTAACATGTCATGGATTGGAGAACTTTAAGGACCTATGACGTTCCAGGACCGTCATGGAATTCAAGGCTCCCCGCAAGGCTGCATGCCCTGAAACAGATTCACCCCCAAAAATAATAATAATAATGGTCTGTGGTCCTTAACCCCTTAGGGACCCTTGACGTACCAGGACCGTCAAGGGTAAACTTGCTTGAAAGACCCTTGACGGTCCTGGTACGTCACGTACTTTTTACTTACAGCGCTCTACCGGGAGCGCTGTAAGTAAAAATGGGGCATGAAATAGACCGCTCCAAGATCGGAGCGATCTGTTTCAAGCCCCATAGTGACGCGCCGATACACGTGACAGGTCACGTGTACCGGCGCGTCCAAGTGCCCCTATGCGGACGTTATGGGACGGAAATGTCCCATAACGTCCGGTCGTTAAGGGGTTAAGTGCCGGCCGCATGCGTGCGTGGCCGGTCCTTAAGGGGTTAAAGCAAATGGATTTTTTTGTTAGCAGTGGTGCCGTTGGTCTGCCCCAGAACTGAACCACTTTTTTTTTTAGTATATCGGCCTCTAAGGGCTGTGTATTCAAAACAAAGTGGAGGAGTTCTGGGGCAAACCATGTGCACTACACGGGAGAACTGCTTCACAATGTGTTGGAGACATATCAAGGGGTTAAAATCACATTTAAATCAATGGGCATTTTTAGTTCTCCCCTATAGTGCACATAGTTTGTCCCAGAACGCCTCCACACTACCTTTGAGCATACAGCCACGTGTCCGTGGATTAGAGTCACTTAAACCCTATGTGTTTCTCTTTCTTCAGCTGCTCAGCAAATCACTATCCATCAAACAGTCCCATTCCATTCCTCAAATCACACTGATGGGGTCTAGCCACAGAATATCATTTACACAAGACAAAACACACACACACTATTTTATATTATATATATATATATATATATATATATATATATATATATATATATATATATATATATATATATATATATATATATATATACACACACACACACACATACTGAAAGAAATGGTACAAAACCATGAAATCAGTGCACACACAGGACTTGTGTAAAAAAAAAAAAAGTATCAATTTATTGTGTCAACATTTCGGCCCCCTGGAGGGCCTTTATATACGCACACACTTACATACACATTACATTAACCCTTTGCGTGCCAGAAGGGCAATGCGTTCCGTACCCCTCTGGCACTCAAAGGGTTAAAATATATATATCTTATATTACATATGAAATGGTGTGATAAATCTGACCAAATGTCACTATGAATGACTGATAGCTGGCAACACACAGGCTGTCATCAAAGCAGATTCTCCAGCAGCTGCCGATGACAGAAGAGAGATCTGCCTGCCAAACAAGTCATGAATATTCAAGAGAAGGGCAGGAATTAAAATGAGGGCTGTAAAGACTGCAGCTGCTGTATGATGATGAAAAGAAGAAGAAGAAGAAAAAAAAGTGTCACGATAAATCTGAATACACAAAAACCACTGGGCAGGGAATCAGCACCGATTGGTAAATCAATGATAAAGCGTTTTTAAGACTACAGGAAAGTATCACATCTAACCCCTTGGATATTGGAGACCCCTCTAGCAACTAAGGGGTTAAAGCATTATCAGAAGAAAAACGGGCCCACCTGTGAACCATAGATAAGACCAATTTATTTTGCAATGCTAATGTGCCTCTAGCTATTATTTGAAACTAAAGGGCAATTACGCATGTAATCAGGACAACTTGGTCACAATATTAACAACCGTAATCACTGTCACAGCAACATATAATGATTCAAATGGTGGTGGGGTAGAGAATCAACTTGCAGAGGACAAATTGCAGTTCTGCACTCTCTCCAGGTGGTACCCAATCCCATAATGCACACAGACATTACCAGCGTCCAATCCACTTTAAATCAAGGTTAATTCAATGGACCAGAATAAGTGTTTACAGCTTATGTGTAATCTACTTTATATCGGTTTAACACCAGGGTGCTGTGGCACTTTTTTTGCCCTGGCTAATATATTTTAGGCAATGCTTTTTTCCATGAAGACTTTCAGAATAAAAATGTGAATTTTAAATAAAAACACTGTCTAAGGATATTGTTATGCATTCTGTTTGTGAGACCTTAGAATAATTACTTTAATGTACTATCAAATCTCACTTATAATACTCACAATTTTACTCTTTTCACCTTATGATGTCAAGTGGTGGGTGCGTATTATACATAAGAGAGAAAAAAAAAAAAAATTATATATATATATATATATATATATATATATATATATATATATATATATATATATATATATATATATATATATATATTATATACACACACACACACACACACACACACACACACACACATATATATCTCCATATATCCTCAAGTCTGCTCCCTCCTCCTCAATATGCTCCCACCTTCCCCTCCCTCTACTCACCCACTCTGGAGACATCAGGGACATCTGTGCTAGGGGCGGCATGCTTGCATTTGTCTCCCGCATCCCCTTGTGATGACCTGTGTTATAGGGATAGTACTGACTAATTTAAAAAAAAATTAAATCTTGTAGCCATTCAAAAAATAAACTAAACAATCCTAGTCCCATCTCTCAAACCTTTATGGGTTGAGAGATATTTGCAGCTAAAGTCCCCTCCCTCCCCTTTCCCTGATGTCAGAGCTCTAGCTGACTGCAGGGCAATACAGTCCCGGGACCATCGGAGGCTCTTCAGCAAAGCAGAGATCGAAAATGAACTACTTCATTGGAATGGTCTACAAAGTGTGCAGACCGTTCCAGTGAAGTAGTTCTTTTTATATCTCGCGATCTCGGCTCTGCTGAAGAGCCTCGGATTCCCCTGCAGTCAGCTAGAGCGCTGACGTCAGGGAAAGGGTGTGTGGAACTTAGCTGTAAATATCTCTCAAACCTTAAAGGTTTGAGAGATGGGACTAGGATCATTTAGTTTATTTTTTGAATGGCTACAAGATCACATTTTTTTAAATTAGACAATACTATCCCTTTAATTCAACATAATGTTAGAGCCCTTTGAGGACCTGAAGGGCACTAATGTAGATTCAGTGTGGCAAGGTCTATGCATTGGATCTACGGTAGAGCCCTGCGAAGACCTTCAGGTCTTCAGAGGGAACTAGCATTATACCAAATTAACAGAGGTCGTAAAGGAGAATGTGGAAAGTGGGCTGGAAATGCAAGCATGCTGCCCAGATATCTCACATGTCTCCAGAGGGGGTGAGTAGAGAGATGGGCAGGTGGGAGCATACTGAGGTTGGTTGAGGGGGGAAAGGAGACCAGAAACAAATTTTTGGGGGTAGGTAAAGGGAGGGAAAACAAGAGTGCGTATTATAAATAGGCACTTTTGTTTTCCCCTAAAATCTTGGGTATAGTTTACACCTGCATATTATACCTGAGAATGTATGGGTATGTGTTTCTTCATTACATTGTTGACAATGAATGTACAGTGTTAGCGGGGCCCCGAAAACTCCACACTGCTTGTTAACTCTGAGTGCCAGAGAGGTATCAAACACATTGCAGAGCCTCTCTGGCACTCAAAGGGTTAAGTGGTGCCTTTAGGGGAGGGGGGAAAAAAATTCACTGAGAACTGTGTTAACCCCTTAACATCCAGTGACGTGTGAGGACCTTCACTGCTGTTTTTACATTAAGGACCAGTGTCGGCCCTGGCATGTCACGTATTATTTACTCACAGCAGGAGGGCTGTGAGTATTAGCGGGGACTAAAATTGATCGATCCAAGACCGGAGCGATCACTATCAGTCCCCCGCTCAGCGTGCCAGCACATGTGATCAGTCACGTGGGCCGGCACGTCAAACTTGGCTATCTGGTCCTTAAAGAACCACACACCCCGGGACCGCTAGTCCTTAAGGGATTAAGGCCTCACTGCAGCACTGAATGCTCAGTTTATACGGATGTTTTTTTACACTGTATACCTAGATCTGATTTCATGCCCCCTGACACAAAGGTCTTTGAAAACAAAATCCACTGAACTCATTGTTAACAAGGACACATTGAGATCTGTCACAGAATTTCCTAGCATTTATGGAATTAAAATTCCCTATTAAATCATTGGTAATTTGGGGAATTTCTGTGTGCAAACTGTGATGCAGTTGGAATGCGGCAGGATTGCTGCATTTTTACCCTTATACTTAAGGCTCAGAATTACACCTACTCACCATAGAAAAGCAACAGTGCAGCAATAAGACATTTAACCCTTTGAGTGCCAGAGGGGTGAACAACACATTGCTTAGCAACGCGTTGTACACCCTTCTGGAATTCAAAAGGTTAGTGTTAAACAACATATATTAACCCTTTCAGTGCCAGAGTGGTATGCAAAGCAATCTGTTGGGTACCACTCTGGCACTGTGTGGGTTAAAGGTGCAATTCTGGAGCAAACGGACTGCAATGGAGGACAGATAAAAATCCCCAAATAAGTTTAATTGTACTTTTAACCCCTGGAATGCCATACAGGTCTCCAATTCATTGCAAAAAGCCCCATTCAACTGAATTGGGATTATTAGGAATGCTTGTTTGCCCCCAATAGCGCAATTAGTTTACTGAACAATTGCACCTAAACCCTTTGAATGCCAGAGAGGTACCCAATGGTTTGCAATGCTCTGAACACCTCTCAACGGTAGAAACAGATTACACACAAGCTCTTAACAGTGGTTCAGGTGTATTGAATGTACCTAGGATCAGTGTGGTGTAGCTGACATCTGTAATATCACTAAGAACTCTGGGATTGGGCGGCAACGACTGGCATGAGATGATCCAAATTGTAGCCCATCCCTGGTTTAATGGCACAGCCATAATTACTGTAAAGAAAAACAGCTAAAAGCTTAAATAAAAACAAATGAAAACCCACATCAAACCAATCATTTCAGACAGACTAGTTTCTCCTCTTTGAGAAACTGGGTGGTGCAGCCTATACAGGTGCATGTTTGGGTAATCAGTACTGCCAAATAAAACTACTATATCATATCCAAGTACTAATTAAATATTCCCAGATAGACAGGCCCTATATTTACTCTTATTAAAGAAGAAATAACTTACTAAATCTTTATGCACATCAAGAACATCAGGGTTTTCATATAACCTTTCATTTAGCCTCTCCAGGTTTATTCCAAAAGCTGGGGTAAGAGGAACTAGTCAAGTGATACATATTCTGTACATTGAAAGGAAACTATAAGGAGCATATTGAAGGCATTATGCAATGTTTCAGTGAATTAATCATACTGTGTGTGTATGTATCTATTTGTCTGTGTGTATATATCTCTCTCTCTCTTATATATATATATATATATATATATATATATATATATATATATATATATATATATATATATAGTTAGTCTGTGTGTGTATATATGTGTGTATACATATGTATGTATGTGTTTGTACACATATGTATGTATGTGTTTGTACACATATGTATGTATAAGTACGTACATATGTATGTATGTCTGCATGTGAATGTGTCTGTATGTACGTGTGCAGGGCCGGTGCCACCTATAGGCGAGGTAGGCGCCGGCCTAGGGTGCACATTCTCTGAGGGCTCATCGGCCCCCGCTGCCGCTCACCACTGCGGAAGCAAAAAAAAAAAAAAACGCACGTTTCGGTGCCCTCCCTCAGCTGGCTATTTTTTTTTTAATGTAGCACAGCGATACCGGTTTCTCTCTCCCCCTCCGCTCCTTCAATCCTGGACCAGGATTGAAGAAGCAGAGGGGGAGAGAGAAACCGGCATCGCTGTGCTACATTAACCCTTTCAGTGCCAGAGGGGTATGCAATGCATAGCTTTTCAATGCGTTGTATACCCCTCTGGCACTGGAAAGGTTCAAAAAAATAGCCAGCCAAGGGAGAGCACTGTAACTACTCAGTCTCACTGGGGGAGAGAGAGATGTGCACCGGGAACAGTAATTGGAACAGGGGTCAAGAGGGGATAAACAGTCAGACAGGGAGAGAGAGAGTCAAAGGGGGGGATCAGCAGTCAAGAGGGGGATCAAGAGTCAGATGGGGGAGAGAGAGAGAGAGTCAAAGGGGGGGTCAGGAATCAAGAGTGGGATCAACAGTCAAGAGGGGCAGAGAGTCAAAGGGGGGGAGGGTCACATATAGAGAACATACACTGTCATACTGATACACATATAGAGAAGCACACACACATACTTACACACTGATATCCTTACACAGACTCACACGCACTGACACACTTATTTACATATAGGGAACACACACTGACACACTTATATCCATACAGGGAACACATACACATATAGAGAACACATACACAAACTGACACATATAGGGAACACACTGACACTTAAACACATACAGAGGCGGGGCATAAATGGGTAGGGCATAAGGGGTGGAGCCAAGGGGCGGCAAAATTAGGTTTTGCCTAGGGTGGCAAAAATCCTTGCACCAGCCCTGTACGTGTGTGTGCACCCGTGCGTATTGTGGGTGTGTGCATACGTATATGAGTCTGTGTATGCAAGTGCATGTGTGCATATATTGTGGTCGTGTGTGCGCTTATGCATGTATTTTGTGTGCGCGTGTGTGTAAGCGTGTGTGTAGGGGCAGGGTTTAATCTGTTAAAAAGACACTAGAATTGGACAGGTCTTCCCAGTACATTTGATTAGCAGTATCAAGTTTAGCGACCAAAAAGATAACCGAAGAGGAACAAGGGGCCATAGCTACAATTCTGGAGCAAACCAAGTGCAGATCAGGGGGAAATAAAAATTCACAAAGTTCTATTATAGATTTACATCGTGCTTTTAGCCCCTTGCATGCTAGAGAGATCTCCAATGCATTGCTGTGAAGACCTTTCCAGCATTTAAAGGAGTTAAAATCCCCATTTAAATAAATGTGAATTTTGTATGTCCCCTATAGTACAGCGGGTTTTCTCCAGAACTGCACCTCTATAGTTTACATTATATGACCCAAGAGGGGCACTGCACCTGACAGATCAAATAAAAATGTAAATGGAACAATAGACTAGATCAGCTGTTCTCACACTGGGCTCTGTGGAACACCAGAGTCTAATAAGTACATGGTGTTCAGCTGCACAGAAGCAATGGCAGATTAAGGCACAGGGCTGGGGTTGCAGACACTGTAGTGTGTGGTTCTGTAACTACCAGAGGACATAGGGAAGACTGCACATTTCTCACAGTCCAACTTTTCCATTCTGCAAGAATTTTATTCCATTAAAAACACTGCAAAACATACCTGGAAGACGGTATGTCCAACTCCAGTTCTCGAGGTGACCTAACATGGATAGATTTATTGAGTATATTTATATATATATATATATATATATATATATATATATATATATATATATATATATATATATATATATATATATACACACACACACACACACACACACACACACACACACACACACACACACAGATAACCACCAATATAATATTAATTGGTGCACCCATAAAAGTTAGATAGTCTAAAAGTATACTCAGCCCAGGAAACTCCAAGCATTGTACGAGACAGCACTCAATGAGAACGGATGAAGAAAAGTCAATGTATTGCATCCATCAATCCAGTGCTGTCCGCCTGGTGACCGCAATCTCTCTCAGACGCTCTAGTAATGCAGAGCGCTGGAGATCTCCCAGCGCTCTGCGTTACTAAGAGGACCGCGCTGGAGCTCCAGGGAGGTAGGAGATGGGGGCATTGAGGGGTATTGTAGAGGGGGTCAGTGTGGTCGAGGGGGGCCAATGTGGTGGTGGTGGGGGGCCCGTGGCACTTCTTGCACCAGGGCCCGGAGGCTTCTAGTTACGCCTCTTCATCAAGTCAAATGCTTTTGGTCCACACAGGACCTTCCTTGGGGCAAATTACTTTTCTTCATCCGTTCTCATTGAGTGCTGTCTCATACGATGCTTGGAGTTTCCTGGGCTGAGTATACTTTTAATTATTTATATATCTGTATGTATATATATATATATCTGTATGTATATATATATATATATATATATATATATATATATATATATATATATATATATATCTGTATGTATATGAGTGTGTGAAACAAGGGTACTTTCACTGATGAGAGGCATATATTTAAAAGTTATTGCAGCTCAAACTTGATCTGTTTTAGGTGCAGTTTCTGAATGGTCTGAAATTTTACAGGGGTGCTCTTTCTACACCATCCTATGGAGGTGCATGGTCAAACCGACCAGTGCCGTCCATAGGATGGTGTAACAACAGTGCCACTGTAAAAATCTAAGGCCATTCAGAAACAGCACCTGAAACAGATCAAGTTTGAGCTGCAATAACCTTTGAATAAATGTCTGTCAGCAGAGAGAGTACCCTTGTTTTACTCAGGAGGATAAACCCTCATATTTTATATATTACATGTCATTCCAAAGACTGCACTCACATGAAACACATTTTCAACTTTTTGAAAGTCCTGTCAGAATCACTGGATGCTGTGAATGTTTGTTTACTTGCACCCAGGCAATTAATTTCTGTTTTGATGGTGCAGCCTACAGAAATGTATCTATTTTTTGTGGAAGCCTCTGTTAGTGGCAAAGTGTAACATATTAGGCTCATATTACATCACTCTATGCTACAAATGAATCGACACACGCTAGAGTTAAAGTGGAACTATCACATATAAATATGTGCCCCCCAATTAATTTTTACTATAGCGGTAAGCATATAACTGTTTTATAATCATTATTAAGTCCAGTAGCATTTAGAAATCTAAGTTCTTAGGAGACACTAATTCTGGAGTAAACCTACTGCACCCTACGGGACAAATTAACATCCCTGCTGATTTAAATAGAGTTTTTAACCCTTTGAATCCTAGAAAAGTGTCTAAAATTCAATGTGTTAACCCTTTAAGTGCCAGAGGGGTGTGCAAAGTAATGTGCTGCATTTCCCTCTAGCACTCAAAGGGTTAAAAGTCTAACTCAATTAGCATATTGGAAATGTGTATTTGCCCCCTATAGGGAATGCAGTTGCTTTTCCATAGAATTGCTGCACTGTGCCTTTATATGCAAGTCCCATTAACTTTAATCACAACAGTTGCCGTACAGCTGATGTGGCATATGCTTTTATTAAACATACTTCTGTTCACTTTCTTAACAAACGCTTTTTTTTTTTTTTTTTTTTTTTTTTTTTTTTTTAAAGAAACAAAAGTGCAAATTATATTTTGTTATGTAGCACATTATTTTGATTATCCATTAACCCCTTGTATGCTAACGAGGTCTCTGATGCGCTGCAGACCTTACTATGGAAGCAATTATGAGGCAAACTGTCATGAGAGACAAATGCAAGCTCCATAAATTCCAATTGATGTAAATAGGGCTGTTATCTCATGAATGCTATACAGCTTTCTAAACAATGACTCACAAAGCATTCGAGTCCTCTCTGCCATTCTAGGTGTACAAGAGCCATTTATCTATATAGTAGTTTATCTATAACTGTTTAGTTCAATTGGTAAGCCCCTAATTGCTCCAGTTCTCTTATAATACCAGGGGGAGATGCACTAAGCAGAGATAAAGTGGACATAAGGTGGAGATGACTTCTCCAGTTCCTAAGTTATTCTATGGAGCTTATGCACGAAGATCTCCAAAACTTAACCCCTTAACGACCCTTGACGGTCATAGTACGT
This sequence comes from Rhinophrynus dorsalis, assembly GCA_037306005.1. Taxonomy (NCBI): domain Eukaryota; kingdom Metazoa; phylum Chordata; class Amphibia; order Anura; family Rhinophrynidae; genus Rhinophrynus; species Rhinophrynus dorsalis. Next base: position 113,594,658 of record CM074719.1, on the reverse strand, counting down.
CATAGGTCGATCTGAGTTAACGACCCATGACGTACTATGACTGTCATGGAATTCCGGGCTCCCCCCGCGGCTGCACGCCGTTCAGGGAGTCCGGAACCGGAATTTGAAGAAAAAAAATGCTACGTGGTCATTAAATGACCAAGACGGACGGTCATTAAGGGGTTAAGAAAAGTTAGTGAATTGGCTCCACAGACTAACATAGGAATTGGAGAAGAGATAAAATGGAGAAGTCATCTCCACTTTATAATCTTTTTATTACTGCCTAGTGAATCTCCCCCCAGACAGGGCTGGAATTATATCCCAGGCGCTCTTATGAAAGGCACCCTCGATGCCCTTGGCTGCACACATATCCACATACCCAGCCTTAGCATAACCCCACCCCCACTACTATCCACTGTTTCCTTGCACATAAAATACCACTGACATATAATAAGCAAGAAAGAAAAAAGGATTAACCTCACTGAGTTGCTAGAGAGATATCCAACACATGACTCCACAATGAACTGTAGATATCTCTAAAAATCTGTAAAGATATAGAAAACCAGTGCTAGGACAAACACTCTGGATACACCCACAATTCAGAATGTGGGTGCGGCCAGCACAGTTAAGGCGCCACTCAAAATTTGCAGCTCTAGGCAGTAGCCTACTCTGTCTACTGGGAAATCCAGTCCTGACATAGGAATGGGAATTTTGGCCATACAGATTAGCCCAAGAACAGTACCAATTTTCCTTTGAACAAAAGGCCCATATATGTAATAATTTATGTGTTTCTGGTCAGCTGTACGCCCTGGGGTGGGGTAGGGCAGAGAATCAGGGCTGGAGATCTTCACAGGAGAGTGCAGAGGTGCTTAGCCCACTCCAGTGAAAAGCACCCCTCTCCAATCCTGCAAAAAATCTCTGCTGCAGCCATCCAGCCGGTCCTCTGAACTGCACAGCATGCCCAATCATACGGGAAAAGCCGTGCACCATTCGCTTGTATTATTTTCTTACATACGCACACAATTCACCAGTTCTTGCTTGGGAAAGGAAAAAAGGCATTACAAATGTATACTGCTAGAAACTATTACATCTCCTCTTCCTACAAGCCCTGACAGTAACATCCCTGTGAGATCTTGTTCAGGGTATGGAAACACATCCTCTGTTAACACCAATGTTCGGATCAGTGGCATCTCGCTCAGCTCTGTGGAGGCTGTCAAGGTACTGCATTGCCAAGGCTTTATTAGCCTTTTACACAACTCTATCTATTAAATAAAGAGAAAAAATTATGTAGATTTTACACAAAAGGACAAAACTACAACTAGGTACAATGTTAACATAGAGATAAAAAATGCATTATTTTTAATGCACTACAAATTATTATAATGTGACTGACACAGACAAGTATTTAGGCCTAAACCTAATAGATGCAGGACAGACACTTTGTATAAACAAGGGGGCTGGATGGGCTGGCCTGACGGTCATATTATGGCTTTGCCCTCCTGGAAGAATTTCTACGACACCCCTACTTTCAGCCTGTCTCTCAGAGAGCCGGTGCATGATTGATCACATTTACTGGTTCTTTAGGGTAAAAGTATCCCAGTCATCCTGGTCCTTAACCCTTTAGTGCCAGAGGGGTACGGAACGCATTGCTCAGTGCTAATCACATTGACCTATATTTATAAAAACAAACTGGAGTAATTCTGGAGTAAACCAACTGCAACATAGAGGACAAATAAATAGTCCTAAATTCCAGTGGATTTGAATTTAGATTTTTAACCCCTTAAATGCTAGAAAGATCTCCAATGTATTGTGTTGGTGTTAAAATAATTTTTGTTGGGTTTTTTTCCACCAAATTTTAACATTCAAGATGTTAAAAAGCCCATTTTAGTTTGGCTGGAATCATTATTTGTCCATGTCACAGTTTGTTTACTGTAGAATAACTCCAGTTTGCTTTTATAAATGAGGGCCCATTAGCTGCAATGTGGGTGCTGATATGGCTGTTATCTCCATGAATGACAACCTAAGCCAGTTAGCTGCAACTTTCTGGTGTTCATTTACCGAGTTGATCTACATGGGGGAGTAAGTGCTGTTTAAGTCACCTTATATGCACAGCTATGGACTGGCAAAAACTCATTTTGTGCATGTGTGTATTTAATTATTTAGGAGAATCTGACCCTTGCTTGATTCATTGCTCTTTTATCAGTTTGGAAACCCCCAGCTTAACTGCTGAAGTGCTAGAAGAGAGATCAACACATTGCTTTGCAATTCTTTATTCACAATTCAGGCACCCAAATGGTTAACAAAACGAAAAAGAAAAACCCAATCTCCAACTCTTCATCTCTACTGCCCCTCCCCCTTCCTTCCACATAATAACAGGAGTAGCTGACAAGGCAGCACAAAGGGAATAGCAAGATGAGGCCTGGGAGGGCTATGGCACCTGTCAGAAACCTAGTCCAAATGAAAGAGGCTTGTGTTTTCAATCGCTTGTAACTTGGCTTAACCGACCTGGTCACACTACATATGAACAGGACCTTACTAACAAAAAGACTTGGATCACCTGCTTTAACCCTTTAAAGACCAGTCCTTAAATGGTAACAAAAGATGCTGAATGTATAATTTAAGGTGAAAAGGTCATTACACAAAATTCCATTTGACAGCATCAGGGGAAGTGGATTGGTGGACCTCCAGCTGTTGTACTATAACTCCCATTGTCCCCAGCCAGTCAGCAGGTGGTTAAGAATAATGATAGTTGCAATCCAAGCGCTTGAGAGCCAACGATTGTCTACCCCTGGACTTTACTGTACAGAGCACTACCATAGGGGACAAATAAAAAAACACATCCTAAAAGGCTTCCTATGCATTGCTATGCAATGTGCTGGAGACTTCCAGGAGCCAATTGGTTAAAAGCCTCATTTAAATTAATTTTCATCTGGGGAAATAAGCATTTTCCCACTGTGCTGTAGCTGGTTTGCTTCAGATTCCCTTTGAACCCAGAGCTCCATATAGCTGTAGATTTCTCGCTTCCGTAACTATTAATATTAATTTCTTAGAACTGTCCCCCCCTTAGAATTATGGGAAAGATCTATTTTAAGTTTCACAATGACCATGTCTTGCCACAGGGGCTTCCGTTGTCTTACGCGTTCATTTAATGTGAAAGAGAATTACTAGTTTAACTGTTTGTGACTGATGAAAGTGCATTATCTTTTATTAACAACTACCTCAGGTGTTGCTATATTTTAACTCTGAGTGCCAGAATGGAAAGGAATTCCCTTCTCAAAGTGTTAAACAATAATGAGGGTATAGCATATGTTAAAGCTTTTATACTAGTTAATTGTCCCTGATCCCACCTCTGGGAGTAGAAACAATACTAACGTACAACCCGAATTTGTACAAGGCCATCATGAGTTTCTCTCCCCATCTGCTGCAAGAACTGAAACTGCCATGCCAGCCTCTTTCCTATTTGTTCTGGATATCATGTCCACAGAGGCAGACGTCAGGCGAGATTCACCAAGCAGTGATAAAGAGGTGATAAAGTGGAGATTACTTCTCCAGTGACATCACTTCTCCAATTTCTGTGTTATTCTATGGGGCCTATGCACCAAGATTTCTTCAACTTTGGCGATAATAGTGAGAAAGCTCCATAAAATAACATAGGAACTGGCACATCTCCTCTTTAGCACCACTTTATCACTGTTTAGTGAATCTCCCCCATTCTGTGTTGCAGGACTTGACCGCTCCAAACTCCTCTCACTTCCTAAGAAACCTCCAGTGGGAAGAGTTTGGGGTCACTGAGAAAGTACTAGGTCTGTCTCCATGTTATCCACTACTAATTAAACATTAATAAAATATTCAGAATTGAGTCATAATGGCCATTAAGATGTGTGTGTGTGTGGGGGGGGGGGGGGGGGGAGTTATTAACCCCTTAAGGACCAGCGGTCCTGGGACGTTTCCGTCCCATAAGTACCGCTTTGATCCTTGCCGACGTGCCGGTACACGTGACCTGTTGCATGTATCAGCACGCCGCTTTGTGGCCTGAAAGAGATCACTCCAGTCTTGGAGTGGTCAATTTTAGGCCCTATTTTTACTTATAGTGCTCCCAGTGGATCGCTGTAAGTAAAAAGCATGTGACTACTATGACTGTCATCTGTCCTTAAATATTTAAGGACCATGATGGTCATAGTACGTCATGTAGTCCTTAAGGGGTTAAGCGGAATTGATGTTCCCATAACCCTACAAGGACCAGAGGGATTTATACCCCACTGGCCCTTAACCCTTTGAGCGCCAGAGGAGTGTCCAACAGTCACCCCTCTGGCACTCAAAGGGTTAAGAAGATAAAGTGCACTCTTTGCTTAACAGCAAGTCAGATGAGATGTGCTAATCAAATCCCAGTTATTTTGGTACTCTCTCCCTTCTTATGTATAGATGTATAACTGGAAATGGAAACAAAATGGCGTGTTGGCAGCCTTGTGTGATTTTATTAGTTAAAACTTGCCAGTTTCCTCTCTCAATTTGTGATGCACTGAAACTCCTTAAGGAAAACCATGCTATTCTAACAGATCTGACTTTATGGTTTGTTTGCTTGAATTTCAAGAAAGCACCAGGTCTATAGACTTCTCATTCAGCATCTAGGGCCAGATTCTGCAAGCTAAAGAGGTGCAAATGTGGTGAAAACCAGCTGGCCACAGGGAACAAAAGAAAATTGAAATTGATTTACATGGGGCTTTTAAACCCTTGAACTGTCCACAGGTGACTCCAGAGCTCAAAGGATCAGTTCTGAAGATGAAAAGTCCAATGGGAGAACCTGTACACAGAGGTACAAGTTTATAATGCAGATATACTCAGAGATGGAGGCAGCAGAGGTTAACTAGTAAAAATACAGAGATTTAACATAATTAATTACCACACACTCGTTTGTTGCCCTTTCAGGCTAGGGTTACAAAGGCAACTGAAGTGGACCATGTATTAATCTAGAGGTAGATGAAACAGTCTGCTCCTGAAAACAGTTTGAGTGATGGCTGAAGGGTACAGTTGTATAGCTGGCTAATGCATTTGATTGCCATGTTCCCATACAAAAACTGTCCAGTTGCCAGCCCTTAAACCCAGTTATCCCATCTTCGATTAGATTCTTAATATTACTGTGCAGCCTACAGCTCTCATCCTTCTTCTAAAACTCCCATAGTTCACATCAGCCAATGTGCTATGGGTCAGTCAGTATGACTGCTGATAGTTAAGTGGTATATACCTCACAAACAATGTGGGTGCACTATATATATTATTTTCCTTTAAACCTCTGAGTTTTGGAGAGGTGTGAAACCCATTGCTTTGCAATAAGCTGCATAACTCACTGCCACTCAGAGTTAATTTTTTCCATCTTGTACAAACACTCAACAGCCAAATAGGAAACTATTTTCCATCTGTGCACATCAGTAGTAACAGTAATAAAAATGTATTAACCAGGTCAAACAATTCTGCTTAATTAACAGTGGAATACCACTGACAACAAACTGGCTATTGAATTATTTTGTGACAAATTATTTCAGAAATCTATCATTTTTAAGCCAAAGATCCTACACATCTCCACATGCTAGGGGCAGGAGTCATTTATAGGCCTGTATCCAGTGTTTTACCATCAAAAATTAACCATTTAAGGGCCAAGGTTGGTGGGAAAAGCATTGCTTCACAATGCTTTGTACATTCACTCTGGTCTTTTAAGGGTTAAGAGAAGTCTAAAAATATGAAGTTTGTGTTGCGGTATGGTTTACCAAAAGGACCTTAATGCTGTTCTGAGCCACCAAGCTCATACAGATCTAGACTGATGGCAGGTTAAACACCCTCTTTCAATAATCTTTTACCACATGGTAAGTTAATGTGTTGCTGTCTAGTGTGTCAAATACATAGGATTATAGAAGAATGGACAAGCACTGAAGCCATTTCTTTGAATGTAGTCTGTGTGCCATGCCTTGTTGGGTCCTCTGGAGCCTTTACAGGGTATCAGGAAACCAGCGGACCCAACAAGGCACGGCCTGCAGGCCTAGCTTCAAAGAAAGGGTGACATCGTTGGTCCGTTCTTCTACCTCCATTGCTCAATTACCAAGCTAAGAGGTGGTCAGACCAACACTGTAAGACACCCACTATGCTTACCATTTGATGAAGTTTGTTTGTAAACATTTCCATCCATTATCATAACCTTTAGGGTGGGGAAGCTATACAGCATAGAACTTTGCTGGTGACAGTCACAGAGCACCTTCACAAATGTACTAACATACACAACATTATGTAGTAAATATAACCCAATTTGACCATGGGTTTTATGAAAATTCTAGAATTAACCCTTTGAGTTTGAGTGGCAATGGAATATGTAAACGTGGCACTGAAATGGCCTTGGCATTGAAAAGTTAAAAAAAACAAAAAAAAAAACAAACGATATATGTATAAAGGGTGCACTCACTCCTCCTACTTACACCCTTGGCATTGCATCTTTACCCCTGTGAGTGCCAGAGGGGTACGGAATGCAATACAAAGTATTGCATTCCGTACCCCTCTGGAACTCAAAGGGTTAAATATGTAACACTATATAAACCAATACACGTGTTTCTGTACCGGAGACTTTAAAGGTTTTCAGCAGAGCAATGTAATAGCAACTTCTCTGGCATGCAAAGGTTTAACAACAATTTCACAACAGCTTCTTATCAATCATGATCTATTGTGGGCTTTGAGGTCCAGAGAAGAACAACAGTGTACTTGAATGGAATGGATAGAGAAATTGAACTATTTAACCCTTTGCATGCCAGAGTGGTACAGAATGCAATGCATGCATTCCATACCACTCTGGCACTCAAAGGGTTAACTGATCCTTCAATATCAGAAACCTCTTGCAGTCATTGTAAACCATTGCAGCACAGAATGGGTTATTATTGTGTGGTGGCCTTTTGAGCGTCATTTCAACCCATGTTTTTTCCGGCAACAATCAACATAAAGACACCGATCCACAGGAAACTAGGCTTTTATTAGCACTTCAAAGAATTGCTTGTTTTTCTTAAAATTAGCTCAGGCAAAGAAAGACAAAACAAGACGCAGGCTGTCTGAAATTGGTTCTCTAGTGATTGCACAGCAAAACATTACAGAAGGCTAAACATATTTCAGTAGAGGCAATGCTGAACAACTGAATATCCCTAGGCTTCAGACATACCACGAAGAAATGGAGTTATGCTGAATGCAGAGGAATCAAACAATAGACATTTTTTTAAATCTGAGATCTGTAGAATGAAAGGTTCTCTCAGTTTATGCTTTTCCCCCCATGGACAGAAGATTCAATATATTTCTCAGCCATCAACTCAATAGCCAAAACCAAGAATAATGCGTAAAGTCACCCACTGTAAAGAATATCACAAAAATCTAAATACTATAATTACATCCAACACAGATTACCTATTAAAAAACAATTTGCTATGCTATTGCTTTAGAGAAGTAGTTCATTAGGAGAAAGATCAGAGCTGTGTAAACGCTAGGCAATAACAATTTGTGATAGGTCTGACATCGCATGCCAAACACTCTTTAAAGGACCAGGATATTAATAAAGACATTCAGCTAGCAAAGGGGTGGGCAACCTGCTTCACCAACTGCTGCTGGTCTACATTTCCCATTATCTGGAGCAGGACGGCTGGGGATGCTGTGAGTTGTATGTGTATTAAGTGCACTGGCACTCGAAGGGTATACCAGAGAAAAAGGAAATCTGCACCCATGGTATAAAACAGAGAGTAGTTTATTTTCCACATAAATAGAAACACATCCAACTGCTCATATTAACAAGAAGCAGTGGTAAAAGACTGGAGACAAAGAGATGCACGCTCACTATGTGTAGTCTTACACATTTTATGCCAGCTGCACATGGGATTCGGGACTTGTAGTCTAGTATCAGCTGGAGAGAAAGAATAACCACCAGTCTTGAAAATTGCACTTTTGCAGCTCTATGCGCTCTGCTTAAAGAAGAACGGTCAACTCTCCAAGTACTCCTTTCTGTAGGGGTCTCCATCTTGAAAAGATTTGCATGATTATTCCTCCTAATCAATTTATTCTGCCGCTCTGGTGAAGAGAGATACGTTTTAATAGACTAAGAAGGTTGACGGGAACTTGTTATTACTTATGAATACTGTATTATGGAAGGAAGAGAACAAAGCTCTGCTGAGATTAGTTTCTTCAACTACTAAATTGAACACCTCAAACTAGTAAATGGATTGGATTGTGAAGGTCTTCAAAGTTAGGCAAGTCAATGCCTAGCAAAGTGTGGAGGCATCTCGCATCCAGAAGGCTAAGAAACAACCAATTTACAACTGGATAACCCTTTGAGTGCCAGAGGGGGTACACAACGCATTTCAAAGTAATGCATTGTGTACCCCTCTGGCACTCAGAGGTTTAAATATACCAATGACTTCTGCAGAATAAATGTTACAATGTTTGTCCTGCTAAAGGGACAGCAGAAACTATTTCCCTCAAGGATCCACATACCAGAAATGTTTTCAAATAAAGCTGCGTGCTTGGCATTTTCTAAATTACAATGTGTCTAATGATTTTACAAAAGTAGCCTTTTGATAATCTAAAAGAACAGTAACCCTTTATTTATACTTTACACATTCTGTAAGTACATAATACATTCAAACTGACCTGTTTTTTTGTCTATACATATGTCCCCAACAATGAGCTAACTGGACTTCTTTTGCTGCTGAGTTTTCTGGTCGATAGACCATCATAAAGGGATTTAATAAACTGTAAATTGTTCCAGTCTCTCTGCAGCGCTAAATGCTCTGTACACTGTCATTTTAACATGTTATTACTAAACCTGCTTCACATTCCCTGACAGAAAGCTCACTGCAAAGCAGATCCAGAGAGCTCATTGGCAAAGGCATAAATGTCAAACTATATACATAGTTGCAAAAGATGGAGAAGAAGAAAAAAAAAAAACATGAAGACTGATAAGTCTTATCTCTCAAACCTTTATTATTATTATTATTATTCTTTATTTATATAGCGCCAACTAATTCTGCAGCGCTGTACAATTGGGGAATAGACATACAGAGGTATTAAATAGTACAATCAGATGTGTAGAACAGGAGGATCAGAGGGCCCTGCTCGTGAGAGCTTACAGTCTAGAGAAAGGTAGGTTTGATACAGAAGGAGTAAGTGCTATTGTGTTTAAGTGCCTCCTGCCACATGAACTGCCGGTCAGTGGGTGGGTTTAAGAGGTATTCTCAAGCAAAGTTTCCCCTCCCGCCCCTTTTACCTAGTGTAAGCCATCTCTTCTCAGATGTGGAATCTAGTTGTAAGACCAGACAGATAACAGCAGGGGACAATCTTCTTAAAGTGAAAACGATGAAAGCCCTGCCCCCCCTTGACAGGATTTTCAGTTTTTTCCCTTATCTTCATTGAAGATTGTCCCTCTCTGCAATCTACCTGGGCACCTCCCTTCTGCTCTAGCTGAACAGTGTGACATCAGTAAAAGGGGCGGGAGGGGGACACTTTGTCATTGAATTACTCTTGAACTACAACTCTGACAGAATTTAAATAACACTCTCCAAAGTCCAAATACTATGATGATTAATTAGAGCTGCTTTTATTATGAAACATTACTATCCCTTTAAACTATGTTCAATTGGAAAATACCCAATTGCACACTTTAGATTAAGATTAAGCTTGAGATCAATTTTAATTACACTATCTTTCAGTAGATTCTCATAAACTATAGTTTGTTTGTTAAAAGTCCATTCAAAGCTGCCATTGTTCTGGGCCATGGTAATTAATAGCTATAGATCATCACCCAGTTATCCTTATACAACCAATACAAGGATATGACCACTGAAAATCTGATACAACATTTGTAATATAAACAATAATGCCGCTCTACTGCCATCTTTATCTTAAAGGAACAGTAACAACACATCATACCTGGAAACGTTCTAGCTCTCCACGTTTTTTTTTGTTTTTTTTTGTTTTTTTTAGAGTTAATTACCTGATTTTTATTGACAGTGGTTACTTTTTTGGCTTGGTGAGTTTCCAAAGTAACCCCATCAACATCCAAAGCCGTTAAGCCTACTTCCTGCCCATGTTACGATCACACCCACCTGTCTTCCCAAATCCGCCCACCCACATCATTTGGACACACTCATCCCTAGTCCATCATCTTAATCCAAGGGCTTGGGACAAGAAGGTTCTTAGGTATGCTTTATAAACCCCATCCCTTTACCTAAATCTAGGCAGAAATCTTAATGGGCACTGAGAATCCACTATGCTTGGAAAGACTCTCCCAAATGAATCTTCAATTAGTACTGTATGTCCATATACACAGACATCAATTTTATTTATTGTACAGCACTTCAACCCCCCCTTAGTAGATATCTTAAGGAAATCTTCACCAAAACAGGCCCTGCAACAAAGAGTCATGTCTGCATCCATTGGGAGGATATCAAGTACTAATCAAAGATGAATTCTGGAGACCACAGACATGAAGAATTGATGGACAGGCTGATAGTGTTAATATATCCCATTGGTGGGAAACAGTTGCTGCCAAACTACAATTACCATCATCCCCAGCCAGCAGCTGGCAAGAGTGCGAAATGGCAGTTGTAATGCCTCACATTGCCCACCACTGTTTTATCCCCTTGGAGTGCCAGATGGGTATGCAAGGCACTGGAAAGCAATCACTGCATACCCCCTGGAACTCAAAGGGTTAAAGACATCTCCAGTGTTTTACAAGACATACTCTGAAGAAGGCGACAACATTCACGGAAAAAAATAAATTCAAATACTTCAATTATTAGCTGAAATGATTTAAATCAATGTAAGCTGGTATTCAACGTTGTGCATCAGATTTTCACTGCGGAACAGTGAAATCGTTTTAGTAAGTGACACAAAATCAGGCTTATGTGATGAGTGAACAATGGATTCATACTTCCAGTGAAAAGAGAATCAGACTGTTCTATTAATAACGTAGATATGAACTGGCTGAGGTCATTATTTATAGTACAGTGTGAGAATTTATGGTTTTGTGACAAACAGATTTTCTATGCACACAAAAAAAAAATGGTTCTGCTTTATTAAAAATTGTAAGAAAAAATATCTGTTACATGACTGTGAAAGAAAAACCTCAAATTAATGACGTTGAAATACAATAAAACATTTACAAAAAAGCAGATCCATGCAAAGTCTAGCCAACGGTGTCCATTGCTTCGCATTGGAGACCTCTCTAGCGTTCAAAAGGATACATTTCCCATTTCAAATAATCCACTGGTTTTTTTTTTGAGCATCTGGCCATAAATATGCTCTAGACAAATAAATGGTTTTGTCAGACTTTGATTATTAGAGGCAAATACAGTTGCTGATACCTTTATTGGCTAACTAAGCAGATTTAGGATTCAAGACCTCTTCGGTCTCTTCCTCAGGCATTTTATACAGATAAATAAGAAAACCTCTCTTATATACAAATGCACATTGCATCGTCTAAAATGGAAATCCGATAAGAAAACTCAGTCCAGATTCTTTTGATCAGACAATTGCAGTCTTCCACTGAGGAGTTAGAGGGATTTACGATCTCAGTGGGTTTCAGAGTATTTTCTACCCAGCAGAGATATTCTCTGTGAATGTGCCAATTCCTGAAATTATGGGTATTCCATAGTTTCCTTCTTTGTGTATTTTTGGTAGCACGTAGAAGGAGCCTATTTTGGGATCTGCTGGTATTAGGGGCCTTATCTATTCTCCAATGTTGGAGGGCAGTTCTTGTATGATCCTATTAAGTTGTTTTGTATATTTTTTTGTGGGATCATCTTCGCATAGTATCTTTCATCAGAGAGTTGCCTATTTGCTTCTTGAACATAGTCCACAGTGTTCATAATAACAACAACTCCCCCTTGTCTGCAGGCTTAATAATAATATTCAAAGATCACCATAAGGGAAACCTGGTTTCATGCTTTACATTATTTGAATAGAGACGAGAATTTCTGTCACATTATCTCATTGTGGATTAACCTTTCCAACAGCCACTGAAAACGTAAATACCTCTAACTCCTGAGAGGAAGAGTGCAATTTACCACTGACTGTTCAAAAGAATCTGGACTGAGTTTTCTCACTGGATTTCCATTCTAAACAACGCAATGTGTATTTGTATATAAGACATATTTTCATATTTACCTGTATAACATGCTTGAGGAAGAGACCTAAAGTCTTGAAAGCTTGCATCCTAAATCTGCTTAGTTAGCCAATAAAGGTATCAAGGACTGTATTTGACTCCTTTATTTCTATGGCTAACATGGTACCAACTCTCATTTGATTATTAGGTATCTTGTTTTCTTGAGGGCTTGAAAGAATGCATTCAACATAATCAACTCCTAAATATATTGCACGCTCAAGTTAGTCTTTTAACCCTTTGAGTGCCAGTGGGCTATACAATGCATTTTGTACCCCTCTGGCACTCAGAGGGTTAAGGACCTGAAGGCTGCTTCATAACATGTTGCCCATCCCTCTTGTACGTAAAGGGTTACTCTTTAATTTTTTTATTATACAGAGAACAGCCAAACTTTGGCCTGTTAGTAGCCCTCCAGAACTAAGATGTGCAAGTCTGATATGGATCAACACATTGTGGTTCCAATTCAGGAAGCTAGAAAGGCACAAATCTGGAGCGAATCAACTGCACCGCAAGGGAGAAATTTGGCAAATACCTAATAATTTAAGCCTATGAGTGTCAGTGAGGTACCCAACACATTGCTTTGCAATGCATTGCATTCCTCTCTGGCTCACCAAAGGGTTAAACATGGCTTTTAACCACTTCAGTGCTGGAAAGTACCCCAACATACTGCAAAGCAACGTGATGAAGACCGCTACAGCATGCAGACTGTTAAAATCCCATTCAAATAATCTAAAAATGCAGTCTGCTCCAAGACTGCTGTAAATTCAGATTCATCTATACACCCCTTTATTTTCTGGGTGGAGACAGACCCATTATCCAAACTTCAGTGCATGGTGTACTTGTTATGGATACAACTGAATTTGTTTAACCCCTTAACAGCCAATGACGTTTCAGGACCCTCACAGTTTTTGTTACCTGAAGGACCAGTGACGATCCAGGCATGTCACGTATTTTGTGCTTACGGTGCTCCTGCGGGAGTGCTATAAACACTAGCAGGTGCTGAACTTGACCAGAGAGGTCTCTCTCAGACCCCTGCTCAGTGGGCTGATATATGTCATCAGTCACATGTGCGGCAAATCAACAAGGATCAAAGTGTCCTTAAGAGAAGCTCACTTAAAAGAGAAGAGATGTTAATTTAATTAAATTTGTTTACTCAAACTGCTTTCCATTGTAGCTTTTTCCTTTAGACGTTAGACATTTCCCTCTCTTAGTGTTGATGCTGATGACAGACGTCCCAAGTGTTTGGTTTATGTGAAGAAAAAAAAAATTATATATATCTCAATATATAAATAAATTATATATATATATATATATATATATATATATATATATATATATATATATATATATATATATATATATATATATATATATATTTTTTTTTTTTTTTTACCACATAAACCAAACACTTGGGACGTGTGTCATCAGCATCAAAACTAAGAAAGGGAAATGTCTAAATGAAGGGGGAATGTCTTATAAGAATAAGTGACTCAATTTAATTAAATTAGTAGCAAGAGAGTTATATAGGAAGTGGCTTTTTAACCCATTGAGTGTCAGAGGGTTACCCCTCTGGCATTCAAAGGGTTAACTAAAGAAGGTTGTTTAAACATCTAAGAAAACCAGGGCCCATATTTATAAAAGAAGTTATTCTGGCCTAAATAAACTGCACTACACGGGTCAGAAAAAAAGATTTCTAAATCCCCATGCACTTGGAGAGAGCGTTTAACTCCTTGAATGCCAGATAAGTATCCAATAAATGCATTGGAAACCTCTCTTGCATTGAAGGTGTTAAAAGCCCAATATAATTTAACCTGGAATTTGTATTTGTTCCCTGCTGGTTTACTCCAGAATAACATCAGCTTTTATAAACATGTGCCCAAGTACACAGAGCTTAGAATTCTCCCTCAACAGCGGCCCTGCTGATGTCTGTAAAGTGCAAAGCTGTGCTGAATTAGGTGCAAGTGCTAATCCTATCACAAAATGGTGGACATTGTAGAGACTCCCACTTGTAAAAATAAATTCACAAAAAAGTGCAAAACGTTGCTAATTCTGGAAAAGCATTCGAGATTAAAGAAAAATTAGCTGCTAAATATTTTGCCACCAAGCGTACACTGTAAATAGTGACTGCACACGTTTCTTGCATTCCGCCCTAATTATTGTATTGAGCTACTGTAGCTGTAAGTGCTGTGGCAGCCCTAATGCTTTTTACCTTGTGAAGCTCTCAAAAATAGGATTTTAGTCTTACCTGTTAAATTCTTTTCTCGTTGTCCATATAGCTTACAGGTGCCATTGGGGTAGAGTCAACTCCTCTTACTAGGCTGGAACAATTCTTCAAGAAGTGCAAGGTGCAGCCTCCCCCTCCTCCTAGCAGGCTACCTAGCCACTCCCCTCTAGCTAGATTTGTGACACTAACCCTACTGAGCTAGATAGTGACTCCTGTGAGCACAGACCCAATAGGACTCCCACATCCAGCCACAGGAACCAAGCATGGTCACTTTAACTGGGTGGGAGACCTGTAAGCTATATGGACTAAGAGGAAAGGATTTAACAGGTAAGACTAAAATCCTGTTTTCCGTGTCGTCCAGTATAGCTTACAGGTACACCATGAGGATGTACCAACATTAAGATCCCAGGGTGGGAAGAGAAGTAAAAGACCAATCGCCGGTTCCCATGATACCAGAGTTCCCAAGGGACTATCCAGGACACAGAACAACCCAAACTAACAAAGTGTCAATGGACACTGAATAACAGTAGCACAGCACACAAAACAAGTGCCAACAGGGCTCAAACAGTTAAAGAGCTATAAGGAACAGGAAAGTAAAGTCCTAGACAGGCAATACTGCCAGCAGGATTTTCCTGCCAAAGCTGGCTTCAGCCGAAGCCAGGGCATCAACACAGTAATGTTTGGCAAAAAAAGTGTGCAGAGAGGACCAAGTGGCTGCCTTACACAGCTGATCAGCAGAGGCCTGATTCTTGGAGGCCCCAACAGACCTAGTGGAGTGTACAGTGATTCAAAAAGGAACAGGTTTTCCTCTGAGCTCATAAGCCTTGCGAATGGCAGATTTAATCGAAGATGCAATAGTCACCTTGGATGCCACTTTACCAGCCCTGGGACCCTCAGGGATGACAAAAAAATGTATCAGTCTGACGAACAGACTCAGTGCAGTGCACATAGAACTTAAGGCAATGCACAATATCCAACAAGTGGAGATCCCTCTCCTTGTCAGATGTAGGTTCAGGGCAAAAGGAAGGCACAACAATCTGCTGACTGATGTGGAACTCATAGACCACCTTAGGAATAAATTACTGGGAGGTACCGAGAACAGCCTTATCCTTGTGAAACACCAGGAAAGGTGGTTTGCAGGACAAGGCCTGCAACTCAGCAACTCTACTGACAGAGAAACCAGCCAAAACAAAAGCCATCTTCCACATCAAAAGACGCAAGGGAACGGTAGCCAAGAACTAGAAGGGAGGCCACTACAAAACACCCAAAACAAATCAAGGCCCCACTGAAGAACAAAAAACCCAAAACCAATCAAGGTCCCACAGAAGAGTGGGAGCTTTATAGGCAAGGAAAGCATGGGAGACCCCTTGAAAGAAAACCTTGACACAGGCAAGGTGGCAATACGACTCTGAAAAAAGAGAGTGGAGGTCTGAACCATCAAGGAAATAAGGCTAAGGCCCTTGTTCACACCGTCCTGCAAAAAAAAACAGGATAGCCGGGAGATCAAAAGATGAAACACTTGTGAAAACAGATCCCTGTCCACACATCAACCATGGAAAATAGACCAAACCCTGTGGTAGGCCTTCGAAGACACAGGTTTCCTAGCGGAAATTACCTCTGGAGAAAAACCTTTCCATCTCAATGCGGAGGTTTCAACAGCCAGGCTATCTAAACCAGCTTATCCACATCCTCCTTCCACAGATAACCTTGCAGAAGGAGTTCCGGTCTGTGTGGCAGAGAAAACGGTCCCTGAGCTGATAAGGCCAACAGTTCGGGAAACCAAGATGGTCTGGGCCAATAGGGTGCTATTAGGATAACGGAGGCGTTGTCCATCCAAATCTTCCATAGGACCCTGGACAGCAGAGGAAGTGGAGGGAAGATGTAGGCCAGATGAAATCTCCAAGGGATCGACAGAGCATCCTCTGCAAATGCCAGAGAATCCGGCCATCGTGAGCAGAACTTCTGAACCTTCTGGTTGTCCCTTGGGGCCATCAGGTCTATGCAAGGAAGACCTCACTTCTGTACCAGGAGGTTGAACACTTCTGGGTGAAGTTCCCACTCTCTGGGATCCACTGTGTGTCGACTAATGAAGTTGGAGATGACGTTTTCTACACCTGGGATGTGTACGGCAGAGATAGCAGGCACGTTGTCTTCTGCCCAAACCAAGATAACATTAACCTCGAACCAAGCCGCCAGGCTTCTTGTGCCTCCTTATTTGTTGAAGTAAGAGAAGGCTGAGGAGTTGTCTGACTGGACTCAGACCGGGAACTGACCTAGGTGAGAGGACCAATACCTCAGCACATGAGATATCGCTCTGAGCTCCAAGATGTTGATGGGAAGAAGTGTCTCCTCCAAAGACCAGTGACCCTGAACACGCAGGTGACCCAAGACTGCACCCCCAACTGAGTAAGCTGGCGGCCGTCGTCATAATGGTCCAGTATGGAATCACAAATGGTCTGCCTTTCCTCAGTTTGGAGAGGTCCAGCCACCAGTAAAAGGGTCCGTCTCCCTTCCACAGGAAGGGAGATAGGGTGATCCAAAAGATTTGTGTTTCCACTGCAAACATGGATCACAAACCTCTGAAGTTCTCTGGCATGGGCCATGGCAAAAGTAACAGCTTCTATGGTAGATAATATCTTCCCCACCAGAGAGGAGAACTTCCCTGCCTGAGCAGATTCCCATGCCAGGGTAGACACCTTGGAGGTGAGCTGATGAATCAAATCCTCCACCATACTCTGCAGAGTGTCAAACCGGAGGCCCAGGAACACCAGATCCTGGGAGGGAACCGGAGCAGACCTGTCCATATACAGGATCCAACCATGTTGGAGGAGGATATGAGCACACTCTTGAGCATGGTGCTCCAGAAGGTCCCTGGAAAGTGTCTTCAGGAGAAGGTCATCCATGTATAGCATCACCTGGATCCTCCTGGTATGCAGGAAGGCAATTAGCGCACCCAGACCTCGACTGAACAACTGAGGGGCAGTTGTGAGCCTGAACGGGAGAGCAGTTAATTGGAAGTGTCCAAAGTGGCAGGCAAACCTGAGGTACTGCTGACTTTCCGGATGCACAGGAATGTGTAGGTATGCATCCTGAAGGTCCAAAGATACCAGGAAATCCCCTCGGACACATTGCGGTAATGACCAAACGCAGTGACTCCATCTTGTAGTGGGTCTTGGCCACAGGATAGGGCGTCAGCCAGCATCCTTCTTGGGAACAAAGAGGTTTGAGTAGAAACATGAACCTTCCTCCTGCTAAGAGACCGGTACCAGAACTCCTTTGTCCAAGAGAGACTGTACCGCCCCATTGAAAAGCCTGAGCTTTCCTGACCCTGAGAGAAGCGAGAAGGGAAGAACCTGAAGGGGGGTAGGGATTTGATGGGAATCCTGTGACCTTCTGAAACCACCTGTAATACCCACTGAACCGCAACAAAGCCTGTCCAAACACTCAAAAAGTGTTGTAGGCGAGACCCCACTGGTCATGGACCAGGGTTCGGTGAGTCATGCCTAAGAAGGTTAAGTGGATTTGGGTTTGGTGGAGGTATGTTTTGACATCCACTGCTGTTTAGGCTTAGGGGTGGAAAGCGGGGCCTGAAGCGCCACCAAGTTCACCCTAAATGCTTTGCCATGTTTCTGACGAAAAAGACAATTACTTTTCCCCTGAGGATTGTGTTTGTGAACCTGAGGCAACAATGCGCTCTTACCCCCAGTGGCTTCACTGATGAGTGTCTTCAGTTCAGGGCCAATAAGAGAGGTACCCTGAAAGGGAAGAGAAGTCAGTGATATCTTAGAGATCAAGTCAGCAGACCACAGCATGCGCCTAGCAGACACAGAAAAGGCTGAGGCCTTAGCTTCAAGCCTAACAGCATCAAAGAGCGTGTCAGTAACGTGGTGCTACGCCTCAGAAATGTGGGCCAAAAGGGATAAAAGGTCACCTTTTATGGCACCCATGTGGACAGCAGCAGTCAGCTGTTAATTCCAAACAACAATGGCCCTACTGTCCTAGGCAGAAGCCAAAATGGGTCTCAAGGATGCACCAATGGCAGTGAAATTAGCATTCAACACAGCTTCAAACTTTCGGTCAGTCAAGTTCTTAAGAGCTGAAGCATCCGCAACTGCCAAAGCAGTGGATTTAGAGAACCTGGAAAGTGGAGAATCAACCTGTGGAGGAGTAGGCCATTGAGCAAAGGCAGCTCCAGAAAAGGGATAAAACTTAGAGAATCTCTTCGACAAAGCCAGATGCTTGTCAGGAGTTTTCCACTCATCCAGAGTAATCTGATCCAGAGTGGGATTAGGGGGAAAAAGACAGTACAGGACTTCTTGTACCTCTGATAGAAGTCAGAAGTAACCTGAGGCTCTATAGTAGATCATGTCACAGATGACGTTAGGAGGCTTCACTCGGTCCCGTCCATTCCTACCTGGAAGTTCGGGTAGGATAGAGGGGAAAGGAGAAGCTCTGCTTCTCCTTTGTACATACTGATCTCCCAGCACAATCGTCTGGGAGATCAATAACTGGGGGGGCATGAGGAGTGATTTTCATGCCCCCCCATGAGTGCCAGGGACAATTTCATCCAAAATGCGGCCACTGCAAGCCAGTTATACCGGCTTATACTGTGACCGTATTTTAAATGTACAAAGTACAAGCTTGGCACAGCAGGTACAGCTGTCCAATCTCGTACGTTGTAAATAGCTGGCACTCTAGGGGTTAAATTCCATGTTGTCAAAATATTTGCTGTTTATATATATATAAAGAAAAAAGTTGCTCTAAGGCGGCCAGAAATGGACCTGCATTCAGACTGCCCCCAGCACCAGCACTGAAGGGGTTAATAACCCCAACTATTGCTTTATTTAATTTGTATGTGTGTCTGCTCTCTGCTTCTCTCTCCCTTACTTTAACAGTAAGGAAGAGAGGGGCACATGGCAGACACAAAAGCAGTGTGTCAAGCACACTGCCTGTTTGAATGAAAATGCTGGTACATGTGACCGCTCCTCGAGCCATCGCGTGTACCAGCAGAAGAAACACTGACTGAAATAGAGTGCTTAGTTTCAGCAGAATTATAGCAGCACACCTCCATGCACTCTGCTATCATTTAACCCATAATGTGCCAGGACAGTCATGGGTCCTTAAGGGAAGTTTACCCATGATGGCCCTGGCACATCATGGGTCGTTCACGGGTTAAAGGGACAGCAATGTCCCATAAAAAACTCTACTAGTTTTGTAGATGCATTTGATCTCCGTTTTAGTGTATTACTAGAAGTTTCAGTTGTCCTTCAGGTAATTGAAACTCATGGTTTTCTGTCAGGTGTGTCTTCAATAAAGATCACTATATACAATTCAATATCATGATCTGACTGCTTATGAAGGATATCTACCAAGGTAAATGCTTTAACCCTTTGAGTGAGAAGTATCTAGTGCATTGCAGTGCAATGCATTGGATGCCTTTCCGGCACGCAAAGAGTTAAACAAATAAAGTACCATTTATTATGGAAAAGTTTCCCTTTAACCCTTTGAATTCCTGGGGAATACGCAATGCAGTCACACACACGTGTTGATCTCAGTTACATAAAAAAAAAACAACTGGCATTTGGGAAAGCAAGCATACAAAATGTGAGTCTTCTGAGGACGAATAACAGTACAATGGCCTGTTCTACAGCTAGTTACAAAATGTAAGAGGTTGTCCCTAAGAATGTAGGGCAATCCAGATGTGGACCACTTGCTCTCAGTGCCTAGGGAATCCAGCTGCACCTCCCAGACAAGGCCCAACAAGTCCGAAATGTTAGGGTGACCATGTGTCCCAGAATGCCCGGGACTGTCCCTTATTGGAGGTCTGTTCCCCGTGACACCCCCCACACACACACTGGGACAACAAAGACTCCTGGAATGGAGAACAAAGCTGGCACCCACAGCACAAACAATTTCTGAGGCCACACAATATCAGTGACAGAGCCTACATATCGCAGCACGCACCACCACCAGCCAATGAAATGTATTTGCTATTTGGTCCTCATTGGCTGGCTGAGCCAGCCAATGAGGACCATACAGCAAATACATTTCATTGGCTGGTGCATGTGAGACAGCTGGTATGGCGGCTGTACACTGGCACTGCGACTTATGGATGTGAGTGTCTGTCACAAGAGGCAGTCAGAGCGTGGTTACACACAAGTAAAGCACAAGCTCCACTCCAAACTGAGTGAGTTCCAGTCCCAGAA
Source organism: Rhinophrynus dorsalis (assembly GCA_037306005.1). Lineage (NCBI taxonomy): Eukaryota > Metazoa > Chordata > Amphibia > Anura > Rhinophrynidae > Rhinophrynus > Rhinophrynus dorsalis. Next base: position 113,574,077 of record CM074719.1, on the reverse strand, counting down.
CTGCTGGTGCCGACTCCCCATTCTGAGAATAAGTCAAAGTCTATATAGAAGCATCTTCTCAATGTGTTGCACATATCTCTCTCTCTTGTGCACGCAAATGGTTAATTTCATTAATTTCTGTTTTTGAAGGATGCATATAGTTTTTGGTTAGTTTCATATGTGCTTATTTTTTAACCCCGAGTACATCCCCATCTGACACTAGCACACAATACTACTAACTATATATAATCATAAAATACGCTTCTGGGCAAGTTTAGGTCAGATACATATCTCAAACGGTCTTAAAAGTCAAAGCCAGCCTGTAGAGATAACCCTTTGAGTGCCAGTGTCAGAGGGGGATGCATGTATGAAATTAACAAAAAAGTAATTGTTCAAAAACAGAAATTAATTAAATTAACCATGTGCTTGCACACCAGAGAGATCTGTGCAACCCATTGAGAAGCAAAAGTGTTTTACTTGTATATACATCCCTTTGGTGCATAAGTGGAACTGAACTACCCTTTTGGGCGGGATTAGTTTAATTTGTACGTGGAAATTTCTCCTCTGTAATGGCACTAGAGAGCTAAAACGTGATGCTTCCGAGTGGTGACTAAGCCGCAGAGTACCTCTCACATTTTGTATGCTCATTTGGGAAGGCAGCCTCAGGAAGGTCTGATAAAGACTAATTTAATTGGTAGCAGGAAAGCTATAAAATTCTCAGTTACTGAGGTATGAGGCGAAGGTTGAACTTGATGGACTTGTGTCTTTTTTCAACCTAATTTACTATGTTACTATAAAAGGAATAGTATTGTTACTGGCTACCATTTTGAAGTTTAGTAAATCCCTGCAATGCGGGTAAATTAAAGGTCAAATGGACAAGTACTCAAAATAAAATGTAAATCCCCACCCACTTTTTGCAGTATTTGAACTTGTGTCTACCAAAATGCAAGTGACATTCTTGTCTGGAAGCTCTATGGGAAGTGACAGGGCATTTCAGTTCCAGGATGCTGGTAAGACCTCAGAGATCCTTTGGCCTGTGCTGATAGACCTCCAGCTACCGTGGGGATGAAGGAAGCGATATCAACGCTAACCAATAGACCTGATCTTGAAATGAACTTATACCCAGCATATATTTCTCAGTAGTAACCAGAGGTTGCGCTTCTGGTTCCTCCTTGCTTGTTGCATTGTCTGAATGGACGTGGACTGGATATCCACCTAGATGAAAGGTCCAGTACCTCAGAGCATTGAGAATTGCTCCGAGTTCCCCAATTGTTGATGGGAAGGAGGGCTTCCTCTGCCGACCCACGACCCTGAACACCCAGGATAGCTCCCCAGCTGAACAGGCTGGCATCTGTCAGGAGTATGGTCAAATACGGAATCACAAATGGTCTCCCTTTCCTAAAGTTGGAGCTATCCAGCCACCAATGAAGAGCTAGCCCATTCCATGTAGAATGTCACTTGGGCTGCTGCCCCTACCTCCTCAGTGCATCCCTGGCGTAGGATCCTCCACACATGTAACAACAAAAAGAGGGTGCATGCTCCTCTAAGTGCAGAAGTCTTTCTTATGTAAAACCACCAGCTCTGTGCGTTAAACACCTCTATTGGAATGTTACTCTCCAGAGGCTGCTATCTGCCTCTTAGTCTGTGGGCATTCAGTGGTTTCACCCCAGTGCAGGGTCTCTCTCGATCCTATCGCAGGTTCCCACCACACTCCTCCAGGACAGATCCTCCCCAAAAATGTATCCGATCAACAGCGTCCCCCTATCTGTGGACTATATCGCCACAGGTTGGTTTTATCTTGGGAACTGAGCCATAGATCTACAGGGAGAATGTACTTTTTGTGGTTTATATCTTTGGATGTCAGAGGAGTGTCTAAAACAATGCGTTGGCACCTTATCTGCTACTGAAAGGGTTAAAGAGGGGTAGTCTGAAATGCATTACCTATAGATAAAAATGCATGTGGTTAAATGAGCCAAACGTAATTTTAAGTGACAGGTTCATTTGAAGAGCACAGACATACCAAAGCTGGCCTTTACAGACAACAGGAATGTCCCCAAGGCAAAAATGAATCAAATACACAAAGATTTTATGAGGAAAGATTTATTTTGTTTCAGACTTTCAAAAAAAGATAGAACACAACAGGTATATTAACCAAGAATAAACAAACTGGAAATAAACAAGGAAATAAACATAATACAATTACAAAAAAAAAAAAAAAAAATCTGTTCTATATGTGTGTGAATAGAAAAATTAAGCTTCAATGTCAAAATAAAATCAAGTGCAGCCCCCTGGAGGAAAATATATGACGCACTCAAATGGGCAGGATGGGAGTAGTACTGATGCATTCTAAACACACAAACACATGTCAGATCTAGGGAGATTTGTTCTGCGTACCCACAGATTTTGAAAGCCATTAACAGAAAGCAGCATTTTACATCTCTGTATTCCATGCAGTGTCTCAGATACAGACTTGTTTATTTTTGGGAAGGGGGTGGGGGAGGAATTTGACCTTACATATTTCCAGTGATAGGTGAATTATTTTGCATGTGAATCCATTTATTAACCCTTTGAGTGCCAAAGAGGTATCAAATACAATGCAATGCTTTCATATCTCTCTGGCAGTCAAAGGGTATAAAAATTAAATAAAAACAATCTCTTAACCCTTTAGGGAGATTTACTACGAAGAACTGGAGTAATTCTGGAACAAACCACCTGCATCACAGGGGGCAAATAAACATTCCCATGTATTTAAAAAAAAGGGATCTTGTAACATAACCACGAGCTGGAGACACCGCTAGGATTCAAGGGATTAATCCTTTGAGTGTCAGAGAGGGTACGCAACGCATTGCAAAGCAATGCGCTGTGTCTCCCTCTTTCAGTCAAATGGGTAAAAATCCAAATTAAGTTAATGGAAATGTTGAGAATGTGTATTCTTCCCCCCTAGCACAATCAGTTTACTCCATATGTCCTCCAATTTTCTTTAGACACCAGCCGCAGAGCGCCAGACACCAGCCGCAGAGCGCCAGACACCAGCCGCAGAGCGCCAGACACCAGCCGCCCCTCTAGAACACAAAGGGGGGGGGGATATGTTCAAAAGAAGAGAGTAGGAGTTCTGGAGCAAAACAATTGCACTATAGAGGAGAACTAAACAATCCCACTGATGTAAATTGGGATTTTAACCCCTTGAATGGTAGAGAGGTCTTACAATGCAAAGTGACTTTGGGAATTGATCCAGTTTTCAGCCACAACGGTTGGCTGCCCTCTCTGCCTCTGGTTTCTTACTCTGAACACTTAGGGCCGTATGTTCAAAAGAAAAGTGCAGACGTTCTGGGGCAAACCCTTATAGAGGAGAACTATACATGCCAAAATGTATCACTGATTTAAATGGGGATTTTAACTCCTTGCTAGAAAGATCTTCCAATGCATTGCTTTGCATATTGTTTGAGACCTCTAGGATTCAAGGGGTTAAAAAGTACATTTAATTCAATTGGTAATCTTATTTGTTCTCTTTGGAGTGGTTGGTTTGTGCCAGAATTGCCCTAGTTCTTCATAACCCTTTGAGTGCCAGAGAAGTATCCAATGCATTGTGTTAGAATGCTATGAATGCCTCACTGGGTTAATGCATCAGTCTCCAATGTGCCAGACAGGAAGCAAGCCTGTCATTTGTGCATTTTGTTCCAATTAAGCCAAGATGATGACAGATGCCGAAATAAGCTATGAGTGTATGTGACAGCAATAATGACAACTAGACTCATACACAACACATGGTTGTGGAGGGCAACCTCAGTGATCAACATAAAACCTTTCCCTTGTGGCAAGTTATAAAACTAACAAGATGTGTATCAATGACACACAGAACTGATGGTATGCTGCTGAAAATAATGTTGAACTAAACGATCTCTGTAAAGAGTAAGTGGCTCCATTTATTTAACAATGGATGTATGCTTCATAAAGCATGTCTGTGTACTTTTTTTTGCATCGGAAAGCTTGTAGTCTACATCTAAAAGGAAAGGTATTTGTCAGTCTGTGTTTTTACAATGTTTCACTTAATGTGGGTGGGGCTTCTAATCCAATTTTTCATTCTGTGTTGATGATGCCTTTGAATTTATTTATAGACAGCAATTTGAAGTCCACATCTAGTTCATACCTCCTTTCAATAGGCAACTACAGTTACTATGCAAAATATATTATATTATATATATATATATATATATATATATATATATATATATATATATATATATATATATATATATATATAAATCTGTATGGAAAACCGATAGCAGGAGTATTTTGTTTATTTGAGTGCAGATTAATTTTACAGCATTGTGCTATATATATGTCCCATTTCTTGATGCTCCAGGAGCACACATTGTGTCTATATGGCAGTACAGAGAGCAATGGATGACAAATTAGGAGTACCTAAATGGCAGCATACCAGGCACAGACTGCAGATGACACCCAATCAATTTAACCCCTTAACGACAACTGACGTTTAACTGGGCAGGAAGAATTCTAGAAGTGAATGCAGGGGGTGGAGCCTACCTTCCCTCCTTGGCTGCAGCTAGCCAATCAGCTCCATTAAGATTTGTTCTTTGGTGAAGACAACACCAGGCTATGAACAGTTCTGCTATAGTTTTAGCTATTTTTTTTTATTTTTCTGTTAGATATGGAATTAGGCGGATTACCATAACTGACAATGCCCTTAGATGTGGCTAGCTCAGTATCCAGCAGCTTTTTGTGGATCTTAAGCCCTGGGGGGAAAATCTTGGGTACAAGTTATTTCCTCAGGAGTTACCCACCGAGTCTTCTACTTGATACATGGTTATCTGAAGACTAAAGATCTGCAGGAAAGGTGAGCAACCCTTTGTGGGACATGTGGACCTGCAGCACTCAATGTCCCTCCACACAGGGGTTTTCCTTTGGAGTTCCTATTGCACACTCCTGCACTCATTGGGTCTATCCGTATGTCTGTTGGGTGTTTTGGAGCAAGTTTCTATGGTAACTTAACCCTTTAGCTGCTGGTTTTGCATCTTCTGGGGGTTTATTGGCACTTTCCCCCTACTGGGTTCAGTGTTTTTTTGGGGTCTGCTAACATGTTCTAGTGATGTTTCATGTAATTTTAATTCAGTTTCAACTTTGCAAAATGTGTGTTCCGCACCTTTAAGACGCGCTTTACCACCACTGCTCCATTCACTTCTATGGGACTGTACAGTTTGGGACATATCTCTGCAACCGCTCAAAGTAGCGACTTCAGAGATGGCTCATTTTAATTGTCTGCCCTTGCTCTGTCATCCGGTTAACATTTTGTGTGTGTTGGGGGGCTCAGGGCACTTCAGGCACTGTTTGTGTCCCTTTTCTGGGAAAACTACATTTCCCATGAGCGCTTGTTTCACGCTCTTGTTTCTGATTGGCTCCCGCCATGGCATCCATTTTGTGCCTTTTCCTGAATGAGTATCCTATGCAGGGCTTGGACTCTCCTTCTCCCCTATGCAGATTAACCCTTTGCCTGCCAGATAAGTGCATTTTAGCGATTTCTGGGGTGAAATTTTAATCTAACACACTGTATTTGGGTGATTCCTTATACTTTAAACGCTTTGACACTGCGAGAATGTCTAATCCGTTAGAGCTTGGGGCCAGACCTAAGACTAAGGATGCTGGGATCTCTGTGTCCCATATTTTGCATTGCTCCTCATGTCATTCAGGGTTACCTAGAGAATTCTCAGGTCATTTATGCCCAGAATGTTCTGATGTCCCTGAGTCTCTCCCAGGGACCTCCAGCTATGAATTAGAGCCAGTTTGGGTGAAAGAGTTCAAGGCTGCTACAGAGCCGTCTTAACTACCCTAAACATTCCCTTAGTTCAGGAGGTTTCTTCGTATCCCCCTGATGTATTTCAGGAGCCTAAAAGGCCCTATACTTGTTTTTCCACCTAGCCCCACTCTTGACAGCCTTGTGAATGATGAGTGGAAGTCTCCGGACAGGAAACCTTCTGTTTCCAAGAAATTTGCCAATCTCTACCCCCAGTCTGAGGTGGCGCTTGCTCAGTGGGTTCATCCCCCCAAAGTGGATGCTCCTGTCTCCACTGCCTTGCCAGTTTGCTGCTGCTTCCACTCTGAAAGACTGGACTAACAAGAAACTTGAGGTCTCCCTCAAGTCCATTCTTGCCACTACTGGTACTGCCATACGTCCAGCGTTCGCTGCGGCATGGGTGAACCGGGCCATTGCGGTATGGACTGAACAGCTCACCCTGGCTATCCGTCACGGTGCTCCTACTTCGGAAATGTTGCGGCTTCTTGCCAACATTTCTGAGGCCCAGCACTAGGTTTCTGCTGCCTTATTTGATGCCATCCGTTTGGTGGCAAGGGTTTCCACCATGTCTGTGGTTGCCAGACGAGCTCTTAGGCTCAAGATCTGGTCTGCTGACACTGCTTCCAAGAAAGCTTTGCTCTCATTGCCTTTTCAAGGCACCTCTTTGTTTGGACCAGATCTTAAGCATCTGCTTAGTGAGGCCACAGGGGGCAAGAGTACCCTTCTTCCTATGGTCCCAAGGAGGAAGACGCCTCTCAAGCGTAATCGTCTTTTTTGTTCCATCCAGACTGAGACACTTCCACCAAACCAGGAGGTTCCCTCAGCTCTGCTTTCCTCCTCCAAGCCTTCTTCAGCATGACTCGCCGAACCCAGGTCCCCACTTGGCTGTGGGTGGCCGTCTGCGTCACTACCACAGCACCTGGGAGGATTCAGTGGCGGACAAGTGAATTTTACAGTGGGGGCGGAAGGATACAGGATCCCTTTTGCCTCTCTTCCTCCCTTTCGGTTTTTCCCCTCTCATACCCCTCAGAACGTAGAGATACACCGTCTGTTCAATGGCACTATCCAGGCCCTCCTGGACAAGGATGTTCTGGAACCTGTTCCAATTCGAGACAGAGGTATGAGTTTTTACTCAAACCTCTTTGTGGTCTCCAAGAAGGACGGCGGTTGTCGTCCCATTTTGGATTTGAAGGATCTCAATTCCTTTGTGATCACCAGGAGTCCCTATGGACGGTGATTGCTGCTATGTCCCTGGGGGAATTCCTTACCTCTCTGGATCTTCAGGACGCGTATCTACACATCGCCATTCATCCAGAGAGTCGGCAGTATCTCAGATTTGCCTGCGACCAAGGGTATTTTTAGTTTTCAGCTGGAGTAGACAATGTCATGGAAGACTTCCTCAGTCAACACATGGTGGACAGCGGAGAGTGGGAACTGAACCCAGAGGTGTTCACCCTCATTGTTCAGAAGTGGGGTCTTCCTTGCATCGACCTGATGGCAACAAGACACAATCGGAAGGTTCTGAGGTTCTGCTCTCGCTGGAGGGATCCTCTAGCTCTAACGGTGGATGCCATGTCCATTCCTTGGTTATTTCCTCTGGTTTACATCTTTCCTCCCCTTACCATGTTGCACAGGGTGTTATGGAAATTGAGACTGGAGCACTGTCCAGTCATTCTGATTGCTCAGTACTGGCCTCGACAGGCTTGGTTTCCGGAGCTTCTGGATCTGTCAGTGGCGGAGCCATTCCGGCTCCCTTGCCGTCTAGATCTTCTTCTCTAGGGTTACCTGCGGAAGGAGGATGTTCATCATCTAGCTTCCCAGCTTAGAAATTGAATCCTCAATATTAAAGAAGAAAGGTTTTTCTTCTGGTGTGGTGGCTACCTTATGCTGATAGGGACCTTTCTCAGAAATTTGATCTGCCTAAGGTCCTGGCTTTCTTGCAGGACGGTATGGATAAGGGCCTCTGTTTGAGCTCCCTTAAGGTTCAGACTTCTGCTCTCTCTGTTTTCCTTCAGAGGAGCATTGCTATTCTTCCTGATGTCAAGGTTTTCTTCCAGGGTGTTGCTCATACTCGTCCTGCTTTTAAGACTCCTGCTCCTCAGAGGGATCTTAATTTGGTTTTGGGCATCCTTCAGCACCCTCCCTTTGAGTCCTTGGCTACTATTCCTCTATGCCTGCTGACCCGGAAAATGGCATCTCTCCTGGCGATCATGTCTGCTCAACGTGTCGCGGAGATGCATGCTCTGTCTTGTAGACCACCCTTTTTGGTGTTTCACAAAGACAAGGCGGTGCTTTGTACTTCGCAGGAGTTTCTCCAGAAGGTGGTTTCGGAGTTCCACATTAATGAGGAGATTGTGGTGCCTTCTTTCTGCCCTGACCCTACCTCTGACAAGGAGAGGGATCTCCACTTGTTAGATGTGGTGCGTTGTCTCAAGTTTTATGTACATCGCACTGAGTCATTTAGACAGTCTAATGCGCTGTTTGTCATTCCTGAGGGCCCCAGGAGAGGGAGACCTGCATCCAAAGTGACTATTGCGTCTTGGATCAATTCCACTATTCGTAAGGCTTATGAGCTAAGGAAGAAGCCTGTTCCCTTTCAGGTCACTGCTCATTCTACAAGATCTATTGGGGCTTCTTGGGTTTACAAGAATAAGGCCTCCGCTGAGCAGTTGTGCAAGGCTGCCACTTGGTCGTCTGTGCACACCTTTTCGAAGCACTACTGTGTTGATGTGCTGGCATCGGCTGAAGACAATTTTTGGAGGAAGATCCTGGAAGCAGTCTTGCCTGTCTAGGATCTTCTTTGGTGCTTCCTTCACTTTCAGCCCTGTTGGCTTTAGTTCAGTGTGCTGTGTAACAGTTTGGGGTTTTGTTACCCCTGTTCAGTGTCCGTTGACACTTCATTGTTTTGTTGGGCTATCTCTGATCTGATGGTTCATATCTGCTCTGGTGACTTTGGGGGCCTTGTGACTGGTCTTTGCCTTACTTCCCGCCTCTGGGAAACTCAATGGTTGGACATCCGAAAGTTACCAGTAACCGGTATTGGATGACAGAGAAGAGAGGATTTTAGTCTTACATGTTAAATCCTTTTCTCTTAGTCCATACAGGTTACTGGTCTCCTACCCTGTCAAGGGACCATGCTTGGCAGACCGTGGGGGTCCTTCGGGGTCATGCTCACAGGAGTCTTCTTTCCCTTCTACTATCTAGTTAATAGTGTCTCAAATCTTACTGGAGCTGGTTGGCTAGCTGCAGCCAAGGAAGGAAGGTAGGCTCCACCCCCTGCATTCACTTCTGGAATTGTTTCTGGCTAGTAAAAAGGGGTGGATCACCTACACAAAGTTACCAGTAACCTGTATGGACTAAGAGAAAAGGATTTAAACAGCTAAGATAAATAATATATAAATATATATATAGTACAAGGTTTTGAGCAAAGAAAAATATTAAATTTATTCTTGTGTCAACATTTCAATGCAACATCAGCATTTTCATCAGGACCAACTGATCAAACACCATCCCCCTTCTTTATATACCCAAGAACCAGAAAAAAAAAAAAACCTCCACGTCATCACGTGTCCCCCTTCTATGTTGATATATTACATAAACATAAATATAGTGTAACGTAAATTATTATGGGGAAACAAACAGTATTTTCATGGTATAGAATATACAATTCAATAGCACGTAGTCCCGTGTATGTAGGGTATACCGTTTCAACCTTAGTATGTATAACATTAGTCATCATTTCCAATGTCTGCCATCGGGTCCATGTACCCACGCAACAGAGACACTACATGATTTTAACTAAATATGTACATACATTTTATCGCGGGGTATCCTACTTGGCAGATATGTATTTGCCAAGTACCTGAGCACCCAGGTATATTGACTTTTTGGTTGGAGTGCTTCCCAATTGGTTGTGTGTGTGTGTGTGTATATATATATATATATATATATATATATATATATATATATATATATTATATATTATTTATTATATATATATAGGTTTATCCCCTGAGTAAAACTAGCATACCCACTCTGCTAAAATTCAAAAATCTTTGTTTTTCCCACAATCTGAAGAGAGGAGAATTGTAATCTAGGCTGTTGGAGAAACAGCCCTTTAGTTTTGTACTCTAGGCAACACTTTTTTTGTATTTTCATTTATTCAACTTTACAGCTCAAACATGAAATTTTTTGGTGCAGTATCTCAGTGGCCTGTAACTGTACAGTGGTGCTGTTGCTACGCCATCCTATGGAGATTTATGATCAACTGACCAGACTGTCCATAGGATGCTTCAACAAAAGTGCCACTGTACAGTTACAGGCCACTATGAGCCTGCACCTACAAATTTCATGTTTGAGCTGTAATAACTTTTTAATAACCCCCCCTTTCAGCAGTGTCAGTACCCTTGTTTTTTTATTTACTCAAAGAGGAAAACACTACAAAATCTCCCAAGTGCTGTGCATGGACACTTATTTTATACAGAGTTTCTTTTGTAGATTCTACCAGTGTTTCATGCTTGGTACAAATCAATGTTCCCAACTTAAAGGGACATAAAAACTTTATAGTTTTGTAGAGGCAAAGAAAATAAGCTAAATAGCACAAACCCTATCTCTCAATTCGTTATGGTTTGAGAGATATAGGCATTGAAAGTTCCCCCTCCCTCATCTTCTCCTGACGTCAGCGTCCAGTTGACAGGAAGAGATCCTGGTCCGGGGACCAGCCGGCTTTACAGCTGACATCAGGAGAAGGGGGGGGGGACTTTCAATGCAAATTTCTCTCAACCATAGCGGTTTGAGAGATGGGGTTTGTGGCATTCAGCTTATTTTCTTCTCCTTTACAAATATATAAAACGTTTTTATGGGACATTACTGTCCCTTTAAACCAAGGAGTTCTAAATTATTTGCCAAGTTTTTCTATAATTAATCCAGATTATGCATTTGCTGATTAATTAAACTGAAATACCTTATTTTATTGGATTGTGATTCCAATGTCACACTGGCCTGCTCTCCACAAATTATTAACCAGCTGGATGTTACAGACCTCCAACACGTTATTGCTTTGCAACAATTTGGAGACTTCTCTATCCCCCATTGGTTTAAAGGAGAACACTTAACTGTAACCATGTTTATCTTAATGGCTGGAAAATCCTAATGACCCCTATGAATTTTACCCTTTGGCCAAGAGAGATCAAATCAGTCCCTGATGTCATGTTCATGGAGGCCAATATGACATTTGTTAGCAGGACCAGAGGACAAATTCCACCAATAGCACATGGTAATCTTAACCCTTTGAGTGCCAGAGGGGTATCCAAAGTATTTCCTAAGCAATTCGTTGCGTACCCCTCTGGTACTCAAAGGGTTTACAGAGTACCAGAGTGGTAGCAAACACATTGCTCTACAATGTTTCAAAACACTGCACTCTCCCCTGGTCCTTCAAAGATTAAAGAAATAGTAATGTCAGGATATAACCTTAAGACTGATTATTTGTTATACTTTTTACAAGTAATGGTACATTTTTAAATGTCCATACCGTTGTATTCTTCTTGTAATTTTATTTGAAAGTTTTCCCCTCCCGTCCCTTTTCACTACGTCACTCTTCTTCCCCAAGATCTGAAAGCCGGTTTACGCCATGCAGAGTCTCCTCAGATCTGAAATCCGGTCACATGACCGAACGGATCGCAATGAGGGACAGTATGGTGTGTGTGGGTCTGTATCTGCCCCCTTTATAAAGTGGAGCATGGATTTCCTTATGCCGACACAATATTGTCTCTCGTTGCAATCTGAATGGGCCGGCTTTCAGATCTGAGGAGATGAAAGGAAAGGGGCGGGGTTAACCCTTTGAGTGCCAGAGGGGTACACAACCCCAATGGCACTCAAAGGGTTAAATACAATTACAAGAAGAATACAAGGATATGGACATTTACAAAAAGGTACCATTCATTGTAAAAAGTATAATGAATAAATCGATCTTAATATCCTGATATTACTCTCTCTTTAAGTAGGTTAATGCACCCTGTATGCTTCAGCCTGAAAGAGCCGCCACCAACAGTCATATCTGTTTCCTTGGACATGGCAACCAGGACATAACTGAAGAGGTAATCTCGTGAACTACGTTACAAGGTTAAGATTCATATGAGCCATTAGGATTTTCTGAATGAGTTGTTACTTCTTTAAACCAACTCTCCATCATAAAAAGCCTACAGACTCGAACAGCCTCATACCTAGTCAGAGAAAAGTGTGCTGCATAGTTTCCAAATAAATGGAAGAAGAGACAATTCCCTTTTATTAATGAAACTCATATTATTAAAGCGTTGACTTCTGACACAAACATTTATCACCAGCTGAGGGCTGGATGAATATCACATTTCTGCTCAAGCATTTTTTCCAAATGAATCTATTTAGGAACACTCATATGCATGATGTGAGATTAAACTGTGGTCAAACGTCATTATTACAATTTTTCTCCTCTATTATCTCAGTCTTGACAGTGAATCTCAAACACTTCATATTACAAGAATAAAAAGCAATATATACAATACAGCTGTGGAGCAAACCAGCTGTGCCACAGGGACAAAGAAAGTACCACTGATTTAAATGGAACTTTTAAACAAACTGGATACTAGAGACGTATCATTTATTCTTAAATGTAGGAAAATGAAAAAACAGTCAGCCAATGGAACGCAGCACAAGGGCCACAGGTTGCAAAAACGTAAAAAGACACAAATTTCTTACAGAGGAAACGAGGAGTACACAGAGAGACACTGACGGAAGGCCAAACCATTTCTGTTAAGGGGAATAATATCCTAGGAATAGATGGCTATTCATTTTAGCTCAGCAGAAGGGCTTCCCTAGATAGATGTTTTTTCTTAGCTGTATACACAGTTGTACTTAGGGGTGCACTGAAAGGAAAATATTGAATGGAAACGTCAGGATGCACTTGGCCGAAAACCGTAACCGAAAATGACTTTTTTCAGTTTATAGGGCTAACAAAAGAAACAAAAAATATTGTAGAGCAAGTGCACGTGGCACAGTAAAAGTGAAAGTCCCATGAGCTGAAGGTTACCAACTTGCCTGGATAAAGTGACCTTTCCAATCCACTGAGATTACATTACCCACAAGTCCCATTTTCACTGATGTGCCAAACATATTAACCATGAGTCACATACACACACATGTACAGACATACACATGCATAGACTGTCAGAAACGCACACAGAGACAGACACACACACACACACACACACACACACACACACACACAGAGACAGACACACACACACACACACACACACACACACACACACAGAGACAGACACACACACACAGAGACAGAGACAGACACACACACACACACAGAGACAGACACACACACACACACACAGAGACAGACACACACACACACACACACACACACACAGACAGAGACAGAAACACACAGAGAGACAGAAACACACACATCCAGAGTGCCTATTACCTTCTGAACAAATCCTTCAGTGCTACTAAGAGGTTGGTAGTTTTAGTCTGTAAGTGAAATAGCCTTAGCAGGAGAAAAAATACTGCTTGCTAAACAAGTCTACAAGTCCCAGGGTGCATTGCTTTAATGTAACTTTACTCTAAAATATACAATAAAGTAAAACACTGTATGAATTAAAATATCAAACCAAATATGCAGTGTTCTGCAAAATAAATGGCCTGCAGTCTATGAAAAGTTCTCTGGACAAAGTTGTAAGTCCGTTAAGTGCATGGACCGCAGTCTGCACAAAGTATAATTATGCAAATAGACAGGAGAGACCTATATTGTATTTTTATGGGTATCATTTCTATGTATTTCCTTTATTAGTAATCTAATTTATTTTTTAATGCTAGTATCTGTGTATCATTGCCTCAAGGAACATTAGTGTATTAGGATCTGATATATTATATATATATATATATATATATATATATATATATATATATATATATATATGTCCTAGCCAAAATTAGCGCTCTCCTTTCACAGTGCTTGCTGGTTACATTCATTCATTTATAATTATTTTAATTATTTTGGGGACTAAGCACCATTTTCTCCATAGAGATGGTTTTGCTCATTATGTTCAGTCAGTGTCCCCACTTCTGCGGCATGCTCCCAGAACATTACAGTTCCACTTAAAAGTTGCTATCTTCAATTTACTACAAGTCCCATCATCCTTACCTTGCCTGGTGACGAACATAGCTTTGTTTGAGTGCTAGAGAGAGTCGTGAATGAGCGCTGCCCCACTTTCTACCCTGCTTTGCATGCATAATGACAGGGAGGGAAAAGAGAGTGAGGCAGCGCTCATTCACTGCTCTCTCTAGCACTCAAACAAAGCTACGTTCTTCACCAGGCAAGGTAAGGATGATGGGACTTGTAGTAAATTGAAGATAGCAACTTTTAAAGTGGAACTATAACGTTCTGGGAGCATGCCTCAGAAGTAAGGACACTGACTGAACACAACGATGCTCTGACAGCTCAGGGAGAAATGAGAGAGCTTTCCCTGTTTCAGTGCCCCATTTCAGCCATTTTTTTTTTCCGGCTTTATGCCGAAAATGCCATTTTCGGCCGAAACGTTTCGGCTACCGAAATTTCGGTGAACCCCTAGTTGTATTAAAAAAAACTACTGTCTAGGGAAGTCCTGCTGAGATAAAATGAATAGTCATTATTTCTAGGATATAATTTCTAGGATATAATTCCCTTTAAAAGTTTAATTGATGTTCAAGATTACAAAATGTTTTCATTCAAAGAGAAAGTTACATTTTAGCATTTTTTTCGCTATCATTCCTAGAACAAAATCACAAGAAAAAAAATGATATAGAAGGGAATAAGATTACCAGTTCAATGTAATAGGGTTTGACATTAAGCACTGAAGAAATTTTATTGCATTCTATAGGAACATTTGGAGTGGACAGAGTTACTGAACTGGAACAAACAGCAGGCATTTTGTAATGGTTCTCAAGGTCACTGTACACACAGGGAGATATGAGATTTTTGAAACTGCAATATCCAAAAAAAAAAAAAACTACATAGTAAGACTATTTAAAGTGGTATCGGCACTTTTTTTTAAATGAACAGATGATTGTGAAATCTTTTGATATCAAATGTTATTTTTTAAAAATAAATAAAATTCAGTAATTTCCCTACAGTCAATGAACTTTTTGTAGAATGGCAAAAGGGAACAATTCTAGGGAAACCAACTGCACACTCCCCAAATGCCCATTCTACTACTTGGGACTTTTTAGCCCCTTAAATGCTAAAGAGATCCTCAATACATTGCTTTCAAGACAGACGTTGAAAGCACCATTTATATTGTGCATTTTCATTTGTCTCCAGAATTTGTCTCCAGTTGGTTTGCTCCAGAATTGTTCCACTTTATAAATAAGGCCCAAGGAGGTTTTTGCATTTATGGAAGTTAACCAGTTGTGTACCGCAACTTCTAGAAACAACCTCCCCACCCCTTCCCAACTTCACACTGGCAGATTTATGCTTTGAATTCGCATGTAAAAAAAAGCATAAAAATAAATATATGAATATCATGCGTTTCTAAAGACATGTTGAATTGCAGGAATCTATCCTTTTCCACCCATGCTGCAGCTTCAAAATAGCACAGTAATTATTAAAACATACAGTATTTGGTGTGATACCACTGAAATCAATACAAATCACATGAAGGTGTGAACAGTCCCATACAAAACAATAACAGCTTTTACTTTTTCCTGACATTCTAATGACAGTGATTCAGGCACCATTGTAAACTACACCTTAAACTTATGAATGCCAGGGGGTTGTGCAAAGCACAACGCACATTGCAACCTCTGCAAACCTTAACATGGACCTCACTGTAAAACTAGTTTGTATTACAGATCAATCATTTGCAGTGCACTGAAGAGATCTCTAGCACACAATTGGTTAATAATCCTCCTGTGCACATTCTGCATGACATACGTAGGTGGCAACTTTCATTATTCAATATAGCAGGGAAGGGAGAAGGATCACAGGCTGCTGATATAAACTATACCCCACCCCCCTCCCCACCAACTCCGTGCGCGCACACAATAATCCTTTAAGATTAGTAAATGCTACTACAGCAACTTTAGAAAGAAGTCGTGCAGAACAAGATTGAGAGAACACAATTGCTCTGTTTACGCTTTTTCCTATAAACAGAAGTGTATTTTGGTTTTTGGTAAAGATGAACATGTCTAGATAATTATTTACAGCTGAATTTACAGAGAGGCACATGCTAACCCTTTGTGCGCCAGAGAGGTGTGCAACGGATTGCTTTGCAATGCGTTGCACACCCTTCTGGCACTCAAAGGGTAAAATCCACTCCCTTTTTTAGAGAAAAAGGGGTAAGAATTCACAAAAATCCCACTCAAACTGCATACCTCACACCAGGATAATTGAACTATTCATCCAGCAGAAAATGCTACAATAATTTTGCCCACATTTGTATAATATGGATCAGTGGACTGAAAAAGAATGTACAGTGTTATACATAGATCAGAAGTAGTGACATTTCTGCCCTTGCTGGTTAAAAACCCTTACATTATCAGAGGGGTGTGCGACACATTCCTTTGCATACCTCTAGCACTGAAAGGGTTAGGGCCATGTACACAACAAAGAAGTAGAGGTCAAATAATCTGCACCACAGGGAACAAAATTAAAGTGACCAACAATCCTTTTTTAATAAAATTTAGCTTGTAACTCCTTTGATTCTCTGGGTCACCAATTTATTGCTTTGCATTGAGGGCTCTCTATCTTTCAAGTTCTTAAAAGTCCATTTTAAAGGCACACGCATCTCACAATAATAATAAGCCCCACCCATAATAATATGAACTGAGTTATTGGCTTTCCAAAATGAATCCATAATTAGCATTGGATATCACTTCCATTGAGGGAGACAGAATTCATTTTTGTCAGACCCAAAGACCCAAATTCTTCCAAAGAGGATTTTAGTCTTACCTGTTAAATCCTTTTCTCGTAGTCCATACAGGTTAATGGTAACTTTGGGTAGGCGATCAGCCCCTTTAAGTAGGCAGGAACAATTCTGAGAATTGACTGTTGGGTGGAGCCTACCTCCTCTCCAAAAAGGGAACAGGCTTCTTCCTAAGTTCGTAAGCCTTACGAATAGTGGACTTGATCGAAGAAGAAATGGCTACCTTGGATGAAGGCTTCCCTGCCATTGGACCCACAAGAATGAAAAAAAGAGTGTCTGACTGCCACAAGGGCTCAGTGTGATGCACTTAGAACATGAGACAACGCACAAAATCCAACAGGTAAAGATTCTTCTTGTCAGAAGCAGGGTTAGGGCAGAAAAAAGGAACCACGATCTCCTGATTAATGTGGAACTCAGACATCACCTTTGGAAGAAACTCCTGCGAAGTACCGCCTTGTCATTGTGAAACACCAAAAAGGGTGACCTACAAGACAAGGCATGCAGCTCCGCAACAGGGCGAACAGATACAACCTCTAGGAGGAAAGCCATCTTCCACGTCAGCAGACTGAGAGTAATAGTGGACAATGACTCAAAATGAGGGCTCTGAAGGATGCCCAAAACAAAGTTAAGGTCCCACTGAGGAGAGGGAGATTTTAACACAGGACGGGTATGAGCAACGCCTTGGAAGAAAACCTTGACATCAGGAAGAATAGCAAGGCGCATCTGAAAGAAAACAGAGAGAGCAGAAGTCTGAACCTTAAGAGAACTCAGACTGAGACCCTTATCCACACCATCCTAGAGGAAGGCTTTTGATCTTCCTACTGTCCGTAGGAAGATCAAAATCCTGAGACAGGTCCCTATCAGCACACCAAGATGGAAAGGTAGACCAAATTCGATGGTAGGCCTTAGAGGAAACTGGCTTACGGGCACTAAGCATAGTAGACACCACACCAGAAGAAAATCCCTTCTTCTTTAAAGGATTCAATCTCCATGCTGTCAAAGCCAGACAATGAATATTCTCCTTCCATAGGTAACCCTGTAGAAGAAGATCCGGATGGGAGGGAAGCCAAAGAGGTTCTGCCACTGAGAGATACAGAAGCTCCGGAAACCAAGCCTGCAGAGACCAGTACAGAGCAATCAGAATGACTGGGCAGCACTCCAGTCGCAGTTTCCGTATCACCCTGTGCAACAAGGGGGAATGGGTGGAAAGATGTATTCCAGAGGGAAATTCCACAGGATCGACAAGGCATCCACTGCTAGAGACAGGGGATCCGCCCATCGAGAGCAGAACATTGGAACCTTCCTGTTGTGTCTTTTTGCCAGCAGGTCGATGGACAATGAGGCTGAACACCTCTTGATGCAGTTCCCACTCTCCGCTGTCCACTGTGTGTCGACTGAGGAAGTCTACCAGAATGCTGTCTACGCCAGGAATATGAACTGCGGAAATCGCAGGGACATGGTCCTCTGCCCAGGACAAAATAGCCTTGACCTCTAGCCAAGCTGAGAGACTTCTTGTGCTGCCTTGCTTGTTGATGTAGGCTACCACTGTGGCGTTGTCTAACTGTACCCTGACCGGGCAAATCCTCCAACTGACGTGTTCAGTGTCGCAGGGAATGAAATATCACCAGAAGCTCCAGGACGTTGATGGGAAGGAAAGATTCTTCCTGGGACCACCAGCCCTGAGCATTCAAGTGCCCCAGGACCGCTCTCCATACGGAGATGCTGGCATCTGTCATCACTGTTGTCCAGAATGGCACCAGAAAGGGCCTGCCTTTCAGGAGACTGTTCAGGTTGAGCTACCATGAGAGGCTCAACTCCACGTGAAGAAGGAGAGATGGGGACCTCTCCAGGAGAGCCGGTCGACCCCTGCATGCCAAGATTAGAAACCTCTGACGTTCCCCGGTATGAGCCATGGCAAACGGAACCGCTCCTATGGTGGAAATGAACTTCCCCACCAAGGATGACAACTTCTTGGCTGGAACTGGATCCTGAGAAAGAACAGCTTGGACCTTCAGTGCTACCTGATGAGCCACATAGTTCATGAGAAACACCATCCCTCTCTGGGTGTCGAAAAGGAGGCCCAGAAACATCATCCTCTGTAAGGAACAAGGTCCGACTTGTCCAGATTGATGATCCACCCGTGACGAGACTAAGAATGCAATCCTACACCTGCTGATGAAGGAGTTCTGGAGAAGATGCCTTCGTCGTCCATGTACGGGGTAACTCTGATGCCGTCCTGATGGAGGACGGAAATCAAAGCTCCCGGGACTCTGTTGAACACTTGAGGAGCCATGTCAGGCCAAAGGGGAGTGCTGAAAACTGTAAATGCCCTCGGTTGCAGGCAAAGCGAAGATATTGCCGACTTGTCAAGACCGCCTTGTCAAGGCCTGAATGGCTCGCTCGAAAATGCGTCGCTTTTCTGCTCCCAGAGGATGGCGAGAAGAGAAGGTCTGAGAAGGAGGAGGCGAGGTGAAGGGGATCCTGTACCCCACAGCCACCACCTGCAAAACCCACGGGTACGCCACCGAGGCCTCCCAAACCGAAAGGTGGTGGTGTAAGCAGCCACCTACCTGCGGGTGGGGACCTGGATTCGGCGAGTCATGCAAAAGGAGGTTTGGAAGCCTTGGGCATAGCGGAGGACTTGGACCTCGATTGCTGCTTAGGCTTGGATGAGGAGCACGGAACCTGAGGCACCCACCGCCTGGGTCGCCTAGCGCAGGTCAGCTTGAAAGGGACTAAAAAGCAGATTCCTTTTGACAGACGTCTTCTTCCTCTGGACCACTGGCAGGTGAGTACTCTTCCCTTCAGTGGCTTCACTGATCAGATCCTTGAGATCAGGCCCAAACAGTGAGGTGCCCTGAAAGGGCAAGGACAGGAGAGCCCTCTTGGAGGCCATGTCAGCAGACCAGATTTTGAACCAAAGAGTATGTCTGGCTACCACAGACATAGATGATGCAATGGCTACCAGACGCACAGCGTCAAACAGGGCAGCAGAAACATAATGCTGAGCCTCAGAGATGTTAGCAAGAACCCGCAACATGTCAGCAGTAGGAGCCCCTGACAGACAGCTGAAGTGAGCTGTTCAGTCCAAACAGCCACAGCTCTATTCACCCACACCGCAGCAAAAGCAGGACATAGGGCAGAACCAACAGTGGACTTAGAAAGCCTGGAGACAGGGGCATCCACTTTGGGAGGATGAACCCACTGAGCTAGGGCCGCTTCAGAGAACGGATAAAGCTTAGCAAATTTCCTAGAGACAGACTGTTTCCTGTCTGGAAACTTCCACTACTCAGACACCAAGCGGTCAAGGGTAGGGTAGGGGGAAAACAAGTATGGGGCCTACCCAGCTCCTGGAATACATCAGAGGGATCAGAAGAAACCTCCTGCACCAAGGGAATGTTCAGGGTGTTCAACACAGCCCTGATCAGGCCCTCAGCTGAGGGGACAGGATCAACCTCAAAGGGATTCCTAAAAAACTGAGAGGAAGGGACAGCAGAGCAGTCTTCATCATCAGAATCCACCAATAATTCCTCTTCAGAGGAATCAGACACAGAAGGTACACCTGGTGGTTTAGGCAGGGAAGATCTGATAGGGGTGGGGGGCCTGCCACGAGTGGAAGACCCCCTGCAAGGTGGATGGAAGGAGTTGTAAGGTGGACCAGAGGTCCCTGGTAGTAGCCTTAAACTCTTGCATCCAAACTGGCTCTAGTGCATGGCTGGAGGCCCGTCCAGGGGATTCAGGGGCAGCAGCGCATGCTGGGCAAACATGACCTGAGTATTCTCTAGGTAACCCTGAGTGACATGAGGAACAATGAGGGACACAGATGCCCCAGTATCCTTAGTCTTAGGTCTAACGGAATAGACATTCTCACAGAGTCAAACGGTCAAAGTAGCAAACACCCACAAAATATTGTGTATGATAAATAAAATCACCCCAGAAACTCTCAAATTAGGCTTACCTGGTAGGCGAAGGGTTAAACTGTTGAGGAGAGAAGGAGAGTCCAAGCCCTGCGTAGGATACTCGATCAGCGAAGGCACAAAATGGCTGCCGCGGTGGGAGCCAATCAGAAACGAGCGTGCGAAGCAAGCGCTCATGAGAATTGTAGTTTCACTGAAGTACCCCAACAGTGATCAAAGCCGCAAGCCCCCCAACATGCCCAGAACATTGACCGGATAATAGAGGAAGGGCATACCAACCAAAATGAGCCATCTCTGACCTCTCTACGTGGAGCGGTTGCAGAGATATGTCCCAAACGGTACAGTCCCATAGAAGTGAATGGAGCAATGGCGTCTATGCAGTAAACGCACGCCTTAAAGGCACGGAACTCAAAGTTAACAAGGTAAATGTAAAACCACTCAAAAGCCCACTAGAACAAGTCAGCAGACCCAATAAACACTGGTCCCAGTAGGGAAAGTGCCCACAATGCCCCTAAAAGATGCTAAACAGCAGCAAAGGGTTAAGTTACCAAAGAAACCTGCTCTAAACACCCCACAGACATACAGATAAACCCAATGAGTGCATGAGTATGTAATAGGAACTCAAAATGAGACCCCTGTGCGGAGGGGAAGCAGGGACATGTGGACCTCAGCACTCAAAGGGTGCTCAACTTTTTCAGCAGATCTTCTGTCTTCAGATTACAATATATCAAGAAGAAGCTTCAGTGGGCAACTCCTGGGGAAAGAACTTGCAGCCAATATTTTCCTCCCAGGGCTTAGGTCCACAAAAGCACCTGGTAAACTGAGCTACCCATATTTGAGTGATGGGAGTTGTCACTGATGGTAATCCGCCTAATGGTGGTATTCCATATCTAACAGAAAATAATAAAAAGCTAAAAAAAAAAAAAAAACTATAGCAGAACTGTTCTCTTTCCATGAGTCTTGACCAAGGAACAAATCTTACTGGAAGGGGATTGGCTAGCTGCAAGCTAAGGAGAGGAGGTAGGCTTCTCAGCAGTCACTACTCAGAATTGTTCCTGCCTACTTAAAAGGTCTGATCGCCTACCCAAAGTTACCAGTAACCTGTATTGGACGACAGAGAAAACTGCGTTTTGTTTTTGTGTTTTTAACTATGGGGTTTAGGGTTCTCGATCTTACGGAAGCAATCCATGTAGGAAATTAGGATTTTCTTCCAAGATTAAACCTTTGAGTTGGAAAGAGGTACATTAGTTTGCAATTTAAAGGGTTAAAGGAACAAATTGATACTAGTAGTTAACCTACCACTCACCGTACTATGGCCATAAAATCCTAATGGCCCCTATGAAGTTTTTACTTTGCTCCATGGGATAACATCTTCAAATCAGCCATGGGTGTTACGTTTACAAAGGTACAAATGATAGGAGGACCACAGCAACTCACGTTCTGCTCATGATAAGCTTACTTCTTGTGCAGCTTATGGTTTCTCAATGGACTATGCGCCCCTCGTCTGTAAAGAGCTAATTCAGCTCATACTCTGCCAGCAACTGTCATGTTCTCCCGCATGTAAATGATAGCCAGTTTTACTGGCCATAGTAAAATAAGAGGGGGAGGGTTGTTATTACTTTCAAATCAACGAGAACTGTATTTTTTATGCATGTTGCAGTTACTTTGCGTCTGAATTTCCTCATTGTGCACATAGCCCATAGAGTATAAAGGCATAAGTGCTGTATTAGACACTTGTATAGGATGTAAGGGACATGGAATGTAAAGGGTTAAAAGCCACATTCAGGTAAGATGGGAATTTGTGTTACATACTGCTTTTGTCTTGTCTAAAACTTGTTCCCTTTTTGTTTTTCTAGATAGGCTCCAGTTATACTTTCCAGTCAATAACTGTCCAAAACTAAGCAATAGTAATAATAATAATAAAAAAAAAGAATATTTAATATTAGTTTTGTGATAAAATACTGTCCACTAATACAAGCGTCAAACACCTCTCTGGCTCTCAAAGGGTTAAATGAAGAGAACAGACCAGTTGACAGAGAAGTTTCAGACCACATATTACTTATTCAGTATTTCTCGCTCTACAGCAGGAACCTTTTGCATGTCACATGCCCAATTCATGTTTAGTCACATATTATTCCATAGAAATCCATCTTTGCACACACATCAAAAGATCCTAGGATTTGAAGTCTTCAGAACTGTACTTTTTGTATAAACAAGAACTAAGTATGCTTCCTACAGCTT